>CM060560.1:61918324-62278324 GCA_030625065.1 Alectoris magna | reverse complement strand
TGACATGGATGTGTCTATGAAGCAAAGGCGTGCCACTGAATTCCTACATGTGGAAAAAATGGCACCAACTGACATTCATTAGCACTTGCTGAACATTTTTGGAGATTGAATAGTGGATGTGAGCACAGTGAGATGGTGGGTGGTGCTTTTCAGCAGAGGCGACCGCTCTGTGAAAGACAAGCCATATTCCAGACAGACGTGCACAGCTGGTGCAGATTTTTACAAGTGCAGCAAGCTCTTGCACATCAGTGGTGAAAATGCATAGCTTACGGAGGTATTTTCTATGTAGAAAGGCAACGTTATGTAACTGAGAATTTGCTCTATCAAATAGTGTCAATGTGCTCTTTGTATCTGTTGTAGTTTCCATGGAAGAAAATAGGAGGCATTACTTTTGGAGTGACCTACGAAATATCACAGTTTCAGTGTAGCAATATTAACAAAATAGTTAAGGGTATGATCTATGGTTTTTAAGTGAGTTTCTTTTTTTTTTTTTTTTTGGGGGGGGGGAGTTTAACATTTATTTTAAGTTTATTTTAAAATATCAGTAAAAATTTGAACTATAATTATTTCCCTTTTCTAATTAAGCACGTTCATGGAGTGCTGTCAATCCTTGTGACATGGAAACAATCACCAACAGAGATAAAGTCATAGTAAAAAAAAAAAAAAAAGATTCTAATTTAGAACAAGCACATAAAATTTCTTTTTACTAGGACATTTGTGCAACTAAGAGATGCAATTTAGGAATACACAAAAATAAGCAGATAAGTAGAAAGGTAGATGTATCTTTTCACTCACGTTTGTTGTATGTAAACGTTGCTATCAGTGAAAAAGAGTTGGTGGAGGATGTTTCAGCTCAGCTAAAGGTAATGTTTACCCAAAAGGTACAAAAGCACTCCCATTTACAGCACTGTAAATAAAATAGTACTTTTCTTTGCCTTGTAACGCAGCATGGTGGTGCATGATCTCTCCCCTATGGCCCTCGTTGAATACTTCAGGTCATGCAGTCATCTGAAGGTAAAAAGAACATAAAGATAAAATAATTGAAGTCCAGAATTCCAAAAAATATATATATCATATTCCAGTAAAACAAAGTTAATAGCAGGAGCTATGATCAGTTGACTTGTCCTGTACATCAGCTGTCATTTTGTAACAGTATCTGATTTAGCAGCTTAACAAGCCAGAATTCTCCTCACAGTAGTCCTCTTACTCATCATGTTTAGCAGATGTAGTGAATGGTAGCAATATTTTAGTTCAGTACTTTCCTCTAGAGAATTAACTAATGCCAATTTATTTAATATCTCCAGGAGTGTAGTATTCTAAGATTTGCTATTTTTTGTACCATTTCTTTGTATGGTAAACTTAACCCATTATGTTCCATATTTGCTCTCTTTAATAAGAAAGTGGAGGGCATCTGACCAATATTTTTAGTATTAATTATATTGGCTAACATTTTTTAATGCTATAAACATAAACTTCCCACATTCTGCTAGATGTTTCCAATTGCAACACTATGCAACTCAAGATTATGATTTAGTAATCTGGTCCTATTTTATCAGTCCTTATGATGGTTGAATTCCTGATGTGAAGACAGTGATAGAAGACGAAAATGAGATATGATATCCTTGAACATATCTGCAAACAAAATAGAGGAAGTAGAGAAAAGTTAACAATCCCAGCTGTTTTCTGCAGACATGGTTAATTAGAAGGGTGCAGTGATAAGCACAGCAGTTCAATAGCCCAAGAATGCAGTGTTTACAAGGATAAGAGTAAGTTTCTAGCAGTATCATTTGCTGCTAGAAAAGCCAAGCTGTGCTGGTGTAAGCATGACTAAGCCAAAGAGTAGTAGTATGTGAAGTTCTAATACTCAAATAATAACCATCTTGATATCTGACTTATGGGGTATTTTTTTCGAAGTGCAATGGAAGCACAAGTTCTAGTCATCCAAACTATTCATGGTAAATTGTCGCTGTACTCTATCAATGAAAATTTAGGAGAGAACAGTAGAGTTGTCAATTCCTAATTGTTCTGTTAATAAAAAAGTGCAAGACTCTTCCATTAGCATAGTTGTTCTTGAACCACTGCACAACTTTATGTACTTCCACTGGGAATTGATCCTTTATGTTATCAAAAGCAGTAGGCATTTCCTCAATCGGTATGAAGGCTAAGGCTTGTAGGTAATGGAGCTTCAAATTGAATTCTGGATTAAATCCATGCTGAGTTGCCAATCCAGCACTTTGTGTTCTTTGCCAATAGCTTTGGCTCAAGTGAAAGAAGCAGGCTTTGTTCTAAACTGGTGCAAATTCCTTGGTTGCTGTGATTGTAGCTTGTTCAAAGTGAGTGATCACATATGTGAGTCTTAAGTAGAGCTGTGCAAAACTTGGCAGCTTGAGTGCACAAGGGGTTTGGTGAACCTTCATTTGGCTTCTGTGCTTATGGGTTTGAATTAGTGTTAGGAAAATTAAAGGATGACGTGGGAGATTCACTAAACAGAAGCATCTCAAGAAATAAAATGAGTTACAGGAAGACTTGTCTGAAGTAGATGTAGTCAAAAGTGGGGGACTGTAAAAATCATATTTACTGTAATTCAAATACAGCTTTGTTGTTTAAATACATTTGCTATCATTCATATACAGAAATACTCAAGGAGACAATCTTTATTTATTTATTATTTTTGGTATTATTTTTATGGAAGTTAATCACCTATTGGAAATACAAAATGTTTCTTGAAAGAACATCGACAATGATTTACTGAACTGCACTGCCCATACTGCATTTTATAATTTGTGCATCTTTGCCAAAACATTCTTACTCATTAACTGTTTCAAATTCTTTTCAATTTAAGATTTGAACATTAATAAATTATGTGTAAGTAGTAGGCTATGGCATATGATTTTCCTAGATAGCAGCCTTAATATTAAACAGGCTTGGAATAGAATGGGACATTTTAATGTTGTTTTTGATGTCTTCTTTCTCCTCAGTATTTCATAAGTGTGACAAAATGGTGGTAGTTAGGAATTCCTACCATAGATGGTAGGAACACTTTGATAGACTTCAAATACTTCATATAGCTTTTAATATGTGGCAATATTTTCCTCATCTGCTCTAAATATTGGCATTAATTTCATCATTGCAATGATGATATCTTGATGTAAGTCAAGCTTTTCATGAATTGTGTTCTCCTTGGAAAGAAAATACAACGCTACTACTGCCTCTCTGTCACGGTTTTATGACTTTTGGTTACTGGTATTTAACATCCTAACATCATGTAGTACACTGGGAGTTAAAGTGTTAATGCTCCAGTTCTGGGTACCCGTCCAGAAGTGAAGAAGAACTACATTCCCCAGGGGCCTTTGCAGTCAGAGAGGAGATATTACTCCTGGCAGGGTCACCTGATGGGGCTTTTCGCCTCGGCACTCTTCTCTTTCGCCTCTCCTCGCTGCTGCCCGTCCCGACTGTGTGCATCGCTATGGTATCAGTGTAAGGCCTTCAGATTTTCGGACAGTTTCTCTCTCATTATATTTGATTTCTTAGCTTCAATTCTAATTATATTGTATTATAGTGTGTTATCTGTCATTCCGATACCATATTTAGTAAATTAGTTTCTTTCTCCTCAGATCGTTGACACTGTTTTTAATTATTTTGGAGTCCCCTCTTTCCCTTTTCAGGAGGCGTGGATTTTGTGAAATCCCTCCGCCCCGCTAGTCATGGGACTGGGCCGAACCAGCCTGTAAACCAGTGACATTCTTGGTGGAGAATGTAGGCATCTAGAGCAAAAGGCTGCTTTTTAGCTTTTTAGAACGAATCTCTCTCTCCGCTCTCAGAGAGTTTCATTAGCTTCGTTGGGAAAGTTTATCTCTTTTGCAGGTGCTCACTGAAAGCTTGACCTTGAAAGTCTAGGCGGACTGCCAATATTCTGGTGATATTTGTAAACTTTGAGCACCGATATCTTGCTTCTGTAAAGAGGAAAAAATGATTCCATTTTCTCTTTTACAGCTATTTGCAGAGGGAGCTGCTAATTTTACAGAACTTGGGATTTTTAAGCAGGCTCCCAATCTCTCCTTTGAATCCTTTATGCATTTTTTGAATGCTCATCTGATGACAATGTCAATTTCCCTGAATGCACTACTCGTTTCATTCAGTATTTGCATTTATCATTTTTTTTAAGAAGTCTTCCCCCAAACCAGAGAATACTGAGTGACAGGGAGAGGCTTGGGAGAGACTTTAGAGAGATGGACATCCTCGGTGTCATGGAACTTTACTCCTGAACACCTGAAAGACCCTGAGAGCTTAAACAATTATTTAAGACAGGAATGTTGCTGCTCAGGCAGATCTGAGGAGGCACAAATGATTTGGGGCCTGGCTAATGCTTATCGGGCCTTATTCAGTGCTATCCCAGAAGGGGATAGAATATCTGAAATCGAGAGGGAAAGTCTCCAAGCTGAAAGAGAGTGTCTCAGAGCTGACAGGGAGAATCTCCAGTTCCAGAGTCACCGGTTTACAGGTTATTAGTGTTATAGTGTTATAGTGTTATTGTGCTCTTTGCATCTGCTGTAGTTTCTCTGTAAATAAACAGGAGGCTACCAACTTACTACTACTACTAGTATTGTTTCTGTTTTTAAAATATTGGATGCAATTAATTGACTATCACTTTCAACTCAGTTTCTGTGCTCAGAATTCCCCTTGTGTCATTTTCAGCTGCTCTTAGTGAAGAAACCTTGACTGAGATAGCAGGAGTACTCCTGTGTATGACCACAGATTGTTACTCTGACAATTGCAGCTGGTGCATATGCAGGGATGTTCTTAACTTCTCTAGAGAATCAAAGTTGCTCACGAAACAGTCAGGGAACATATGAGTTTCTTTCGAATTGAGAAGGATATCAATTAATTTGAGGATGTTACTGTAAAGCAATATGTATGGAAATGCCATTGATGTAATGATGTGGTGATAAAGTGCATCTGTATTTTCAAAAGAAAGTTTCAATTTTCCAAAACCAGTAGTGAAAAGTCTAGGACAAATGATAAAACAGACTTGGAAAATGTATGCTATCACCATCTGATGCTGACTCAGCAGGGGAAACCTTCCTCTGAGTTTTTATGTAATCTGTGCTCCTGTATTTATGCATCTCATTTTTACAAGAGGAAATGGAGTGTAGCTCATGATTCTTATCAGTTCTTTGCACAATTACAGTCCTCAGGTTTTAGCCGGTTAGTTTCAAAAAAGATGTGCAGCACAGGAATTTTGGCAGAAATTGCAATTTATTTCTAAGGAGGTGTCATACCCGAGGGGCATGCAGTGATGGAGAGATCCATGTCCACCAGCTCTACTGGTTATTCCTATATTTGCCTGGAAACAAAACCAATAATTTAATAGGAAGAAAACACTTTCCACTATCTTAAATGTTATATCACATTCCAGAAATTATCGTTATAAATGTAGCTGCAGAGGTCCTGTTATTAAGGATTTTATAGGCAAATTTGCCACACAGAAATATATGTTCAGGTATCTAATTTTGCATTCAATAGAGAAGACTTGTTTGTTAGCTGGTATACGACTAATATTAAGTCCCATTATTTTTCTAGGCAGTTCCTAAACTAAATTGAAAACATACGGCTAAGGAACAAATAAGGAGGAATGTAACAGAACTGATATGAAGTACTGTTTTTCAAATAGGAAAATCTTAAAACATAATGGTTAATGACAGCTGGAGTTGTTTCTTTTAGGTGTTTTAAGCTCTAATATAAAATTCCATTCAGAAAACAATATAGATTATTGAAATTCTGTAGATTTTTACAGCAATTCCCCAAGAAAAGTTACACAAGCTGCTCACTTCTCATCCCTATCAGAACTTCACTGCAATACAACATGTTTTAGTTAGCTACACAGGAACTACATTTTTATGCACGAGTGCTTACAAATAAATAGTGGTGAAAGAAAATCATAGGGTGGAAGTTATAATCAGCACCTCAGGTAATTTAGTTAGCAAGAATATGCTTTCATGAGGAAATAACTTAAAAGCTATTTTAAGAGGGAAATGATTAATGTCACTTACAAGAAAATAATTTCTTTAGTTGAAATAAGCACCATGATACATACCAAACATTCACCTTAGAAACTGTTCTCATTCACAAGACAACTTGAATGAAATTCATTTTTTTTTACATAATTGGTCAAAGTGAGAATGCAGTGAGCAAATGAAAAGTAAATTAGTTTTAGTCTACAACTTTTTTCTGTGAGAGAGAAACAGTATATAATTATATGTGTATATACATATATGAAACACAAAGGTAGATGAGAAGTATGTTTTATATTATTACAGAAAAATTGAAGATAATATTTCTATGAAACATTTTTAAAATAAAGCTGCCTTACATCCTCTGTGTACAGTAGTGTTTATGTTTAAAGTTGTTAGTTCTTAAATATAAATTTAGCAATACCTTTCTTTCAGACACTATTCACTGAACTCTGTGCCATAGATAAAAGAGCTGAAGTGTAGAGTGTATAGGTGATTCCTGCTAGGCAGTAGAAGAAATAAATAATAGAGGTATGCATATCATGCATCATCAGATTTTCTTGTTCTCTTCTTGAGCCTTATATTTTTGTCTGCATAAAATCAAATGAGAAATTTACAATTTCGTGGAAAGTATTTTCTTTCATACTCTTGCAAATAAGCTTAATTCTTGTCTTTTAAGTGAACGGAATCATAAGAATCGTATCATACAATAACTTGGATTGGGGGGACTTCCAAAGTCCCCCCCAGTTGCAAGGCCCCTGCCCCTCACCAGCTCAGGCTGCCCAGCGCCCCATCCAGCATGGCCTTGAACACCTCCAGGGATCGGGCATCCACAGTAAGGCCCCTGCCCCTCACCAGCTCAGGCTGCCCAGCGCCCCATCCAGCATGGCCTTGAACACCTCCAGGGATCGGGCATCCACAGCTTCTCTGTGCCTGCGCTTCATCGCCCTCTGAGTAAAAAATATATTCCTAACATGTAATCTAAATTTCCCCTCATTTAGTTTAAAACTTATCCCCCTTGTCCTATCACTATCTGCCTGTGTAAAAAATCAATTTCTCTCCTATTTATAAGCTTCATTTAAGTACTGGAAGGCCATGATGATATCCACCCTGAGCTGAACAAACCCAGCTTCCTCAAACTTTCTTCATAGGAGAAGTTCTCCAGCCTGCTGATCGTCTTCATGGAACATCTCTGTACGCTCTCCGACAGCTTTAAGTCTGTTTTGTGCCGAGGTCCCCTGGACTGGATGCAGTACTGCAGGTGGTACCTCACAAGGGCAGGGTAGAGGAGTACAATCACCTCAGCCTCCCTGCTAGCCATCCCTCTTTTGATGGAACAGAGGACATCATTTGGCCTTCCGAGCTGCAAGTGCACACTGCTGGCTCATGTCCAGCTTTTTGTCCACCAAGACCCCCAGGGCTGCTCCTGATGAATTCTTCTTCTAGTCTGCACGTACACAGTAGATTTCTCTGACCCAGCTGCTACACTTGGCCTTGTTGAACGTCATTAGGTTCCTGTGGGTCCACTTTTCCAGTCTGTCCTGGTCCCTTTGGGTGGCATTCCTTATTTCTTTTGTATCAACTGTACCGCTCAGCTTAGTATCATCAGCAAACTTGCTGAGGGTGCACTGGATCCCATTGCCTATGTCATATATAAAGATGCTGAAGAGCACCAGTCCAGCCAATTATTTATCCACCTAGTAGTCCACACTTCATAGGCATATCTCTCCAATTTAGAGATAAGGATGTGGTGTGGGACCATGTGAAATGGCTTTCACAAGTCCAGATAGATGAAATCAGTTGCCCTTTCTTTGTTCACTGATGTCATCACTCCATCATAGAAGGCTACAAGATTGGTCAGTCATAACCTTCTCTTGATGAAGCCATGATGGCTGTTTCAAAACTTCAGTCCTAACTTCCTTAATGATCTCCTCTGCACGGGTGAGCACCAGGTACAGTAACACTTCACCTCTTGTTGGTTTGTCTAATACCTGGACCAGGGAGTTATCCTCAACAGACTCTAGTTGCCTCTTAGATAGCTTGCATCCCACCATGCTGATTTCCCAGTTGACCTCCAGGTGGTTGAAATCCCCCATTGTTGCCGTGCACCTGGCAACCCATGTTCTTTTAGCTCTGTGCCTGTGCTGGACTATCGGGTAAAATCTACCCGGGCCAAAGAACTGCACGTGAATACCAATATGGTGAGCAGAAAAATGGCGTTTATTGCGTCATGTGATTTACCTATATACCTATCCTCCTTTGTCTACGCCCCTTATGCATACATTAACCCTTCGACACCGAGCAAGGGGAGAGTCCTACCACATCACATCCCGAATCCTCGCTGTCGCCTACTACAACACCCCATCAAGATGAGAGCCTGTGTACATGATGCTTCTTGTAACTGAAGGAAGAAGTCCTCATCTGCAGGCTCTCTTTGAACAGGCAGTCTGTATTAGAACCCAACCACCAGATGTCCTTTATTGATCAGCTCCTAAATTTTAACCCACAAATTCTCAACATGGTCACAGCTGTTTTTTAGAGGCAGTTCTTCTTAACACCTTAATCTTAATGTTAAACTTTTTAACATAGAAGGCAAGCCCCCTTCTAATTATATTAATGAATCAATATTTAATACTAATCATAGAATCATAGAATTACTCAGGTTGGAAAAGACCTTAAAGATCATCAAGACCAACTGCAGCCTAACCATAGTACCCTAACTCTAACAACCCTCTGCTAAATCGTATCTCTGAGCACCACAATGCTCGGAGAGTACTAATGGGGTATCAAGTACAAGCGATAGTGCTAGGGATAATGCTTTTAAACAAAACAACACAAAAAGTAGATTTAGGTTAGATATGAGGAAGAAATTCTTCACAATAAAGGTGGTTAGGCACCAGAAGAGGTTGCCCAGAGAAGCTGTGGATGCCTTATCCCTAGAAGTGTTCAGGGACAGGATGAATGGGGCTTTGGGAAACCTATCTTATGGTTCTACGGACTGGAAGGAATAGCTGAAGGAGGGAAAAATTAGGTTGGATGTTAGGGGAAAGTTCTTTACTACAAGAGTGGTGAGGTGCTGGCACAGGCTGCCCAGAGAGGTTGTGGATGCCCCATTCCTGGAGGTGTTCAAGGCCAGGTTGGATGAGGCCTTGGGCAACCTGGTCTAGTAAATGGGGAGGTTGGTGGCCCTGCCTGGCAGGGGGGTTGGAGATTCATGATCCTTGAGTTCCTTCCAACCCGGGCCATTCTGTAATTTTGTGGTTCTACAAAATACTACTTTATTAAGAGTATCTGAACAGTATTAGGGATTTCAGTGAGCTAATGTTTCATATTCTTTTGCTAAAGAGAAATAATGAAGTTTGTTGCTATTAGTATTTTAACCTATTATTGGCAATAACAATGAAAACAATAATATGAGGTCATTTTTTTAATACAGCACCTGTATAGTCTTCTGTAGACTTTAAACAATGGGATATTGTGGAGTCAGTAGGATGTAGGATGACTTTAAAGAGAAAGTTATTTAGGCCTTGAAGTTCTGAACATGTTTTATGCTTTTCCATTTCATGTATTACACAAGAGTATTAAATCTTAGTGTTACTATAGCTAGCTCTTAATCACTATATCTTTTTTTAAGCTATGGTATTTCTTCAGCCTGATGTATTGCCTGTTAACAGACTTCATTTTCCAGAGAACTCACAATCTAACAAGTCATAATGGCCAGCTACCCAGAGCTCTTAACACGAGCTCTGTTATAAACTTTTTCCTTATAATTAACTACTCCAGGAGAAAGTCTTTGGCCTGGATATTATTAGAATTATTTCTTGTCTTCTTTCTGTATTATATTGCTAATATAAGAGTCCAAGAAACAGACCACCATCTTTCTATCATTTTGAAGAAGATTTTGGTTCCAGGGAAAATATTTTCCTCTTTCGTTATCAAGGTGTATCATATGTATATGGATACCAGTTGTTGCACCCCTTGATATAAACCAGTAGAGCTGATAAGTAAATCCAAAGTTTGTCTCTGAAAGTCTTTCAACTGAAAATCAAACACTTGCAGGAAATAAGACTGGAAATTATAACATAAAATTACCTCAATCTGGTTTTTCACAATAAATATTTTCTGGGGGAAAAACAAAAAGCACAACAAAAACATCTCTATTTTAAATAGATAGAAAAGCTTTTTGAAAGTGCTTATCATGTCTCTCCTTTTTGTTACTGAGATGTGTATACCAATTTTCTGAACATTATTTATATTATGTATCTCATAATCTCATAATTACAGTTCATGACTAAGCAGTTCCATTTCAAGGTACTCCTATTTAATCTTGAACAAGACTACTCTTCATCCATATTACTTTCTAACTTCCAATGCAGTGACTGATCTTGTGTTTGTCTTATTTATTTAGTTTGGGTTTTTCATGTTGCTTTTTTTTTTTTTGCCAAAACTTTTTTCCACTCCAGCATAAATCCTTACAAAGCTTTCAAAATAGTCATATTCAAAGACTGGAAGGAATGCAGTTTTACAATCATATTCACAATGTTTTGTTTCCACAAACATCCTTGAGAGCAAAATTTGATTACATAAAGTCTCAAGAAAGAAAAATTATGGCTATCACAAAGAAAATTAGAAATATTAGCAAATTTATCATTTTCACATAATTAACTTTTAGCCTTTTGCAACTGTTGCAATCTAAGATTCTATGTGACAATTTTAGCATTCAAGTTCACTATTTAATTTTTACTAATGTCTCTGAAACACTTAATGCATAACTACATACCATGGACAAGTCGATGTCTAGCTTTTAAATGTGAGGAAGGTGGACGTGCAGAATGTGCCTCCTGGTTATTGCACAGGACTTCTGCTCTCACATGTAAGCTGGGGGAAGGTGTACAACAGCTAAGTTTAGTGAAGGTGATCAAAAGGGAGAATTAGCTTCAAACTTCTTCAATGAGCAAGTACACCAGGACTGTTGTTTTGGTTAAATATGCAGATACATTCCTAAGGTGTCCTTTTTCTGAGTTAGAGTAAAAATTTGGGGAGCAAGGGGAAGTCATAAGTCTGAGCTTCAGGACTTGGGGATAACTCCAGACATTTCCCCACAACTGCCCCTAGAATCACCTGCCCAGGACCACATCTCCAAATCTCTAAGATTTGGAGATCTCTAAGCACTCAGAAACTCCACAGACTCTCTAAGCAACATGTGCCAGTGGTCCATAACCTGCACAGAGCAGAAGTGATTACTGGTGTTCTAAGGAAATTTCCTGTGTTCTAGTTTATCTCTGTTTTTTCTTGCCCTGATGCTGGGCCCCAGTGAAAATGCCCTGGCTTTTTCCTATTTGAACCCTCCCTTCTGTTACTTAAACGTGTTGATAAGATCTTCTGCTCTCTCCCCATCTTTCTCCATGGGTGGGATGCCCTACTGCTTTAGGTGTTTTTGTAGCATGTTGCTGTACTGACTCCAGTATATCAATGTCTCTCTTGTATTACAAACTCCAGATATTAACCCAGCAGGTGACTCACCAGGGCTAAACAGAAAGTAAGAGTTGCCTCCCTCAACATTCTAGTAATGCTTCCTAAGGCAGCCAAGGGGAGCATTTGCCTTCTTTGTCCCAGTGGCATGTTATTGGCTTTTGGTCAATTTGGTGTCCCCCAGGGCCCTCGGTAGTTTCTTTTATATAGAGCTGCTTTCCAGCCAATCAACCCTGTATTTGCTTGTGAGGTTGCTCCTCCCCAGATGCAGGACATTGCACTTTCCCATATTAAACTTCATGCGGTTCCTGTCAACCAGTTTTTCTAGCTGTCCAGGTACTTCTATAGATGGGAGCACAGCCTTCTGGTGAATCAGACACTGCTATTAATTGTCATCTGCAAACCTGCTGCAAGTACTCTTTCAGCAAGATCCATCATCCATCATCCAGATTATTAATGAAGAAGTTAAACTGGACTGAACTCAGTATTGACCCCTGAGCCAAAGCGCTAGTTACCTCCAACAACACTTTGTGCCATTAACCACTGCTCTCTGGGCCCCGCCATTCAGTAAGTTTTCAGTCCTTCTCAAGATCCAACTCAACAGCTGAATATTCCAAAACTGGTGTTACAATTCTTACGTTTTATTTAGTTTTACTACTAGAAAAATAATAATAATAATAATAATGACTCTTAGATAAGCTTTATCACATCTCAGAACACAGAATATAGTTTGGCCCTAAGTACTCTGAAAACCAGCTTTGTTTGTTTTCTTCTAGAATATCCTGAAAAATTAGTTTTGTAAAATAAGATCAGGAAGTCTGCAAGCTGAATATTAACTCCCAGGACACCAAGAACTGAGATTCATCTAATTGGAGAACATACTTAGAAGGCAGAGTCATAGCATCACTCTGGGGAGTAGAAACGGAAAGTAGACTTGAATGGATTGTAAATATCAGCACTTTAGGTATTCCCATCTAATGAAACATTAGTTAAATTCTTTATATGTAATTATTTCTTCTACAAGCTGTGTTTATAGCAGAAGAGTCCTCTTCTGAAATTGAGATATTATTAATCTAACTAGTCATATAGACATTTTTGTTTTGATTTAGCTGCCAGGTTAGCAACAAATTTTAGGGAATGATATCGTCACCTTGGCATTTGCTTTCATATATAATAAGGCCTAGCAATGCAGAAAAGCTCCATAGAATATAGAATTAAAGGAATATACATATATTTGGGTAGGAGAGCTTCTATTTTAAAATAACCGTAAGAAGTTATAAACTTGTTTGACTGTAGAGGTCAACTACCAATAAAGCAAGAGTAGAAGAGATTACAAGTAGGAAAATAATTTCTTAACTGAATTGGTTCAAGCCTTAAAATCTTTCAGTTTTTGTAAGACTCAGGACAATTTAGTGAAGAACTACTTTTAAAAAAATGACTTTTAAATTAGCAACTGGATTGAATCTGCAGTTACCCGGGGACAATAATCATAGTAATCTTTCTTCTAGAGCTCTCTAGGGGTTTTTTTTTTGAAAATTTACAGTAGAAAAAACAAACAAACAAAAAACAAATTGCATTTGCTTTTGTTTTGTTTGAGATTCTACTTAAATTCAGGTGAATTGCACATAAGATGGAAAGAATGAAACCTGGTAGAGAAAGCAATGAACTTTGTGCCCTAATATCTTCTATTTCTAGCTAGTCACATGTTGAAGAAGAGAAAAATTGTTGAATTTTAATACTTAAAATTTTGAAGACTACAAGACCTCTAGCTTAAATATAAGACACCAACGCAGTCAAGATGAAAATCTGTAAGAATTTCTGCTTCACTCAGGGACAAACTGCTGGATCATTTGGCAGCTGCCATGTCAGAAGCAGCTGCAGATGAACCTGCTTTTCTCATTAGAAGATGGATTGCAATATAAAGAGCATCAGTATTTCCCTCCTCTTGTATCTCTAATGCTTTACTGAAAAAAGTACACATGGGTACTCATCAAAATTATCATCTGTATTATCTGTAACAAACAGCAAATAACAACCCACTAGTATTATCATTGTACAAGTTATGGTGACATAACATCATACAGAAAATAAGTAAATCCTCCAAATTGTAATCTTTTATTGGTTTTTAATCTAAAAAACTCATACAAAAAGAATAACAAATGGCAGTACTTGTGAATGATAAATGTATGGTAGGAAAGAGAAAATCAAGAGAAACTAAAGGCGAGATTCTACAGATCTTTTACGAGGGCTGCTGTGAAAGCAATGACTCTTATTTTAATATGTTGGCCAGCAAGCTCGGAGATGGGTGTTGGTAGGATGGCAACAAAAGTGTGAACCTCCCTGCCAGTGTTCCATTGCATTTTGTTGCCATGAGAGAGATGGCAGCAGAGGGACACTCTTATAAAATAGCATCTGACATGGAAACAAAGATGAAGCAAAGATGCGTCATTGAATTCCTCCATGTACTAAAAATGTCACCCTTTGACATTTGTCAGTGCTTGTTGAACATTTATGGAGACCAAAGAGTGAAAGGGAGTAAAGTGAATTGGTAAGTGGTGTGTTTCACTAGTAATGACAACCACATAAAAGACAATCCGTGTTCTTGGATGACCATTCAGATTTTTATGAGTGTGGCATACAGGGTCTTAATCTTCACTAAAGAAAATATGTAGCTAATAGTAGTGTCTGTGTTAAAAAATGGTGTTTTGTAGCTGAGAATTTGCTCTATCAAATAATGTTAATTTGCTCTTTGCACCTGTTGAAGTTTTCTTGGAAATAAATAGGAGGCATTATTTTCTAAGCAACATATGTGTACTATGCATCATTCCAGGTTTTCAATCTAGTTGGTCCTGACTTTACTCGTTTAGATAATAGTCTGATTTTTCAGCCTAATTTTCAAAGGTGGAAAAGGCCTTTCAGTGGGAAAGTACCCAAAAACATTGTGTTCATCATAGGAAAAGCTGAAGAAAAGGAGACAGGACCAACTGAGATGTTTCCCCTCTGATTTCTTGCTCTGGATAATACCGAAAAAAATAGGATTCTAATTACTTAAATATAAGACTTCTAATAAATTACTTTTAAAAAAAGTTTATTTTTCTACAATATTCTTTTTCATTATTTACCATCTATCTATCTTTTCGTATTGTAAGCTCTAGAGGTAAGATCTATGCATCCACATATATTTGCAAAGCACTTTGCACTTACTGTGTTTAATGCAAACACTAAAAGCCAACACGGTATAAAATATTAGCCCTACAGTTATATTAAATCAGAATGGTTAACATAACTCTCCTCTCCTTTTTGCTTTCTCTGAAGGGTATCAATTAAAGTAGACTGAAGAGGGAAAAAAACTAATGTATTAAATGATGGGGGGTCAGTATCATCTACACTAGTTTCACTAAATTTCTGTTTCATGGTTTTGCACATTGCTTTTCTGCACGCAACTGAAATTAGAGTCGACACAGCAAAATGGAGTAATTGAAAGAGATTAGTAAAATTATAGGCTATTTTCTTCCTTGCTACTTCCTCATAGTTTTCTAGAAATAGAGAAGAACATGCCATAGTAGTGTCATTTCTGGATCTCAGATAACCTGTAAATGCACAGAGTATACAGAAAGTTTTCTTCTAGAGTTTTTGTTTGTTTGTTTTATATCACTGTGGAAAGCATATGCTTTACAGGAAACAATTTGAATCAAATGAAAACTAAAGTCAGAGAGAGAGAGAGAAGGGTAATGGGAGAGATCTGCTGCCATTTCTACCCAAGAGGAGAGGAACTCTGCAGAGTTCCCTCTCAGTTTTCCGAGAGTCTCACAGGTAAGGTTTTGAGAGTTTCTCTGAGGTCTTATTTTTAGAAGGAGTGAGTCACACCCATCTTCTGAAAAAGGGAATTATTTTAAAACATTCTTGATTGCTGAAAATCACTATTCTTCTTGAATATCTTAAGGGTATACTAATTGCCTACAGATAAAGATATATTAATTACCTACTGATAAACTCTTCTTTAAAAATGTTGAGTTCCGATAGCAAGCACTTGAAGATAATTAAGAACTTGGGATAATTGAGAAATGTAGGGCACATCCACACACACTTCACATAAGGTTATTCAATTTATTCCCAGAAGGGAGGATATATGTATGCCACACAAGCATACTAGTTCATCTATAGGAAGCAGGATAGCTATCGAATGTGATATTTGCACTGGGACTAATTAGGTCATTTCATTTTCATATCTTGAATGTTTCTAGTTCGAGAGCCAGGTGTGTGTCTTTTCACAGTGCAGTTTTGTCCACTATCAACATACCCTTGAAGTTATTGTGCACACTTAGTGCTTTTCCCTTACATGTGCATCCTATAAACTGAATGATTTAGGACTCCTGATGGAACACAGCACGCAATATTTCATACACCTACATAAATTTGGCTATCCTTTATTTGATGTTTCCTTACTTTAAATGTTTGATTTTTTTGCCATTTGATTTCTGAAGAAAGGAGGAAACTGAAATATATTTTTATATGGTTATGACAAGCTTTCATTTTGTGCTTTATTAAGTGTTTGAACTGCAACCTACACAGCTGAGACTGCTGCTCCTGTAGTAGGAGACAATTATTAGCTCAACAGGGAATAGTCAAACTGATCACTTCTGATAGTGGGTTTTGGAGGGACCTTAGCACAGGCTGACTTTCTTTCTTCAGCTCCTTATCACAGAAGATTATGGCCCAAGTGTGAAAAAAGAATAATTTAGGTTATCTAGGTGGTAAGAAAAGTAAATGTGGAAACAGATTAGAAAATATATAGCTGAGTTCTGGCTGGCAGAAGACAGTGCCTAAATTTCTTTCTTAAGAAAGAATGATTTCAGAAAGATGCTTAAAGGATTATTCAGGTTTTATTATATTTTGAACACTCTGGGGCAAAGAGCATGTTTTCCGTCATACAGCTACAATACCTAAAAGTTGTTGTTGACTAGGTAGGGACTGCTAGCTACTGGAGCAATATGTAAAAAAAAAAAAAAAATAGTAGAACTACTGTAAAAGAGTAAGAAAAACTATATTCAAGGATTTTAGGAGTATTGTGCAAGTTTTTTCCTACTCTGAAGTTTGGGATTTTACCTCAAAGAAATTTCTTGGGGAAAAAAAAAATAATTGTAATGCCAACACAAAAAAAAAAAAAAAAAGTGATTTTTTTTTTATAAATACACGTTTCCTTTTTTCAGAGTTAGCATGAAAAACTGAATGTTTGTGTCTCCCATGATTGAAGTACGAGTAATTGCACATATAATTGAAATGCCAGACATAGTTTTTCTGATTAGAAATGTACCGATTTCAGCTTGGTTTTCTAGTTTGAAACTGATCTACTACCACAGATTTGTAGGTTAACATGATCTATTGAGATAGATTTCTATTATTTCTTAATGAAAAATAAATTTGGGCAATTCACAGATACTTAATTCCATTAAAGATTAATTCCATTAAAATATTGCTGTGGTTCTGAAATGATAAATGTAACAATGATAAGCTTGATTCATGCTCTGGATACGCAGTTTTACCAGTCATGTCATTGAAAGCAGATCTTTCAGATAAGAAAAGAAGAACAATAAGATTGTTTTGTTTTGTTTTGTTTTGTTTTGTTTTGTTTTTTTTCTGGAGGTCAGTTGCAGCCATGCAAAGCACATATGACTTCACAAAATGTGAGTCAGTCTTTTCAGTATTGAGCTTCTGTTTGGGAGAAGGTGGCATGTCCATGGTGCCCAGACTACACATTAAAGCTGTCAACGAGCTGTTGAAACTTTAGAAAAGACAGAAACAAAATCGCTGCTTACTTTCTCTTGAACCTGAACCCAAATTTGGCAACTGTTTTGTAACATTCTCTATCTTCCCTTGCAATATGGACTTCATAGTTTTTTCTTAAATTCATAATTTTGATCATTCTCAGATGACTTGTTTAACCTGTGTTTCACAAGGCACATTAGAGGAAAAACACAAAATGTTTGATGCAACACTCGTATCAGCCCAGACCTCTGCACATGTAGCAAGGCAGGGTCAAAGAGATTTAGTAAAATAATAATAATAACAATAATGAATAATTAGATACCCCAAGTGCACCTTGAGACTTAGCTGGCATTTTTAGTTTCTTAAACCATATGTGTTGAGAAGAAGTATAATTATAATAGCAAAATTCCCTTTGCAAGTCATGCTTTCTAATGGAGAAGTTAGGGGGCAAAATCATGGGTGTAAGATTATTGGAGCTTTTAGATTAAACTACACAGTTAAAAAAAAAAAGAACAAACAAACACAAACAAACACCAAAAATGACCCACATTTCTGTCACAGCAAGCAATAAAGCTTTCCTGATGCTTTTGCTGATGATACGAAGTTGGGAGGATTGACTGACACGCCTGAAGGCTGTGCTGCCATTCAGCAAGACCTGGACAGGCTGGAGAGCTGGGCAGTAAGAAATCGGATGAGGTTTAACAAAAGCAAGTGTAGAGTCTTGAACCTAGGGAGGAATAATTGCATGCACCTGTACAGGCTGGGGGATGACCTGCTGGAGAGAAGCTCCGCAGAGAGGGACCTGGGTGTCCTGGTGGACGACAGGTTGGCCATGAGCCAGCAGTGTGCCCTCGTGGCCAAAAAGGCCAATGGCATTCTGGGGTACATTAAAAAGAGCGTGGCCAGCAGGTCGAGGGAAGTGATCCTCCCCCTCTTCTCTGCCCTGGTAAGGCCTCATCTGGAGTAGTGTGTCTAGTTTTGGGCTCCCCAGTACAAAAAAGACAGGGATCTCTTGGAAAGAGTCCAGCAGAGGGCCACAAAGATGGTGAAGGGCCTGGAGCATCTCCCCTATGAAGAAAGGCTAAGTGAACTGGGTCTGTTTAGCCTTGAGAAGAGAAGACCAAGAGGGGACCTGATCCAGGTCTAGAAATATCTAAGGTGTGGGGGGCAAAGTGGCGAGGCCAGACTCTTTTTGGCAGTGTGTGGAGACAGGGCAAGGGGAAACGGCCAGAAACTGGAGCATAGGAAGTTCCACACGAATGTGCGCAAGAACTTCTTTACAGTGAGGGTGACGGAGCACTGGAACAGGCTGCCCAGGGGGGTTGTGGAGTCTCGTTCTCTGGAGATATTCAAGACCATCTTGGACGTCTACCTGTGCGACCTGGTGTGGGGAACCTGCTTTGGCAGGGGGGGTTGGACTCGATGATCTCTGGAGGTTCCTTCCAACCCCTACAATTCTGTGATTCTGTGATTTCCAAAACTGTCCAGATCTACTCAAAAATTTGCAAGATACGTTCCTGAAACCAGAAATAGCTTTTTTTTTTTTTTTTTTTTTTTAATTAACCTAGATGTAATAACATAAGGATTTTTCTGGAGTGCATGTATTTTTAAAGTACAACTGATATATAAACTTTGAAAAAAAAACAAAACCCACTTACAGGCTATGTTTAATTAATTCTATGTGATTCCAATCCATCAACTAAATGGTTCAGATGTTTTCACTATGTTAAGTGTAAATAAGTGTGAAAGAGGTTCATGAATTCAACATGTTGCTTTGTTGTCTGAAAAGTTGTTCTGCTGATTTTCCAGTTGGAGTAATTAAAGCTCTACCAACACTTTAATGAATATTTTTATTGTTTTTGATACACATAAATACACAGAAGTCATACATATAAATAAATAAAGAAAAAGAAACTGATTCTGAAAAAATTGCAAATTATACTGGTTTATAACACCAATGATAATCTACATTTCTAGAACACTTCCCATTCAGTTGTCTCCAAGTATCTTGTAAATATTAGCTTATAAATATCAAGGTTTCTGACAGAAGAACTGACATTAACATCTCCATTTCAGCTGGCTTACTTGTTGATTTAGGATGCTTATTTGGAGAGGGAAGTTCAAGGAGGAATGAACTATCCCTATGAAACTCTGGACACTCAAAAATGGAAAAACCTATTTTTGTCATTGATTTCCTCAAACGTTTCCCGAATCTTTGGAAGACAAGAAGATTTTCATCTTAATTATGTCAGAAAAATTACATAATACAGGACTACAATTTTTTAGCCTCATTTTCTTTCAAACCAATCACTCTTTCTTTGTGTTCTTACTAGAGATTAAACATCACTCCATAGTAACAGTAGATCAAATTCTGCTATTCTACCTCCCAGCACTTGAGGATGTCCACAGTTTGCAGTTTCAATCTCTGCATTCAATGTAGCAGATCTGCTTGTCCAAGGAAGCTCTCTTTCTGTATGTGTCAGCCTCATTCTGCCACCAATACTATGACATATTGTCCTCCCCCTATCTTTTCAGATTCTATAGAAACATATCAAGTCTTCTTTATTTCAGATTTTAATACCGTATTAAACAGAACATGAATAATAAAACTATAATGTTCTCCGTATGTCTTGAAAGGGTGATAGTTTGATTCAACTTCCTCTCTGAATGCAAAGGGTTTGTTGAGAGAATAATGACATTTAAAAAAATCAATATAATTATCTCAACAGACACATTAACAGATAATTCTTTTTAATTAGTGTTATTTCTAAAAAAGGAAATAGAAACAAGAGTTGAAGAAGGAAATAGGGATGCTCTATACAGAAAGCTGAATTTTTATTTACTAGCCATACGTTACATCAACAGACATAAATAAGTACTGATCCAGTAGTTATTTCAAGCCTGTTTAACACATATCTATATTATGATGCCTGGGAAGCGTTTTGGTTTCGAGAAATTAAATAAGCCCTGATAATTTTAATTTACCAGTCTCTTATGATATGTTTGTATGAAATTTTCATTTGACATGTTGTTTAAGAATATTCTGTTAAATAAGTAACACTTACAAGAATTTCTCTCGATCCTTGCAGGGATAATAGAACATTGCAACAGCTCACTCACAGAGTAAGCTCTCAACTTTCATCTCCTTTTCTGTAAGATCTAAAAATCAGCTTGCCTTTCCAGCAACACTGATATATTTATTCAATGTAGATCAAACAACGGGGTGTTGTAAGATGACAAGATAAAAATCAGAGAGGTTGGTATGATAGAGAGGGCACTAAAATCTCTAGAAAGAGGATCTAGGGTAGGAAACTTCTGAAACAGAATGTTTCACAACTGTTTGCCAGGATCATTATGCTACCAAACTTTTATATTAAGTAGTTTTCTTTTGTTTGTGTGTGTGTGTGTGTGTTGGGGTTTGCTTTTTTTTTTTTTTTTTTTTTTTTGTTCTGTGATTTTGTGAATGTTCTGCAGTGCCAGGGGCTTTGAGAGGTCTTCAGGAGCTCAGAACTCTATGTACAGATAGAAATCAGGGTGTCTTCTTCACCAATGCTCCACTGCTTGATTCAGTCATACTATATAATCATTGAATCACAGAATGGTTTGGGTTGGAAGGGACCAAGGGACCTCAAAACCCATGCTACCCCATAGGCAGGGCTGCCCCCCACCAGCTCAGGCTGCCCAGGGCCCCATCCAACTTGGCCTTGAGTGTCTCCAGGGATGGGGCACCACAGCTTCTCTGGGCAGCTGTGCCAGTGCCTCACTGCCCCTTGAGTAACATCTAACCCAAATCTCCCTTAATTTAATTTAAATCAATTCCCCCTTGTCTTAACACTATCAGATAATTTAAAAAGTTGGTGTTCCTCCTGTTTATAAGCTCCCCTCAAGTACTGGAAGGCCTCAGTAAGGTCTCACCTTTTCCAGATAGAAAGAGAACAACTTTCACAAAAGTTTGGGGGAATAATAATCAGTGACGCTGGATTCAAGCATCACTTTTCATCCCCATACCTGTAAGCCCATACATAAACAAATATCTTGACATTGACTGATGATGGCTTCTAAGTATGAAAGATCATGAATTTCTATCTTACCTGTTTCATTCTCTTTCACAGACAGTCTGATTATTGGCTATGAAATTTGCCTAAATAAAGATTGTTTGAGGAGATTTTACACCTTTAGTTACAAAGAAGAATTTGTTAATGCTATGGTACCAGTCTTATCACTCTAGCACAGCAAATCCACACAGTCCTTACAAAAAAGAAAAAATATAATAATAATAATTTAAAAAATACTGCAATGAGCAAAACAAAATTGGAAAGGGACTTGTAATGTGTAGCCCAGATAGGCTGGTGAAGGTTTCTTGTCAGGCTTCTGAGCCCAGAGAGTCCTGGATTCAAATGTACTTTCTGCAAGACTCTCTTTTTAGAAGGTTGGTGGGTGATTCAATTTGGGGGTAGGAGGGCTCTGAACTGCTTTGCCTTCAGACCTCCTGACTTGAGTGGTGGCAGGTCTGCCTCTAGTTCTGAAAAGAAAGGAGATTTTTTTGCCAAATTTTCTAACCCAAGTACCTGCATTGTTACATGCTTAACGCTGACATGCAAATACTGACTCTCATACATATGTATGAATATGTCAGTGTCGGTCTTCAGCCGTGGATAGCTGTATGCTTGACTGGCATGTGTGTTGCTGATTACTTGATTCTTGGATTCCAATGATTTTTTGAGACAGCTGAAACCCCAATTTTTTTTGCATTCTGTTTATTTAGTGAAATATCAATAAAGAACAGAACAGAAAAGAAAAGAAAACAAAGGAAAAGAAAAGAAAAAAGATAGAAAAAGAGAAGAGAAGGCAAAGGTTGATTTAAGTTGGGAATTGGGAATTTGTTTTTCAGGGATTTTTGTTGCTTTTTTTTTTTTCCTTTGGCTATGGTGTTTTCTCTTAAGCTGTGTTTCAGCTTGCAGCAAGTGGTTGGCCACCCCTACCCTTCTGGTTCCTTGCTTTCTTTTACACTCTTCCAGAACATGTTTCATGCCTTCCCTCTTTCTTGTTTAGACTAAATTAGCCAATGAGCAACCTGACCCAGCTGCTTAGCTGTTCCCTGATCTGCATTTTACTTCTTAATGAGCTCAGAGTGACAAGCTATTTAGGCTGCTCGTTCCAGCATCAGCTCTGACTCCATCTGTAACTTTAGTGCCACTTCTTTGTCAGCAATGCCAATTACAAATGTGTGCCTTTCTAATTTACAACACTCTAGTTATAACGCCCACGCTGTGCTCCGTGTGTTCTCTCTTTGCTTCTTCTGTTTGTAGTCACCTGAGCAGACCTTCTGATTGTCAGAGCAAGGGTCTGCTACATGGCTGGCATTGATCAGCTATCTATAGCAGCATATACAATTTGGCACCATGTAGATCATTTGCTCCCTTTCATCTGCCCTGAATTTGGAAAGCTTAAACGGTTCACATGGGGTTCTACAAACCTGTCTGTGCATTGATCCTTCTGTGAACTGGCAATCCTGAAGCAAATGTGTTCCCTCACATATGATACTGCAATATGGGAAAAAGAATTACTTACTATGCATCTGTAGGGCTATATTATATTTTTCTTGGCGTCCCCTGCATTCATCTGCAGAAAAATTTTAAATATGTTCCTCTTTTGCCCATGAGCAATAACTAGAACTTTATTCATTCCTTTGTGTGTATTGTTAAAAATGCAGAACCTCCTGAAGTCTCTCTTCAGGCAAATACAATAGCAGCAAGCAGTCTCCATTTCCAGTACCTTATAATTTAGTCTACAGAGCAGCTGAAGATGGATCCGCTCTTCTCTACAGCTGTTGTTTCTGAACATGCATCCTCTTTTGACCATTTAGTCTCCTCAGAAGTTAAACTCACATCTAGAAAGAGGTTTGAGAGGATACTGAAGAAGGAGTCTTTTTGGCTCATTAGAATCTCAAAGAGACAGTTTCCCAGACTTAATGGCAGGTTTATTTTTAATTGCTTGAAAGAGGAAAGTGCTGCACAATGTTTACTTTTGTGGGGTCTTTTTGTTTGTTTTCTTTGTTTTGCTTTTTTTCTTTTGCTTTTATATATCTTCATGAATTTAGTGCTATTCCAGTCATCTGGATGTGTAAAGACTATTATTATCTCTAGTCATGCTGGATAATTGAAGAACAAACTCAGACCATGTATTTTCATCTGATACTTTAGACTGAGCATGTTTTCTTCTGCTAATTTTATTGCTCCATGTTCCAACCATTTCTTAGAAAAGGTTTGATGCTCTCAGTATCCAGATCAGCATAAGGACTGAGACAGCCCCAGTAAATGTTGAACACCAAGTGGGATTTTGTTCATATTTGTTAAGGCAGGGCAACAGGCTTCCTTCTGTGAGTTAGTAAGCTACCTTCATCTGATCACATGTGGTGTTTTCAGCTGAAATGAGGGGTCAGTGGTCAAGGTATCTCTAAAATTATTAAATCCTTTATCTCCCATGGACACAGGGAGCACAATTTGACTTTGTAACACAAAGAAACAGAAAAGTGAAACACTTAGCATCAATTTCTAAACTATTTGTTTCTTTTGGGGTGAAATTGTTGCTTCTGGGTTAAAACATTTAAAAATATGTTTGTTGCATTCACATACCTAACTGTTATGAACTGCAAAACAGAAATATTTTTATTAGAAATTTTAGCTCTTGAACCTGTAATGCTGTCTATATAAAGCTGCTGAGTTTGAATAGCCCCACTTAGCAAGGCCGTGTATAGGTTGAATTTTAAACATTTATCATCTATTCATAAAACTATTCACACCATAAGTCAGTTTTGCAGGGGGATAAGATAGTGATGGACGAACTGTTTAACATTTTGAGCAGTTAAGTGAACTATGCAAAATGCTTAAATTATTAAAAATATTATCAAATTTTTACATTTTATGAGAAATCGTTCTCCAAATGCTTCTGTAAAGGGAAGGTATATGGGGAAAACTGTGAAGGCTAGCATACAGTTCACGCAGTGAGCAATGTGTCTAGTTTCTTATATTAAACAAGTATAGAAAGCCTAAGTGATGTCGATAGACAAACCTGTGACCTTTAAGTTTTAATACTGTAGGATTCAGTTTGTTTATCTCTTTTTTGAAGATTTCTCTCTGAGAGGCCAGAAAAGCCATGAAAATTATGGATGTAATACTAAAATATTATTATTAAAATGGGTATTTGTGCCTCAAAAACTTACAACTGCTTTCTTTCTCCTGTTTTGAGTATTTCAGGCTCTCTCGAAAAAGAGGAATTACAATAGTTTCAGTGTATTTTCCACATGAGAAACTGACTGTAAGTTTGCAGCTAATAATTTAAATTAGTGAGGAGTTCTACTCATGTGCAAGTAGATAGATTTAACTGACGTTTTTAAGTCTAGTGGTAACAAGAATAAATCACTTTATTTTAGTTATATTATTTTAAACACAATAAGGAGACAAGATTCTGATCAGAGTATGTTCTCTGCTCTTGTCCTTCCCCTCTGTCTCTCTTTTAGGGAACATGCTGGGGGTGTGCTGGAGGGAATAGTGCAGAGGAGTACGGATTGTGTTGTGCCCTGGCTGTCCTTCGGCTAGTGAATCAACTACAGGGCATGATTAGAAGCTGGCAAAACTTAGAGCAGCCCTGAGGCTGCTCAAAATTGCACTGGGGCAGAACAGTCCCCAGATGGCCCCAGGAGCTGGGACTGCCTTTGTCACCATCTTCCATTCCTGCACTGAGAATACCTTAGGCAAGAAAGGAAAATGTAGCAAGTGAACAGATCTAGAGAATTATGAATATGACATTTTTAAGTAGCCACTTCTACAATTCATAGTATCAAGATTTCCTCATTAATTTGCATTGATATTACATCAGCTGAAGAAGTGCTGTGTCAAGATAGATTGTTTCCCAGCCTTATTTTTCTATATTTATTTATTTATTGGTCTCTATATTTATTTATCGGTCTCAAATTAATAAATTAACTCTGTGCAGTAATATTTTAACTCAACTTCCTGTATTACACAGGTTGTTGAATTTCATCCTGTAACTTCTGCATTGAATGCTATGACTTGTCACTGAGCTAGAACATACCTTTTTCAAAGCCATCCAATATTGATTTGAGGAATTCCACTGAACAAGAATCTACAACGCCCCCATTAATTTGTTCTAATGATTAATTAGCCTCAGTGTTAATACTGTGCATCTTATTTTCAATATCCCTCTCTTGCAATTCAGCACAGTTTCAGTGGTCAAGACAGGAGAGTTTTTACAGTGTTCTATGAAGAACCATGCAGCACTATTCTACCTAAAGCAAATATATTGTCACCCTCTTATTGCTCCCTTCCAGAGGTAATGATGCATCAATAATCTTGTGAAGCCCCCTGTGTACTACTGACATACCTGTAAATAACAAGCATAGCATAAAAGCTGATCTTCACCTCCTGATGACTGCCAGTTAAATACCCATTTTATAAGATGTGCTTGCTGCACGGGTCAGAGGGACTAAGTCGACAGGTACATTTATTCCTTGGCCCGTACATAGCACACTAAAGGAAGTAGGGGTAAATTTCTTCATTGTGAATGTATCTGAAAATACTGCAATTACACTGGTCTGTTCACAGCATTCGTCAGATTGGAATTTTTCATACAGTTTGTAAAAGCTAACATGGTGATGGAGGTGGCTGGAGGATATCAGCCTCTCTCCTTAATTATAAAACATAAACTATTGCTAAAAGGAAATCAAAACCTTTGCTTACTTGCAGGCTAACTGATGCTGTCAGAATAGCCGGTGGCAAAGAAATGGTTGCATTGCCTTTAGTGCAGGATAAAATATTCGTGAATGAAACAGTACAGTTGGTACACGTTTTTCTCTTCACTTCTTCATCTCCAAATGTGCTTTAGTCTTAACCTAGAGGGACCACCTGTGAGTAAGAGGCTGGTTTAGTCTCCATGCTTATTCACTCCTTGGTCTCTCTGCTGAGACTGTCAAGCTAAGAATGCCAATTAGTTCAGCATTAACAAGCCTCTTTATGTGTTCTATTGGGCCTAAGAATTGACAGCTTCAATTCTGAATTTCCTTGGTTATGTGGATTTATGTTAAATTCTTGTTTCTCATGAAAATGCACTCAAGCCACTGGTTGGGCTGTAACTAATTGTTTCAGAATTAGGAATGGGCACAAATCAAAATCTGGTCTGGTTAAGCCTGGACTCGGCTACATCACCAAATCTAAACTGTACACCTTGTGCTCAACTGTGCTTACCACAATCCTCTGAAATAAATTGTTTTGTCTGAAATTGTGAAAGGACATAGTTTTGAACTGGTGATTGTACATGGGCCTGCAGAGGCAAAGAATGGGGTTTCCAGCAAACTCTGTGCAAGGACCAATTTTGAGAATGGAAAGAGTTTTGATGTGTGGTATAGAGACAAATTTAATCAATGCTATAGACTTCTTTGTACTTGTAAATTGCTATTAGCCCTCACCCATCAAAGTACTTACTACAAGTGCTGACTGCTTCTAGGCTGCACTGTGCTTTCTCTTGCATTGCCCTACATACTTAGGAAGAGATTTTGGAAAACCATGCAGCCCCACTCCACAGTCCTCATCTCTTAAAAAACACTCCATCATGATGACCAAAAAGGAAAAAAAAAATAAATAAAAAAATAGAAATGTCCATGTATTGTGGAGATCATAGCCCACATCTGTATCTGGGATATTTTTGTTTGCTTCCCTGTCCCTATCCATACTACTGAGAACTTTTACTAGATGTGACTTATATTTAATAGGATTGATATTTTTATGTTGTCTATATGCAGTTTGCTCCTCACTGGAGCTTAAGTTTGTAACCTACACCCCCATGTCCTGCAATAACACTGATACGTAATAATCCATATGCACCTGCAAAGAAGACAAAATTAGAGAGACTGTTTCTAGCACTGCCTTCTCGTGGACTATATGACAGTAGTCAACATGCCTGAAAAATGTATCCAGATATGTTTTTTATAGCCCCATTGCATTAGTCAGCTTCCATTAATAAATCAGATACAAGTTGTGACATGCTGTTAATTCGATCACTAATAACCTGCTCATATTGCAAATCTATGTCAGCAGGTTGGTGTTGATTAAGTCGTAGTCACCACTAACATATTGTTTTAAATGACTGATAAATTTTATTTGCTGCAGTGATAGACTATCTGCTCTGTGGTTTTTTGTTGTTTTTTTTCCTTTTGTTGTTGTTGCTGTTGATGATTTTTTTTTCCCTCTCCCCTCGTAAGCCTAGGAGGGAAAAAAAAAAAAAAAAAAAAAAAAAAAAGAGAGAGAGAGAAAAAAAAACCCCACAAATGGCCCTGAGGTGGTCCTCTATAGGCCTTTCTCTCCCTCTGTTTGCTGCAAAGAGAGCTGGTAGCCACTAGAGGGGAGGAGACTGCCGGCTTTCCCCAGCGCTTCCCGCTACAGCTTGAAGGTGCAGAAGCTGTCACAAGACTGGTTGCCCAACGAAATGGTTTTTAATATGTTATGAAGGTTAGTAAAAAATAAAATAAAATAATGTTTTTCCTCCTGCCCCCACTCCCCTTAATGCGCTTGAACAATTAATTTATTGGCACACAGGGTCTCTTTGGAGCATTGGCATTTCAGGTGATGGCTGGGGGAGGGAAAATCCTGCGGTAACAAACATCTAAAATCTTGCATTTGAAGGTAATGTGTTAAATCTTTCAAAGCAAATGTGATATTTTCTGTGCAATGGCAGTGGCAGGTTAGTGCATGGATGAGGAATCGACAACATTTATTTCCTCCGTGAAATGAGAAGTTTTGATTTTGTGCGTTCAAAGTTTCCAACCATTCTGTCCATTCCCCTTCCCTCCTCCCCCCACTCCCCCCCACTCCCCCCCAACCCCCTTGAGGAACTCCTGGTTATGAAGAAATGACTGAAGAAGAAAACTTAAGCATCGTTCTTACGAACTTTTTGAATTGTGTAAACTGTGATATTCATAACCAAATCTAACCTAGAATAGCAGAAATGCTCAGGTTATAATCTCTAGATGTATAAATATATATTTCTGTGCCTTTATTGATATGGTCTGACCTTCTGATTTTATTTTTTAAAACAGAGTAAAATTCTTGGTATTGTTAAAGAGCTATAATGTAGAACTGTAGCTTGTTACACTTACTCTCCTGAGTGTAATTGCACTAAGATCATTCAGTTTCCATTTGGAAAGCCAGTGGCAATTACTGGAATACAATGTATCATGCATTTGCTCACTGGATATAAAACGTATATACTAATTCGCAATAAAATGTAACAGCTGTCAGTGCATTTTCTGCTCTGTTACTTCAATAAATTGGAACTCTGACTAGAAAATGGGAATATTGCATTTTTACACACTCCATAATGTGTTTGCTTTTTGCAAATACAATTTATTTTTTTCATGACAAAAATTGTGGTTTGTTATTACTGCTAGTGGATAAATATTCTTATATCAGAATGAATTACACATGGTATCTGTAAAGAAGTAGTAATATTTTCTGCTTTTTATTGTAGCCTGTCTCCAGTAAACAAAATGCACTTAACCTACTTCTGTCACATACTGGGTATATTTTTTTAGCGTTGCGGTGGTTGGGGGATGGGGGGGAATTTATTTTGCCATACCTTGGCAGGTATTTGGATAACTGGCTAATATTTGCAGGAGACTGCTGTTTCCCTCCTGGATTTCTTCTTATTTTTATAAACCTACATATAGATACATAGTCCTGAAAGAATATTAACCATGATTTTTCACATTATGAACTAGTGCATCTGAGTTTTATTTAAATAAAATGCCTGCACATTTGTGTAATTTTGTTACTTGAGGTCAGACTTTTCACAGATAATTAGCCTTTTACACACTGTGAAATCAACCTGCATTGGTTATTTGGCTAGACTCTTTGCTTCTGTTCTTTATTTCCCAGAAGGTTAACGTGCTGAAAATCTAGCTGCAAGCACATAGTACTGTCTCTTTGTGTTGCTAATTATCCCGTTGCATAATTATTAATATCAGGAGCAGGAAGAGGAAACAAGCACACCAAATAGTCGTGAATGCTAGTGTTCTGGCAGGAAGCTAGTCCTGCATTAATAAAATGTGCCTGTGCCAATATCACAGAAGATAGGAGCGTTCCTTGTTAAGGATCATTTATTAACTGAGATCATCTTTTAGTTCGCCTTGGGGTAATGACTAATGTCAATGGCAAATTTCACAGTTGTCTAGAGAAATGAATTAAATTTGTAATAAAAAGCCCTTCGGCTTGTTGTACATGTTCATTTATTGGAGTAGTTGAACTAGGAGAACTGTAAGGCAACCAAGAACATCGGCTTAATTTTCCTTACATATAATAGTGACCTTTAGCTTTATTTTGAAAAAAGTTACCTATTATAGACTGGTAAATTAAATGAGAAGTTCCTCTAATGCAAAATAAACTAAGTGACTGAGATACGTTAAACGGCTCTTGAGTGTATGAGTTTTTGGCAGAAAAAAAAACCTCTTTTTCTTGCACTTTGAAAGGTGGTTTGATGTCTAATCAGTCTGAGAAAACAATTCAGAGCAGGATGCTAAAAAGTTACCAGAAGCCCATCCCAGAGGATAAGAGCATGATCGGAATCTTGGGACAGAAGTACAAAACTTCAGATATTGAAAGTGTGGCTTTGCTCGAAAGCTTTCAAATGTTCTCTGTATGCTTTCTTTACTTTTCCACAAATTCAGAACAACATGCCTCAGTTTATTTTAAAAAGGTTTGGGGTCTTTTCCTTGCTTTTGTTTGTGTGCATTATAAAAACAGAAGCATGCCGTCAGATACTGTCACTGTAGGAAATAAATAAAAACTTATCAGAAAAAAAAATATATCCAGGTGTAAGGAGAAGTGGCACTAACTCCAGTGCTAGTAGAATTAAAGTCATCCCATGATTCTAGGTCAAAGGACAAAAATGTTTCCTAGGGTACACGCATTAGTCTTGGGAGAGAGAATAAGCCATTCCCGCTAGCAGTTTAATACAGACTGGTTTTAATTGTTATTGTGACAGATTTCCCCTCAAATGTATACCACGCCTTACTGAACACAAGGAAAATATGAGGAAAATCCCAGCAAATAGCAATAGGAAAATCTTGCAGTTGTTGAAAGAAAATGGAGGTGGGGATACATTTACTTTGCCGTCAACACCTAGTTGGGCTCAGGATATGCTTACACGTTAAGCCCCTAGATCATACTAACATGCTTGGACAACGGTCAAAATTCATACAAGAGTTCTGTCTGTATATTTGTCAAAGTTCATGACAGAACTGCAGCTCTTCAAAAACGCTCTTGTATTTTATACGGATGCTTTTGCATAGTAGATGCTTTTGTGTGACCTGATGATACAAATTCTGTGCGCTTTTTTTTTTTTCCCCATCAAATTTTGCATGACAGTCATCTAATTTTCTTATCCTTAAGGATCCTGATGTTTTCTGTAGAAGTAAATACACTGTCTGCACTGTACAATAACTACAAATTACTTTTGTAAGTTAGGCAAGAGGTTGAATATTTTAATGGATAAATTCTCTATGCAGTATATATGTATATATTTATGAATAGCTTGTCAGGTAAATAGAAGGACGTTCCTAACACATCTGACCAGGCCTAGCAAGAAATTTCGACTGGCTGAAAATCATGAAAATGCAAATTGCAATACAGACTCTCAACATCCTTTAAGGCAAATCGTGGTTTGTTAACAGAGATAGAGACATGGGACATTCTTAAAGAATTTTGTCAACTCCTGTCTACATTACTTTTTGGTGATAAACTGAAATGTGAAATATTTCAGATAAAAAATTAGTGGAGAAGAGAGATTGTGGAGACCGTGATACATCCACCAGGAGTCAGTGTTGCCGGGAGTCTTTTTCCACCAGTCAGCTAATGGGACCAAAGTGGGGAGGCAGAAAATAGGGAGTTAAATGCAGAGGTACAAAGCTGATAATGGTTACTGTTTATTTTTTCTGACAGAGAAGGTCAACTTTAATTTTGTATCTGTCACATGCCTGAATTCAAATGTATCATCTTAACAGCTTTTAAGAATATTCCAGAGATGATTTCCAGAAGATAATGCAGAAATAAAGTGTGTTGATGTTCATAAATGAGGAAGGAAGATGGTAGGCTTACATTGTCCTACAGTACAAATTCCAAGTTTATTGGGCATCTTTAAAGTTCAGATTAGCATTTATTACATTGACAGGATGATAACTAATTGAAGAAAAATTTGTCATCTACGTAGCTCTGAGCAGAATATGTGACTTTAGCTTTTACTGCACTTTCTTTTAAAAGCAGAAAAATATTTTAAAATATGTATTTCTTAAATAGTAAAAAGAGTTTTGTTTAGCTGTGTGAAATTGCATTTTCTCGCCAGCAAGGATGTACAGTAGCAAGAGGTTTTCATTTCAGAAAAGCTCTTCTAAAATCCAGCTATTGAAAGTTGTGAATATGCTATGCAAAACTTGTGTTTTTAAAATAAATATTCTAATACCTGCTCAGAATATGGGCACGGGTATGTATAAAAAGTGTGTTATACATTCAGTTTTCAGCATGTTGACTTAAGGTTTGTTTTCTTTTGAGTTTTTCCTCTTTTTTTTTTTTCTTTCTTTTTTTTTGATTTTTTTTTTTTTAAGGCAAAAGGCAAAAAAAAAAGCATAATCAGCATAATCAAAGCTAAAACTTGATCTAAGCATGACAAAAAAAATGCTTATGTTGGAGGTGATAAAGACAGGGAGTGTATACAGGTATTTGCAAATTTAAATATGCAGTTTTCTGAAGAGAATTAAGATTTGTTCTTATGTTTCAGGAAAGAGAATAACTTCCACCTAATTATTTTTGACAAGTTTTTTTCTTTTTTTTTTTTTCTTTTTTTTTGTACTATAGGGAATGTGTGAGGGAATATATAAATCCCTTAAAAAAAAAAAAATACTCAGCCAAAGAAGTATCCTTACAGCCAGGAATAGGAAAGTGTGTTATTATCACACAAGTAAATAAAATCTTTGAATAAAGTTTTCTTACATTTCAAGCACTACCATCAGCCCTTATGAGATGAATTCCTTGAGTACCATTTGGCAAAATGTTTCAGGAATTTTGGTGTGAGGAGTACCGGAAGTTTAGACTATCATATAACATATATATACATGTTGGCCAGAAATGGATTAAAGCAGCCATGCTAGAAACTACTTGTTTGCTTTTGGGCTTTCTTTGCAGTGTTGTTGTTCATCTTTTGGTGGGTTGGTTGATTTGGGTTTTTTGTTGTTCTTGTTCTTGTTTGGTTGGTTGTTTTCTTGTTGTTGTTGTTGTTGTTGTTGTTTGTAAGGTTGATTTTGATTGTGGGTTTCTTTTGTTTTGTTTCATTTTTGCAGTTCTGTTAGTCACCTTTGGGGAAAGGTCTTTAGTTCATACTCTTTGAGAGTTCTATTTGTTTCAACTAAATTTGGTATTTTCTATAAACATTTATTTATTTATTTATTTATTTATTTTAACAAATATCACTACTCTTTCCCCCTTGTATATTGTAGTATTTACTTTTCACAGCCTTAGCTGACCAAGGACTAAAGCAGCATGGAAGGAATAAAATGGAGATGGGTGGGATACTCTGAAAGATGTATTTTCTCTCTGTGCATTTCTCTGCTATAGAATAGACTTTATGCTTATTCACTGAGAGTTTAGAAATGTTTTTAGAAAATGCAGATGTGCAAAGCATTCTTAATAAGGATGGGAAAAGAGTTTGCACTCCCCTTTTAACCACTCTCTCACCTCAGCCCTTTTCAGCATGTAACCTTATTCTCTGTGGGATTACTTGGATGAAAACCAATTAGAGAACTGCTCACACAATATAAATGCATACAGATTAGTACAGATTGAACAGTGCCAATGCCAACTAATCATACAGTATATAAAGTCCTAAACAATATAGATATTAAGGAATGATGGGAAAATGGACTCATATTGTTATAAAACTGAGCACAAAATGGAAGCAGTGAAAAACTGTTTATTTAAATAATAAATAAAGTATAGGCTTTCTCTTCTCCCCTCCTTCTTTTTTTTCCCTCTGTGGCAATCTGCCCATAGACAAACTAAGTATACCACAGAAAAGTCAGCCTACATGTTTCCCTGGGTATTTCCTATCCCTTCATGGTAACGTTACTTCATTCTTTTTTTTTATCCTTTTGCTGCCTGTCCCTTTGATAACCTCAAATGCAGCACTTATTCTTCAGATAGAACGAAGAGGAGAAAATTGTCCCTTCTGAGGAACATGATCATAGCACTACAAAGTTTTCTGAGAGGAACAAACAGTGACTCTGAATATGACTGAGTTATTTTAATGCATTGCCCCCAAGGGCTCTGTGACCTGGAGGGTTTGTTCAGCTGCAAGAAGATGACTGCAGAACCAGGAGATCAGCCATTGTTTCCTTTTGCATTGGTATTATCAATTCCTAACATTCCAGCAAGGATATTTTGAGGAAAAAATACTATTTTTTCTCTTTATGCCTTTTGCCCAGCAGAGGAAATAGAATGATGACAAGGTGCAAGTGTCCTTCAGGTTTCCCGCTTTCTTCGTACTATAATGTCTGTTCTGATGGGTCTACAAATTTGGTCATTTTTTTCTTTTGTTCTTCCCTGCTCTTTCAGGTTTCCACTAATAAGCAAATGTTTTCATGATTAAAAATAGAGCTGGGCTTTCTAACAGACAGTAAACTCTCCCTATCCTCTTATGAATTTTCTTTGTTGTATGTGATCATACCGAAGCCTTTCGATTTTTAAAGTAATATCATGGATCATTTTCAGCCTGCTCTAATTAGAGAGAGTACCCATTACTTATTTAACTATTGAAGGGACTTTTTAATCCTTGAAAAACCTCTTGGCGACAGTCTTGAAAAAATCTGCTAGAATTTTGAGTGTCCTGCTTCTTATATTCTCTTGAGCCTTTGTCTGACTGATTTCTTAACTGCTGAAGAAAATGATCCACTAATTATTACAGTAAATGTGAGAGAGTAAGAAGGCTGTCTAGGTCTACCTCCAAGCCAAAAGTGAATGACGGCAACACAAAATAACATAAAATAACAGAGACATACTTAGATTGGCAAGAAACTAGAGACAAGTAAAGGAAACAGAACACTTCAGGATAGATTGGTGTATACGTTGGTCTTCTCCAGAACAGCTGTCATTTTTAGACCAGCCATGATCATGTGTTGAATTTTACTCTGAAAGTGTTTACTATAGCATTCAGAAAAAAGCTAGTTACCGTAGAAAAGCCCCTGTACTATATGGTGCCTGTTTGTATCTAGCTTCAAAGGACGAGAAAAGAAACCTCCACTACCATGAATATTATGTAATTTTAGCTGGATTTCTGTGCTCAGTTTTTAATAGAGCTGTGCAGGACCTCAGATGCCTGCATTTAATAAGATCTCACAGCTAGGTTCTGTAGCTGAAACACAGAGCCAAATCCTGAAATGTGTATTTGTGTACTAATGATGTCCACACAGGAATATGGGATGCATGTGATGACCTCTTAGTTGCAATCTAGATGCCATTATTACCTTAGATGGAGTAGTCTAGTAACAATTCCTCAATCATGAAAGAAAGTCGTTTAGGAGACCTGATAGAGAGCAATAGTCGATGGAGAGCCTGTGATCCAAGCAGGGTGGCTTGTTAGTGCCACAGGGCAGGAGAGGGCAGCAGGGTCCCACTGTCTAGTTTGAGTTCATGCAATCCACTCCTCCCTCCAGGGTTTGCTCTGGACCTACAGGCTATGCAGACAGAACTGATTGCTTCTGTAATAAATCTTTTGTTTCTGACCTCAGATGGAAATGTTTTTTAGTAAATATGAGGAACTTTACTGAGGCTTTCAGATTTTGCAGGGGGGGTGGTATCACTGGGGGACTTTTCGTGCCAACTATCAGAGAATTTGAAGTAATGCTGACCTTTTCCATCAGAAAAATTCAGACCTGATCATTTGAACTTTAAAAAGGAGTATCTTCTTAACACTGCTATGAATCATTTCTTGGATTTTCCTGAATTAGACTTATTTCCTCAAATGTCTTTCATTGCCTTTACCTCATTAATGCCCAGCCTGCCCTGTTCCAGCTGTAGGAAAGAATCAGTTGCCTCTGTCACACTGCTATGGAAAATCAAACTCTGACCCTTCTCAAAAGGCAAAAATGTCCCTATTCAGTTCATCTGAATTTTTAAGACCCTTGGGGAGATGTTATTACTATATACTGTAATAACAAATGCTGCAGATGGAAAGTCTTTCTTTATTTAGAGTTCTTTGCAGCCTCATCTACCACACTGAGTCAAATCAAGCATAATTTAAAAGAATATTATTCCTATCTAAGAAGTAAGACTATGTTATGCAGATGAACACTGAAGATTTGTTTTTATTTCCCTATCTGTAACAGATTTGTCAAAGACCAGTTGAAGAACTGAGACATCAAAACCTAAAGAATTTTAAATAGAGAAAAACGTATTAGGTCATCAACTCCTCCCTTCTCCTAGGAGACCTTTGTTACTTATGGCATAGTCTGAATTGCTTTGCCCAGACCAGTTGTTCAGTTTTTAATGATACTTGTTTTTGTCTAGAAATTCTGGCAGAAGCAACAATGGTTTTTAGAAAGAAAAAGAAAACAAAGAAAAAAACAGTGGGCAAAAGTCACAACTAAAGGAAATGATGTGGGTTTTGGAGTCTTCATGTGAGTTTTGCAGACACAGAGAGCGTTTCTGCAGAACCAGGGAAGAAGGTCTGGATCCTCTGAGGGAAGATACCTAGTGTTCAAACATAAGCTGCAAAAGATAGCAGAGCATTGATTTTCTAATAACAATTTTTATGTTGTTCTATAAAAATGTATTGCTGGAAAAAAAAAGTAAAGGATGGAGTGTTGCATTTGAGTGGACAAAGGAAAAAATTGGCTGCCAAGGGTAATAGAAGTGTGATGTAACACCATTTCTGTTTCAGGTATAGAAGAGTGTAAGAAAGCAGCGCATGGCTGGCTGATTTATCTGAAAAATTGCTGCCTCCTGAAAAGACTGTCAGAACTAACAAGGCATTGTTGGAGAATTGCTGTCCCCGAAGAAGTGAGCAAGGGTCTTGCCACTGGTTAGGATGTCACACACAAGCTGCAATTTTGGTGGTTAGGTGTGGAGAAGCCAAGGGGTTGATGGAATTTCAATTCATGAATATACACACGCAGCGCTGTACTGGGAAGTGAAATGTAGCCTTCAAATAAATAGAGCAGTCAAAGTCTGGGATGCTTTCTGTACCATCTCCTGGCTGGGGTTCATTTTTAGCTGAAGCTAGTCCCCAACATTTTGTATGTGTTTACATTTCAGAGAGCATTAACTTACCTGAAGGACTGTATTCTCTCTAACTACCTTTTAACATCCTGCTCATGTTCGTGAGTGTGTAAGTAAGTAATTGATATAATATTGTTACGCTTAGACTTCAGGTGTATTTTGAAGGCTGTCTTCAAAGAATTGCTGTCAGGGCATCATGTGAATTGTGAAGGGAAGGAGCGCCATAGCTGACTACCTCCTGTGACCAATAAAGCTCTGTGCCATGCTCTTTCAGACTCCACTATGTCTTTGATACTGTCAGTTCCAGGCTTCCTGCTGGTCGTATTTACTATCTTAGGCTGTGGAGGAGGGGAAGCAAAGCTGTCCCCCAAATAGCAGAGATCTTACTCAGTGGGGATGCTGAAGACCTTGAGTGTGTTAGCTGTCTACTCCTTAGTAGGTGTTATGCTGCATTTTGTACTATTTGGTGAGTTTGTATGTGCCGTGGGTACCTTTGTAACACTTCAGTAGTAATTTTTATTGAGACCACCTTCTCCTCCAGTTTTAATAATTCAAATTTAATATGGAAGAAATCACACCTATGGCCTCCCAGCCAAATCCTGTAAGTGGTTCACCTTTCAACATTTATGTTCATAGAAAAGCTTTCACCTTCTCCACAGTTTGTCCACCCTCCTATACTAGTAAACCTGGATTATAGAAAATGCATTTCAGAGGCAGTGCAAATAATGTTTTCTAAGCATAAAGTGTTTTGGAGGGCAACAACTCAAAGTGATTTTCTTCATCATTCTCAAAAATGTACAAATCCTTCATTTGTGCTTATTTTATTCTCAACATTAAAAAAATAGTTGCTGTCTATTTTTTGGCTTCTGGTACCCTGGGAACAGTTAAATGGAACATTTCCACATAAGAAAATCCAAAAGTAAGGTGGAAAATATGTATTACAATAAAAAGTATTCTTTAAAAATTGAAGACACTGAATTTAGAGAGTAAGGGGGGGGGGGGGGGGGGGAACAGCTAAAATCTGTCATTTCGGCTTCCTTTACCCAATTTTCACTTACATAATGAAAAATGTTTTAGCAGTTTTAGTTCTCCATGAATATTCCCCACCCACTGTTTATGTGAACATATCACTGCTATAGTGAAATCTATATGCAGCGTAAACAGTTTTGCAACATATCTCCCCTTCTTAATAATCTATGAAATGGCATGAAGAAAGAGTGAACATATTTACCACTTGTGTTGACCAAAGTAACATGGCTGTTGGACTTGAGGGAGGACTCTGGGTAACAACATGTCCCTCTTGAGTGGTCCACTGTTTATGCACAGTTTAAGGGGATTTTCAACAGCTTCCTCAAGAGGAGAAAAAAATATAGGTATGATCTGTTCAGTGTGCCTACCCTTAAGTCATTGATAGAATTATGGGAAGATGAAAAGCTGACTAGATCTTGTTCTTATTGAGGTCTGCTGCCAGCATTATAGTCCTGTAAATGGCCACACTGCAGAAGAAATACTATGGGTGAGCCTGTGTCTGAGGGCAGAATGAAAATACTGCTAGTGGGATTCAGCTGGTCTTAATTCAGATATTGTTCCCAAATGTCCAGTAATGGCCACCTACTGATCCTAGTCCAGCTGGCAGAGAGCTCATATAAAAGTCTCTGCGGAGAGACATAGTAATCAAATCACACAGAGTGAGAAAGCAATTGCTGTTGAAGAAGCTAACACTGGAAAATGCCATGAAACCAAATTTCTACTGCATGTATAACATTATTCCTTGTAGCTGCCGGCACTAAAGCAGAAAGCACTGATCACCTAAGCATATTCAAGAGGATAGAACTAGGTATGATTTATACAGTTCAAGACCACAGTGCCTGTGCTAGTGTGGTGGAAAGACATATGGTGCTTACTTGAAGCAAACAGAATACAAACAGAGGTCAGTCTTGCACTGGTGAACAGTATCTTGTATGTGGATATACGGTGTTACTGGAATTCAACAGTGCCTAGCACAGTGCATTATTATACTGTGAATGTGGTAGACCAGGATTATAAGATGAAACAGTGCTTGTGGCTGGAGATGTTGCTCTGAAAATGTGTGTGTGGACAACAATAATAGTATAATTTCTGTCACAGGAGCCTCTTGTCTTTGTTAAGAATTCGTGTTTCAGCAAAATATTATTCTACAAGACACTGCATTCTTGTGGTATTTAAAAGAAATAGAGTGGGCTAATACCCAGGAAATTCCTGCTCAGAGAATGGAATTTACTATTTTGGATATTAACACTGAAGTATTTTTGCATCTACAAAACCATCAGTAAAGAAAAAGCCATGCTGGAGTGAAATGCTATTTACGTATAAAGATGACTTTTACAGAGATTATTTTTTCAGATAGTTTGGCTTTGTCGGTTTCTCTGTTGGTTAGTATTTGGATTTTGTTAAAAAATCAGAATTTTTGTTTCTCTTTCACATGCACTCTCTAAGTTTAACTCGCATTGAGCCACTAGATGATAATCTTGTTTCCGTTCTGATACAGTAAAAAATAACCTCTTTCTATTAAGATGACTTTGCTTTTTTGTAAAGATGCGACACACAGGTCAAAATCAATATGTATCTAAGTCCTTTGTGGGAAGAAAAGATGGATAAAATGCTTTGAGAGAAAATTTTAAAAACAAACACTGTAATTAGCTTTTATTTAGTCTTCTTTTTTTTTTTTTTTTAAGACAATGATTTTCATTTCATATGGAAATGTAGATTTCTTCAGAGTAATTTCATGTTCTTTTTGGTTTAAAGCAACTTTTTTCCTTTGATTACTGAAATATGCAGTTCTCTCTATTTAACATGTAATACCAAATCAACATACTTCCCCCTTCCTTTTTTTGCTGATGACAGTCAGCAGAAATCATGTTCCAAAGTGCCCTGAGAACAAGGGCATTGATCTCAAGTGACACTCTTGTGCCACCTTCCTCTTGTCACTTTCAGCTGTAATTTGTTAAGATATCAGCTCTAAATTATTAAACACTTTATAAGTATAAATAATTCAGCAGTCAACAAATAAAGTGACAGCCCATTAATCAGTTTCCATACATGTACGTAGGTGGCATGCTGTGGTCTGTGCTGGGGTATGAATTCTGCTGAGGTTCATGGACTCTGCAGAAGCATTGTTTCTTCTTACCTCAGACAAAGGCTTATCTGTCACACTGGTTTTGTGATTTGTCCGCACCAAATCAAGTTCTTCCTAAACTCAAGTGCAGGACTTGTGGCAAATATTGAGGCATTTACTGCATGAGACCTGTTCTGTCTGCGGTCTTTTCTTCTGGCTGGGTTCAAATCTCCCATAGGCAGGCCAACTTGGGAACACCTGAAATCAATCGGTGTGCTTTTAAGTGGCCATATTGCAATGTGACACGATATTCCTGACAGCACAACCACTTCTTTCCTATCTTGGGCATCACCTGAATGCGATAAGCAGCGTGTGAATCTGGCTGAGATTCTTTTGTGCTGCCAGTGTGATCAGGAAACATTCCCTGAGCTTTCAGAAAAGTTCTCGTTACACACAGGCAGCATGTATCAATGAATTGCTGTTGTCTGAGCACAGTATATTCCAAATGCAAAGTGTTATTAGGGCTTCTCGGAACAAAGAAGGCCTATTTAGCACTCCTGAAATTCTACCAGGAATCCATCAGTAGGCACAAATGTGCTTTCCTCCTCAGAAAGAGAAAAAGTTGCCCTTGGATATTGTTATCTCAATATGCCATGAATATTCGAGGTAAACCTGTGTATAGAGATTGTGCTCTGTGCTTAGCTTTGTTGGTATTTTGAAAACAAACAAACAAACAAAAACCCTTCTCTGGAAAATAGTTAAATAAACGCTGTGTGGATTTCTGTGTTTTTAGACTGCCATATGACAAACATAAATGCAGAGTGATCACCTTTAAGATTTCGTATTTAACAGTGCAGGTGTTGCAGTTTTGGATTGTAAAAAGTTTCCTAAGGAAGAATAGGAGAAATGGTTGTTTAACAGCTTTCCGTTCTGCCTGCGCATAGAAGGCTTGGAAAATTTTTGTCATAATGGAGAGACACAAAGAGGCAACAAAAATGATCCTAAGTCAAGGATCAATCCATCACATATAGGAAAAGATTATGTATGTGTCAATCTCTCTTGCTTTTTGATGCAGAACAAATGGATGTTACCCTTGGTAAATGGTTTATATGAATGCCAGTGCAGCGTTTTAATAGAACAGGCCAAGGACAGGGAGACCTCAGACTTCAGCATAGTCAGGGTTTCTTGCTGGATAAAGCACTAGACTGGAACTCGCAAGACCTAAGTTCTGTTGTTTGATGACCTTGAGCAAGTCTCTTCACCCCTACACAGCACCCTTATAAAACTGTGATAATGATATTGACCTCTTTTGTTACAGAACTGTGAGGTCTGGTGTTAAAAATCCTGCTTAAGAGCAAGGTGGTGGTGTCACCCTGCAAGAAGTTGGAACTTTGATGAGACAGAATTTGGACCACATATATGCAATGAAGAGATTCTAAATTACACTGGTGATTTAATTTACGTAAGTGCTTGAAATGAGAAATGTGAGCACCTGTGATGGAGCTGGTCTGAATAATATATAGTGTGCAAGTGCAATGGCACTAACAAGAAAATAATGTGGTTCAGAAATGGAATATGAGAAATGACAAGCTACTGGCAAAGGAAAACCTTTGCTAAATGGAATGTGAATCTGTGATGAAAAGGAGTAAACTATGCAGATTTTGTAAAAATAAAACAATATGGAAATTTGTCTTACAGTGGGATGAAATTAAAAGTATTCTTTTATGAAAGCCCTAGGCTGAAACACTCGTATGTAAATAAGGATTAGGTTCTGATCTTTCTCACACTAGAATCGAAGCAGAAATACACTGTTTGGTGCAGAACTTAATAGCTGGGGCATGGAAGTATTTATTGCAAAGTCAAAATGTCTCACAGCAAACTGGAGCAGGGGAAACATACCTGTGATATTAGTTTTCTGACTATTATATTTTCTGACTATTCTCTCTCTGGCCAAGGGATCAGGTTTATGCATAATGGGTGCTTTTAAGGTCTCCAAGATTAAGACGATGTGGCATCAACTGTATGTAAAATGCAAGTACCAGTGCTCTTGAAGCAGAGTTTCAAGGTGAAAGTTAAAACTGTCATGGAACAAGGTGGCTGAGAAAAGTTGCAAGGCCAATTGACTGGATCAGCTGTATGGTGGCAGTTAGAAAGACAGGCAAACTGATGATCTGCATCAATCCAAAAGACCTCAATAGCATACTAAAGTGCTTATACTGTTCCCTGCCAACAGTCACTGAAATATTGCCAAATCAAATGAACACAATAGTCTTTTCAGTCATGGATGCCAGAGATGGCTTCTGGCAAGTGAAACTGGTTGCAGCAAACAGTTACTTGACAACTTTCTGGACCCTGTTTGGGTGCTATCAGTGGCTGACAATGCTGTACAGAATGGGAATCGCTTCAGGGGGTACCAGCAGAGATTGCACACAGCCCCTGAGGGTTGTCTGCTGCAGATATCAGTGCAGATGACATTGTTTATGCTCGTGTGGGAGGGTAAGGAATGAGCTGTGGCCGATCATGATCACAAATTTGCTCTGGTAGAGTCAGAAGGAAAGATCAGTCACAAGAAAACATAAGATGTACTGACTCAGTATAAAGTTCTCCAGCCTCGTGTTCCGTTCCTGGTGGTGGGAGCTGGAGGAAGCCAAGTGAAAAACGTACCAAATCCATGATGATAGTCCCAAAAGCTTCTACTGTGCTGCAGTTTGAGAAGACAGAGTGGCTGTGCAGAAACATGCATAGAAAACGCTCCTGCACTGACTTCCCCAGGACCACCACTAGCTTCTGAGAGATCATTTCCCTCTACAAAAAGCCAATCTCTTTTTATTTCTCTCTCCCCACCCCCACCACTGCCCCCCAATATTATTCGTGTTTTTTAATTCTTCATTGCTTTTCTTTGTTTTGTTTTTAATTTTTTCTTTATGGTAATCTGTTTTAATTATCCACACATATCAGAAGTCTTTTAACAAGTTATTCTTCTGTTGCAAATTTCATTCATCTTGCATGAAGACTATTAGATGATCAATTCCTTCCCATTATTGACATGTTTGAAAAGGTCTTACCGTTAGCTTCAATGTTTCTGGAAATTATATCTCAAAACCTATTGGGTCCATCTTTTTCAAATTTACCACTACTTTCTAGACTTCATGACTTCATTTGGTCATTGTTTTGAGTGATTGCTTTTCTTACCATCTAATAATTGTACAATTAGTCTACTGCAAAAAAGTAGCTCTGTTATTTGATCTTAATTTTGAATGTTTTTAAAATGTGTTTAAAAAAAAATAATAATTTGTTGATCTTTTGATCATGTACTTTATTATGTACATTTTTATTTACACTTCCTGTAATATTATGTCTTTAAACCATCCGCCTGCTGTATCTTACTGTTTCACTTCTCTTTCAGTGAATTCTCTATTCTCTGTTATACTCCCCTTAAACGTGTAATACTATTTTAATAATTTTTGATTTTCTTCTTTTGCATTTCTGTTCATTGTTTTCAACTATGTTGTGCTCACTCATTTACCATAACTATTTGCTGGTAATTCTTTGAGCTAGGATTTGCTTTAGGACTGAATAATAATTTTTTTTCTGCTGTGGATTCCCTTTATATTCCAAGTATGTGGTCTAAAATATCCTGTGCCTTGACTTCTTGAACCACAAGGCAGATGAAGCCCTCAGTTACTGCAGTGTTTTATGCAGTTTCATCAGCCCCTCTGGATTTCCCTACATTCTCACTGGCATTTCCGTAACTGTGTAAGGACAGTAGAATATTCTTCACTATTTACTTTCTCCATTCAGGAATGGAGTTGGAATTAATCGGGATTCTATTTTATTTGCAAGCATAGCAAGCATTTTTGCTTCATTTCACTTTAGCTTTGTGTTCTTTTTCTACCTATATATGCCCATATTCCTGAATATATATTGTATGAGAGATGTCTTCTTAATGTAGAATTAGTTCTAAATGCTAAAGAAAGATTGAAGTGAAATGAGATAAAGGAGTCTTAACAAAAATAAATAATAATACAAATGTTAAAATTGTTTCTGATTATACTTTAAATCCATTTTCTTGTTCTTTACAGGTACTAAATTTTGCTTTTTCTGTTTATTCTATTCATTACCAAATTCACATTGTCAGATTCTTTGGCTTTTTTCGCACACTGATCCAACAATTTCAGATGACTGTTTATGATAACAGCTTGTCTTACCTGAATGAATTAATTGAGATACATGTGGGCTTGGCTTCACTGGTTTTCCATTTTTCCTCACATTTTTGTCACTAAAGCTCAACTACTGTCCTTCTGGGCACTCAGTTTTGTGGGAAACATTTGCAGATGCTTAATATTTACACTACAACTGATTACTCAAAAAACAGGGTATCATTTGCAGAATTGGGGATTCCAGTGTTTACTCCCTTTTCCATATCACTGATAGCTATTTTGAAGAAAATGTCCCGATTACCAGCCCATGGGTGATTGCACTACCATTTTCTATCATCTAGAAAACAAAATGATTTTTGTTGTATGAAAGCGTGACAAGACCTTTGCTTCCCATCATTTAGTCAGCTTTTAAACCATAAAAAAGAAAAAAAAAAAATCTCTACCACTCTTGCCATAGTTAATTTCTTTAGTAATCTTCATCATCAAAGACTTTCTGAAATTGCAAATGTACCCATGTCCACTGACTTTGTTATAGAAGTGCAGTCAGGCAGTTATGTAGTAGTTTCTTTGCAGAAATCAGGCTGTCACTTTGCCATGGTACGTGTTGATCTATAGTCTCAGTAACCTTATACTTTCTTTCATGCTCTCTCTTACTGGAGATTGAAGCCAGGGATCACTTCTTGAGCCTTTTATGAGATGGGTGTTGCACTGGCAGTTGGCCAGTCCTGTGCTACAGTAGCTTTTTGTAATGCAGTTTACAGATCTTGGTCAAAAGTTCCTTGAGAGCTCTTGGGTAAAGGCCATTCAATTTAACACCTTCTTAAATTTATGTGATCTATCTGGTCTATGAATGGCTTCAACTTAATGCCTGTGCAAGATCTTACACAAAAGTCCAGAATTCAGGACTAAAGGAAAAGTTTCAGGGTGAAAGCAGATCAGCAGATTTAAAATGTTTTAATTTAAAGTGACCATAAAGTTACACTTTGAACTGGATTGAAGGGAAAATTTCAGAACATTATAGAAACAGAAGTGAGTGCTCACTCACCTTGAACGCAAACTAGTTGTTTCCTGCAGGTTACAGTATTCATGTTTCCTATAGTATTTCTAGAGGTGGCCTCTTTATGCATTCTGCCACACATTTAAGAACACAACTGTCCCTGCATCAGGCAAACTGTAATTAATTTTCATAACTAGTCCATGATTAAAATCTATATCCTATATACCTTCTTATATTTGGAAACAGCTCCCTAGGAAGGCAGATGGGTATTTGTATTTGCCTTTTGAAAGATGAAGAGTAACACCTGGCATCCATTTCTCTTCAGAAAAAAATGTTTAGCTTCACATCACACATCTTCCTTGTTAGGAAATGAAGAGTTAATTAATCTCTCCTTAGCTGCTCTCCATTTATAGTTCAATCAGGGAGTACATTCCAGAAGATTCAAATCCAGTACAGTTCATAGACACTGCAGTAATTTTGTACCACTATATCACGCTATCAGAGGGGATATCAGGATTAGAGTTTTAATGTTGAATTTTGAATACATCAAACTGAATATGTGGAGTTCTTAATTATTGGAGTGGGAGTGTCTCTGTCCAAAATAATCTGCAATGGAGAAAGGTCAGTCGGCAACCTGCTGTACAAAGGAATGTTTTCTTTACAATCAATCAATCTATCTATCGATCAATTACTAAATTAATTATCTAGATGTTATATTCTCTGAGAAAAAAAAAAAAAAAATTGTCTTATGTCCACTGATGAATCTTAGATACAAATGTGGTGTAGATGAGTTTCACCAACTAACAAGAGGAGGAAGCATATTTTTGTTAACCAAGGTCTCCTTGCTGAGATAATTACACAGAATGTGAAGGGAATCCCCTGATCAATTTTACCTTGAACAGTGTCTTAATCACCAATGTTGTTGTCAGCACCTTATCCAAGTAAAATCTCCCACATCACTTTTTAGACCTTCTCTTGGGAGCTGAACATTTCCAAAACTTCAATTTGTAGTGGGATTTAGAATGATTTCATTGCTACGCATAGATGCATAGAATGCAAAATGTGTAGCTAACAGCGAAGTTGTATCTTACAGTAATTTTGCAAAAATTAAGTTCTTCCCTCCTTTATTTTTTTCTTTTCTTTGCTGTTGTTGTTGCAAATGTCCAAATGAATGCAGCTGGGTTTATATAGGCATAAATATTGTACGTCATATATAACAAAATGACTCATTTTCTTCATTTTTAGTAAAATTCACTGTCCAGCTCAGACCGGACAAATTTCTTTTTTTTTTTTTCCCTTTTTTTTCCTTATTTTATTTTAGCATATGAACTGTGTGTTTCTTTCAGTTCACTCCCTTATCCCCTAACCCCACTCCCCAGAACCAAAACTCCCCCACACACCAAAACCATGGCCTTTAACACAGTGACATTAATGTTAAGAAAGAGTATTTTGTGACTTTTGGATGAGGATGAGGCTAGCATTGCCTCTGAGGAAAATCTATCCAATTCACCACGTTTTATATGAAACATGATGGCATAGTAAAAGAGCAAAAGATGAGATTTTAGATTAGAGCCTGGAAACCTGCATTGGAAATTCCATTACCAAAAAAAAAAAGAAGAAAATAATCTTTTCTATCCTGAAGAGGAATATAGAACTAGCAAAACCAGCTTTTTTTTTTTTTTTTTCATGAAATAATGAAATTTTCCCCATAATGCTTTGAGCCAAATTATTTTGTTCAGTGTAATTTAAATATTTCATTTTGATCTACTTATTAATGATTTTCTTTAAAAGCAATTTCACTTTGGAAAGAAATTTTGAAATAAGCGTTCCATTCCAAAAATGTTGAATAGGGCACTAGGGTGTTATTGAAATAGCTAGCTTTATTTTCAAGCTGACATGCTTTACAAATGCTCTGTTTTTTATTAAAATTTTATGTTAAGTAGTTCAAAACTCTGTGATTATAAATTTGTGAGTCAAGTCTGTTTCAGGGAAAATATAATTCTCCTTAAAAGAAACAGGTGGCTTGGAATATATAGTTTGCACGGTATTTATCAGAATATTTAAATGATACATAGAATAGAATTTAGTGTGTTGATTCATTTCCAATTTGTGAGGAGTTGTAGGTTGGATTTTTCTGTTTGTTTGTTTGTTTGTTTGTGTGGGCTGGGTTTTTGTTGTTGTTGTTGTTTTGTTGTTTTTTTTTTTTTTGAGGAGAGGTGGCTGAGGTACATGTTCATGATGAGAATTAAACTCCAGTAAGCACAAAATGGCTGTGCACTACCGACCTGATCCAAACTGTGGGATCTCTGAGGGCTGCAAGGGCTTCCTGTCTGTAATCCTGGCATTTGAAGTACTACAGCCATAGAGCTCACTGTGCCATGGAGCTGTTCCTAGGTCAGACCTAACCTCTGTAAACGTTACATGGCTGCTGTTGCTTACTATTTGCATTCACACAGAGCCAAAGGAACTAGAACTCTACAGTGCCAAGAAGTACAAAGAGATCATAAGATTATCCTCACCCTGGAGACATGGAGGACAATGAGTGGATTCAAATAAATATGCAACTGCAAGGAAGCTGTCATAGTTAGCTCTGATAGGTAGTAATCCCATTGAACAAATTAAGATTCCTAAATTGCACTACAGAAGGTGGCTTTAGGAGAAACTGGAATTTGAATAAAAGAATATTTTCAATATTTTTTTTCTGGAGAAATTTCCTCAACTCTTGGTGAAAGACTTGGACAAAACCACACTAGTACTTAGATTAAACCAATTGATGGAACTGAAGTTTGGCTCAGCGAGTTAGCAGCCCTTGTGTCTTTGCAGTAATGAATAAGAATGAAAATGTTGCAGAAGGAAGGCAGTGAGACAATCTGAGAGCATAAATTTTCTTTTAATGCAATGGTAGAATAAGAGACTGAGGAAGGATGCAAAGGTTGGGAGGACTGGCGCTAATGAATCAGGCAGAGTGAACCTTAGAGAAACAGCCTGTACTATTATAAGGCCATTTCTGAAGGCTGGAGAAAATGATGGGGCAGTAATCAAAATTAGTGCTAATGAGACCCTACTCTAAAAGGAATATCTCTTTCCCATGTTGTGCAGAAGACAGATGCAATGATAGCTTGTGGCAAATGGTCAAAGTCAAAGATCAAGAGCAGTGGTGTGCACAGGGGAGGCTCCTACAGCTACAGTAGTCCTGAGAGTTTGCTGGCTCTGAAAGCTGCTGATTTGAAGGATAGGCTGCAACAGCGGTTTCTGTTGGTATTGAAGAGGAAATATGGGTTTACTTTGCTTTGTTCTAAGCCAGCTGCAAAGTGGTTTGGTTAGAAAAAAGGAAGCAGATCTCTGTATGACATGAATAGTCACCTCTAAGTTTATTTTAATGATTGTGGTCATCAATGACAATTTCACTACAATCTTTTCAGTACGAGGTTTCATTTTCCTCATTTCAAGGACATAAGTAAACACGTTTACATACTGTAGAAAATACCCAAACCAAAATGAATAATAAGTATTAACCAATATAAAATCTGATTTTCTACGGGGGAAAAAAATCAATCGTAGTTGCTTTAAAAAAAAAAGTGAAATTTGTAATAGTTTTAAACATCTGAATTTGCTAAGGATTATGGATGATCATCAGACATTGTTTATTCCTAACTTAAATATGACTGTTTTTCTACCTTTGTAAAATTTTCAAGCAGGATGATAGTAAAAAAAATACAACAGATAGGACGGTTTCCATCTTATGTGTATTTAGAGATTTAAAATGAGACAGCATGCTATTTCAGATAGGAACAAAACTAGAAATATCAGCTAATGGGACATAATACGTTATGATTTTTTAATGTATTTTTTATGGAAAACTTTGACCAGGTTATCTATCACTCAAAATAAATGAAATTATAACCATTTTATTAAGCGTATCACTGCTGTGCTAAAGAAATAGGTTTTGCATGTCAAGAGCAAGAAAGCATGTATTTTCACTTTATTCTCCATCATTAAAACCGTACTTTGTAAAATATATATATATATACATATAACAAATAATTTCAAATAAAATATTACTTTTTTTTCATGTTAGTAAGTCAGAGTAATTCAGACACATTAAAGTTAAAAGAAGACAGAAAGAATACACGAAGAACGAAATTATCCACAGAATAAGCAATAGCATATGGAAAGAATCAAAATAATATCATATGACCTTGTCAAAGGAGTCTTCACCAGAGGGATAGTGATCCTTTCTGGACAAAACTGGGTGATAAAAGAAACAGAGAGATGAAGTGGAGTAGGATTACTTTTTGACCTACCTTCTAGCTAGATTCAAGTATAATTTCTTCATAACCTGGAGGTCTTCAAGTGATTGTCTCCAACTTTCAGAAAGCTTGACCTTCATCACTGTCGTATTGCAAGTGGTCTCTACCAACCTGTGCTTGGGGCCACATCTATCTACTCCTCTATCAGCACAACCATTATTGAAGGTCTATGCTGTTACATTTGAAAATACATGAGAAAAAAAAAGCTGTTCCAAAAATAAAGAGAATGCTTCGAGGCCACTTATGACGGTCAATTGTTAATTCAGGATACAATTTATCTGAACATAGGACACATAGGAAAGAATTAGTTATCCACAGGAAACCACAACAGAAAAATTTTTCAGTCCTAATCGGAAAACTTTAAAATAAGGTGTGCAACTAATATGTTCAGTAGATATCTGAAGTTATGTAAAATGACTACTCATTAAGTTTTAGAGCATTCACGACACCTTTAAGAGTCATGTGAAAAGTCAAGATCCTAAATATCAAAAACAATTTATAAGCACCGCTTAATTTGCAGAAAAAGGTATATCCCTGCTGTGCCATGGACTTTTCACAATCCGCATAGCAGTCTAATATTGTAGTATTGCAAGCCTTATCCTTGATGTTTACATTTACAAAGGCAGATTAGTTAGCAGAAACAAATGGCTATATCTGGTGATCAATAATTACCAACTGGGGAAACTGAATGTAAGCCTGGATAAAATGGCTACTTAATCAGAAGTCTTACTATGTGTTTTTCAGTATTTAAATCTCTTTCAGTACTTGCTTTGCAGTTTTGGACTAATATGGCTGTAAAACATTTTTCACTCAATTGAGTCTGAAAGTCAATAATTTTTGAGGGTATCTGAAACCAGTGTGAGAATTCGATCTTTAAGGCTCCCACAATTTTATTTCTGCACTCTGTCTATGCACCAAAAGCTTCATTATTCAAAATATCCTTCAGATCAAGAGAAATAATAGATTTCTCATCATTATTTTTTAAAGTCTTAGTCTTCATATATCAAAGTTAAAATTTGTTTTAACAACAGAGATTTTATCATATTACTTCTTAGCTTTTTTTTATTAGAACCCATTTCAATTCTAGTAATAACTGTGATTTTGTGCTTTTTTTGTTTTTGTTTTTGTTGTTTTGTTTTTTTAAATGATGATTTTCTGCCGGTGGATCTTTCTCTAGAAAAATAACATGTTCCAGTTTTAACTCTTAGGCAGTGTTTTGACTTATTTAGTTGTAGAAATATGTGGCAGTAACAATCGAATTTCTGTAGAAAAACATCAGCACGATGAGCATCTAGAGCAGTGAGCAATGTGTGAAGACAAATATTAGATGAAAGAAAATAAGTAGGCTTCACAGCGGTTCTTTGGGACAACTGTAACCATTTATTTTTTCATGAGAAACTTAGGACACTGAAGCAGGGATTTTTTTTTAACCAATTCTCAAATTCTTCACTTAAGATAACTTATTGGCCACAAGGTCTGCATGGTGAGAGACACAGAAAAATGAAAACAGGAAGAGAATTCTGGAGGTCTCTATTTCAAGCAAAGCCAGTTGTGTTATGGAAGGAAAAATTCTAGAAATTCCCAAAAAAGGGAATTATTCAGCTCTTTCAGTTTTGCCTAATGAAGGCCATCCTGTGCTTCAGACTGAGCACAGATTAGTCAGGTCCTTCTTTCATTTCAGTTATAAGTGTGGATGACGTGAAATAAGGCACATCAATAGACAGATGTTTTTGTCCCCACATTCAGGGAAGGGCAGATACAGCAAAGAGGGAAGCTGATCTCTGCCCAAAGAATGTAATGAGTGGGTGTGCTGTCTGGAGCCTGTGCCTAAAGGGAAGGAGCATGGACTAAAGACCTTTTCATAGCTGGGGCTTTCCAAGCATGGGACACTAAATGCCTCCCCTCTCAATCTCTCTTCAGTGAAGATAATACTGCAATTTTACAGGCAGAATCACTTTTTCACCCTTGAAGATTTACAGAAGAGTCTAAGAGCAACTTGAATCATGTCAGCATTTGGCAAGGGGGTGAGGAACAAGGAAGTACTTTAGATCTTAGTAGTGGCTAATAAACGAATGATTGTTCAGCATATCATCTTTATCGTCATTTGCCAGATTTTCCTTTCCCTGTCCCTGGAAATGGAGTGTTGCTCTATTATTTCTTAGTTAAAAGCTCTTATTGATCAAAACTGTCTCAATCCGAGAAGGCAGGAGAATGTGAATATGTAATGCTGGAGCTTACACTGGAGCTGAGATTGCTGCTTGGGGAATCTGGATACATAATGTGTGACCTCTATATCCCATCAAAGCAGCTCAACATATGAGCATCAGTATTTTGACTGCAATAGACTGCTCTCATACTGCTGATCAAGGCAAGAGTCACTCATAGAAATTTATACATTAATTTTGAATAATAAATATATTTGAGAAAATTAGTCTGTTCATAGATAACTCACAGTTGCCACTCTGTGAAAACTCACGCATAATCTTTTTTTCATTTGTAGTGAGTTAATACTTTAGAAGCAATGATTTTGTGACTTTTTTTCTAAGTTCCAGGTATTTTTGGGAGTAGGTATTTGTACGACAGAAATTACTGTGTACTGCAGAAGTGGATTTTTTGATTATTGAAATGAAGTATGCAGATTTAAAGAACAAATATTAGTATATTTTAACTTTCAAATAAAAAAAAATTAGACTTCCTCTGCAGTGGCTTTCTCTTGTACCTACAGTAAAAAGATTCAAGAGATAAAAAGTGCAGCAGAAAATGTACGAAGCCTTGGCACATGGAGTTTCATGCAATAAATTTTTGAAGCATATCCTTCTGCTAGAGTCTGCTATATCCCATTCCAGTTTTACACAAGACAAACCCCATGAAGACTGTTCATAATATCTACAAGTAGATTTATATCCTAATGGAGTTTCAGTCTCTCTTTGGTTTGTTCCACTGGGCCTTCCAGGAAATTGCTTATGAACAGAGGAAACTTGAAAATAAAGGGTCATAATTTTTGCTTAAAGCTATGTGGATCATCTTTTAAGAAAGATAATATGGGAAGAGCTTGTATCTTACTGTGACACTCTATTTTAATGTAAAAAATTATATTAAAAAAGTCAGGTCTAGAAACCATCTAAATAGTTAAATGAATAACAAGGATAGAATTCAGGTGAAGACTCAATCTGTATGCTTCATTATCATTCTCTACAGGAGAGAGATGCTGATAACAAAATACTTAAACTTCTTGGAGTCATATCCTCTCGCTCCTGACAGCTATCATTAGAAGTACTTGAAAATTATGGTGGCATTCGTACAAGTGAAAATAACAAAATCTGATCCTGAGGCTGATGTCTGGTCAGCAAAGCAGGATTAAGAATGTTATTTTTAATTTCAGTGTTACACGTATACTTTTTAAAGCATATAATTTTTTTATTCATAAGTGGAAAGCAAGTTAAAGATTATGATGACACATTGGAAGGCTCAGAGATTATTATCTGTGTACCTTTGGTTTTATTCCTGTCTAGATCAGATATTAGACACAAGCAAAACAGAGATGATTGAGTTTACTTATTTTTTATTGCTTTTTTCTTTCTTTTTTTTTCTTTCGTGCTCTTTTTGAAGTGTTCTAGTCCTTATGGATCAGGTTGTACTCAAATTTTGATTTTTGGATTCATAGGTGTTTCCTTGAAACACCTCGTTGGTCAAAGCTACATCTTTTGTTCCCTTCCTGAGCTTAATGCTACACAAACTCAGGCAGAAAGCTTATGCTGACATCTACAAAAAGAATTTCATAGAGAATTTTGTGGGTTTTTTTTTTACAAGCTGATTCTGCCTTTTTCCTTCAGACCTACAATATGTGCTTTCATTGTTCCCACACCAACTTATGAATATGTTGATGCCGTTTTCTCTTTTTTTTTTTAAGCTCCCATCTGAGTTCTGTTCATCACAGATGTTTAGACACACAGCTGTCCATCTACAGTGGTTCTGCATGAAAGACCATGGCTGTTGTGCACAAAAGGAGGGATTCAGGCAAAATGTACTATAAATAGATAGCATTGTCTGCCTCTTCATTCTCCACTGGAGTCCTAAGTTCTGGAATTGGAATATTTGCTACTTTATCAAAACACTTTTTTCCTTCTGCCTCTGCTAAACTAAAAGATGGAGCACAACCTGAGCAATTATTATGGCTGTTATTTGTTAAAAGTTTTCATTTTCTCTGAAGCAAGGAAGTTGTTTGTACTGGGATGGCCTCAGGATACATGTAAATGCACGATGAACACAGGCACTGTTACATACTATGTCATATTCACCTGTATGAGACAGCTACCTTCATGTAACATAAACTGCTTAAATACGCCTCAAGGTCATGCTATTAATGTCTTAAGCATATGATTCAGGGAATAGATCCACATGCAGCATGATAAGCCCCTTTGAAAGCTGTGGAGCAGCAGCATAATATCTGAGAGCGTTGTGGCAAATTGGGAAGTTGAGATGAAGCTGCTAATTATTCCAAGGCATATTTCTGAAAGGACAGGAGGTGTGGGATGTTCTCTGCCAAAAGCCCCTATTTCTTGAATGCTCTCACCATCTCCATATGCACATATGAAACTTTTAAGCTATGCTGTATGTGTATAAGCTGTAGCTAATATGGTTAGAACTACTACTAGAAACCTTGAAAATCAGTAAGATACAATTTGATAATGATGAGGGCAGCAGTGGAATAATTTGGATAGGACTAGATTATCTAAAAACAAAGAAGAAACTGCAATTAGCATCTGTTACAGACCCCCAGGACTACAAGAGAGTGAGGAAAAATATTCATAGAACAACTCTGGAGTAGTTCAAAACCACACAGTACTGTCCCAAAGGGGACTGTAACCATCCAAACATCTGCTAAATGATAAAACTACTGTAAATATAGATCAGAGATTCCTATGCACAAATGAAAGTGCACGGATCCTAAAAATGATTCCTAGCTTTAGTAGTGCACTACCTCACTATCAAAAATATAGTGCTAGCAGATCCATATGGAAGAGAAGCTATCCTAAAACAACAGTAATTATTGTAAGGATATGTAAATCGAACCAGGAAATTCTAGTGAAAATGTACTAGTTGAAGTCAAGAATATATCAGTAAGAAAAATTACAAGGTTCCAAACAAATTTTTCCCTGCAAGAGATGAACCTCCACCTGATGCAATATTGCTGATAAAAAAATACCAAAAAAGAAAGAAAGTAGTAAAAAAAATATGGCCCAAAAGAACACTGACAGAGATTTAAAAATAAGGGTCATTCAATATCAGACTAGATCTTCTTATTTTTTTCAATATTTCATGGTAGGTGCATACAATTGCAAAAGATTTTTAAATTGAGGTGGAATGGAATTCTGTGAATGAAGATTTATCTTCTTTTTAACAGCGTTTGCCCTATTTTCTTGTCCTTTTCTTCCCTATTTCTTTAAGAAATGGGCAATTGTTTCTGTCCTGGATTGCACAAGCAAGAGAAGTGGAACACCAGAGGAAAAAGAGGAGCTGATCAGGATATCTACTGGCTGCTGTCTTCAGCTGCCAGTTATGCTCAGTAAATGCTCAGCTTTGCAGATGTGAGACATTTGGAGTAGACCTACTGTGTGCTTCCACGTGGCTTCTGTAGTAATTTAAGACCAAGTGGAAACAATCATTACAGATACCCAAGGCTTTCAGTTGATTTTTGAAGGCACATGGAACTTTTATAAGGATGCACCTAAATTTCAGGATTTAGTTTTTGGTGCTTCACACAGCAGATGTATTTGACTTAGGTCTAGCTACTTGACCTTCACTTGGTGGCTCACTAAAGGTAAAGCAAAGTGAAGTATAAGTACTGAGTGATCAGAGAAAAGTTCATTGACCGCTGAGTTATATTTTATTGACCATTTTGGGCTTCTTCTGGCAGTGTGAAAGGGTACATGCTGCATTTTATTATGTTAATAAGACACGAGAGGCACACATAAAAAGCACTTGGTTCACACTGGGTATCTGTGAGACGCAGCCAGTTTTAAATTTCTGTAGGTAGTTCACTAACTCAGGTAATTCAGTTCCAACAGATTTCTCCTTTGAGTCCTTCTAGAAGGATAGTCTGTAAAGTACAAAACAAAGAAAATGACTACTTTAAAGTACTGCTGCATTTCTTAATTTAAGCCATAATATAAACTTTTTGTCACTCTGCTATTCTATTTCCTTTTAAGGGAATATTTACATATCCAAAAAAGAAGTCCTCTCCATATTCAGGGGTAAGTATTTTAATACAGACACTTATGTTGTGTATTTATGCAGGTGTTTTGCAGAAGAGCAACATACTTGCTTGCAATAGGCTGTGATGACATGGGCATCCTGAGTGTGTAAATTTTTATGAAGAATAGGCCCTTTGGCAATTACAGATGTGTTAGTGACTTTCTGCTTTCACTGAGAATTTCTCAAAACCCATTTCATTCTATGTGTTTCTAGTTTGTGGGGATTTTTACAGGATAGAAAAGGCATTTTACTTCACTTTTATAAAACACAGTTTATTCTGGGATATCATTTCATGCCCTATTTTTATTTACTTCTAATAATGCTTTTTTTTTTCTTTTTTCTTTTCTTTTTTTGTTTCTTTTTTTTTCCTTTTTTTCTGGGGGGGGGGGGGGAGGTCAGGCTCCAGGGTGGGAAGATATGAAATAAAACACAGTGTTTCAGAACTCCATTATTTTATTTTTTTTGCTCTGTGTTTTCTTGCTCAGTCTTATAATTTTCATAGTATGTCAGGTAGCTGAGAATTCAGTTCTCTGAAGCTAACTAGTTGTAGCTAACTAACATTTAGTAAGTTGCTCCTCTGTTCTCCTTGATCACTGTCTTGGACATTATTGATAAAACCCTCTTACACTGTGCATCCTGTCCACATCATAGTCATTGACAAGTTTTCCCTTGGGATTCATTTACACCTGCAGCTAAATATATCCCAGAGCTCTTCTGTTATTTTACATGGGACATGTTCTCAGTGATCCTGAATGTACATGTATTTCTGGCCTGAATGTATCATTGCCTCTTAGGAATTGGCTTCATTCTCCTAGAGCATGGGCAACATGTAATCCTGAAGATCTTGGCATCAACTGCCTCTTTACTGGTTCATCACTTCTTCAGTGTAATTTCTGATGATTTGATCCACAATGCTATAATTCTGTCCCTTGGAAGAAATCTCTCTTTCCATCATGTTTTGTTGATGAATCCAGTCTTTCTCTCCATAAAACTATGAAAATGATGGAACCGAGTAACACAGACTGAATATTTTTGGGAGGGGAAAGAATTTATCTGCTGAAGAAATGAATTTTTTGGCAACTCAGAGCTGTTTGTGACTTTGGTTTTAAATGTGTGAAGTAACTGTGCCTGGAGAAATGTTTAGAAATATTCAAAAAGTGGTGCCATTGGCTTTCTTCTAGCCGATAAGGCAGGCAACTCAGACAGCTCAGTTGCCTGAGGCGGCTTGGAAAAAGGGGAGGTGAATTCTGCTGCACCAGGGGGGCTTCTGCTTCACTCCGCTGGGTAAGCGGAGGAAAGAAACAGAGAAAGCAATCTGTCCTTGTGGTTAACTGGGATTTGAGTTCCAGTTATTAAGAGCATTACCAGCAGAGAATATTAAGAAATCCCTCCCTAAATGTCATAGTGTGTCATGGTTTTACACAGACTGTTAGAAAGTTGAGACACAAAGACTGAAAAATATCTTGCAGAATGTCTGGTTAGAAGCAGTGGCAGAGATGGGAGTAAAATGAACTCTTGTTGTTCGTCCCAGCTATCAAGTCTCCCATTTTTCAGGCTGCAGCTGGCCTTAGATTAGTTTGCCATATGCACCGCATATCATACATAATCTTTTCTCTTGCTCTTTTCTCCCACAGTCCCACCTCCTGGAACTTCAAAACACACTCTTTATATAAAGATGTATTTAGTGAGATAAGTTATTGAATTGTGTCATATAAATGATGTTACAAATGTTATTGGGCAACTCATGGTCATTAAAAATGCTAAAAATCGGGGGATCACTAAATAAGATGAGAGAATCAGTTCTGCGCTTTTATATAGAATTTGGCAGTTTACAGGGCAGTTCAGATATTTATAATGGGCTGAATTCTGTACCCCAAGTGGAAGAATTTCTTCTCACACATATTGCAAAGGCTCGTCCTCAAGTTGCCACTCCTGATGTTCTAACACGAGTCCTGTAAAAGCCACTGCTTCTATCCTGGATGCCTGAGCATTTACTCAGTGCTGGGCAAAGAAACAATGAGCTCACTTTTAGTGTTTGCAGGCAAGGATGAAGGAACATCAATCTTAGTCAGTCAAAAACAGAATGTTATGTTCAAGATGTTGGTTCAAGAAAAACACAGAACAAAATGACATCTATCTGTGAAGATGAAGGAAAGCCTGTTTCTGCCTAGTACAATGGAGAAATTGTTCTTGAACTGTTTGTGCTTCTCTGTGTCACCTCCTAGAATGTACTCTCCCCATTCTCTGAAAATACTGCTAAGGTCTGTGTAATACCAAGTTATCATCCTTACTACCATTAAAGTGATACTTGTCAATTGAAAAACAAATGTTTTTGATCCTTACATTTTCGTAATTCATTTATCTTGCTCATTTGGCCAAACAGTGTAATCTCTGCCTTCCTTCTCCCACTATTCCTCTTTGTCCTCCTCACTGTCCCCCACACAGAATTCTCTTAAGCCTCCATTTTAACTTGGGAATCCTCTCACTAGGACTAGGTGACATGGTATGGTTTATTGAGAAAATTGGGCTGGAGAGATGCCAGTCTGAGGTTAACTTTAAGTGTCTTTTCTCTTTAAAATCTGCTAAGTCCATGTTAATGCAGCATGAGAACTTTACTGTAGCAGAGTGGAAACCATAGAATAATCTCAGGGCGTTATTTGTAGGTGGCTGTAAATATTTCTGCTTGTATCTTTATTAAGCCTTTTCAGTGGCATACAGCCCATCCTCCTGATTTGTTTAGATAAAGGGCTCCATAATGTTATCTCCAATTGTGCATTATATTTCAGCACTATGAGAAAAACTATTTTTATCTTTCATCTTCTGCACCTCACTTTGTCCCCCACTAGATATTTTTAGTGCTTGTTTTCAGCATAAAAGAAAGACTTTTGTAGAAATTGGAACAGTGTTTAAATTTAAGGACCTACTCTTTTGTATTATGGCAGCGATGTCTCTTACTTGATCAAGGATGACAGCTGCCTTCTTCAGTGTGACAGCTGTGCTCAAGGCATTCAGTAGGTCTTAAGCAAGCAGTCGTTATCTCTGCTGCTGATGGTAGCAAAGACCTACCAAAGCAGTTGAGGCACTGTCACTGCTGCTCGCCTTGCTTGCTGCAGCAGTTGGCAAGCATTGCCAGTCAGTAGGGAATGGTTAGGGTGAAGGAGACCCAATCAGGCATGCTGTAATTTACATCTGACTGATGAATGCATGGAGAGTATAGAAACATCAATTAGAAATAATACTGTGGCAGTGCAGGACTTGGGAAGTGCTGTTTTTCTTCCCCTCTGCTCCTGAATATAACCAAGTAGATTTGGAACAGCTGAGAGCTAAAATAAATTCAAAAGACATTCACAGCTTAACATGGAACCAAAACCTTTGTTCTGTAAAATTTTTGTTTATATAAATTTAAAAAGAAAATATATACTTAAAGGTTAAACTATACACTACTTATTTTACAAATTCTTAGTTTTCTTAATTATAATAATTGTTGAAAATATTTTTTTTGTATAAATTTCATTTTCTTCACTAGTAACTAAAACCTGAAATGATTTTCTGTGTGAATTTGTGTTCCTAAAAAAAAAAAAATAATAATAAATTGCTTTAAAAAAAATATAAATAACTTTTCAGACAGTTTGTGCTGAGGGAATCAGCATCACTTTTTAAGATTCTGTCTTTAGTTCAGGTTTGCTGGCTCTATGATTTTGATTCACATGATCAGCTTTATGTGGTCTGAATCCTTCCTTTCTTTCTGCTTTTATGTGCTTGTGTTCCCAGAACAGTATTCATTTATCTCAGTATAGAGGAATCAGAGTTCATATCGATTGTGTTGTTTTAGATTTTGAAATTCCTTTGTAAATGTGTAAAACCTGTAAACATCTACCATTTCCAGCAGCTTAACAGAATCATCCTTCCTCTGACCACATAATTGTTAAATTGTGCATGCAAAATGGCTTGAGGATATTCTGTCCCTTTTCCAGCAGGTTATCAGGGAAAACTTGCCAGAGAACATTGCGTTGTTTATATATCCTCCAGGTTAAGAACTCAAAGGTCAATAGTTGCCAAAAGCAGTTTCACTTAGTAAGTACCGCTTTTCCCAAGCTCTGCAACCTGCCTCACCAGTGATCCTTATCATTTATTAGCGAATGTGTATATATGCAGCTTCCAGATCTCTACCCATAGGCAAGTAATCTTGGTTTACTGAAATAATCTATTCACTTTCTAGTATAATTAATCATGATGATTAATTGCCTGCATAAGCAAATATTACATGTAAATACACTGAACTTACATTGTAATGTTACTGGCTTATTTCCTAACACTTTTCACTTAATGCATCTGTAGCGAATTTTGACTGACTGAGAGAAAGTTTTCCCTGGGCTTCGTTCAGTGCTTTGTTTCATTACATAGCCAAGAGTAGAATTGTTTCATTGTTTTTTGTTGTTATTGTTCCTTGTTGCTTTTATTTTGTTTGTTTGTTTGCTTTATTTTCAGTTAAAATACATGCATTGTATTGCCTTTTATTTCTAGATTGCAAGGTAGGTGATCTTAGTGGACTAGATGGTCTTTTCCAAACTTAGTGGTTCTATAATGGGGTGTTTTTAAATGTTTCAATTATATTTGTCTTTAAAGGTTTGATTATACTCTGAAAATGCCTGGTGTCACCTGACCAACTTATGACACCGTACCTACTTAGGACAGTTCTTCCTTCTGTCCACTAATGGTATTGAGATTAAAGTCAAGTTTAACATGTTTTGGTGGAGGGGAAGAGTGGCGGAGAGATTTGTCATTGATTTACAAGGTTTGTAATTCCTCGATTTAAAAAGAGAAGTATTTTTCTCAAACAGTGGTTTTAGAGCACAATACTTCCAGGAAAGAAGTTCCCTTAAAGTTGATGGATCTTTGTTTAGCTAAAATGGTATTTCAAAGTGCTGATAATAGTTTTGTCTTTGGCAAGTGCTGTTAATAGTTCTGTACATTTCACAGGAGCCCTCTTTTTCTTGAGTACTTACTTTTGGTAATTCTGGTGTTTAGCTGAATTTATCTTTTAGTCATAACTGCCTAATAATTATTGTTCAAACCAACTCAGTGCTGACAGTAACGAGATGAAAAGATGAAGAACAGAAGAACTTTAAGTATTGCAACTTAAAAAGTAAAGACATTCACTCTAAATCACTTCATAAACCATTCAAGTAAAATTACCTTGGTGTTAAAACTTGCAGATCAAATGTGTGCATAAGTTAAAGATTTGGGAATACTGCTGTATTTTTTAACTTCTGTGTGTGTGTGTGTTTATGCCTGTGTGTTAAAAAAAAAAACAAAAACAAAAAAAAACCAGAATCGTTTATATTTTATCTAAACTAGAGCACTTGCAAAACAAATGCATGATTCTGCTCACATAGACTTGGACTGGTTTTCTCTTAATTGTGATGGCATCATCAAATCAAATAATATAGTTGAAGAACATTAAAGCCAAAAAGAACAAAAGAAAACTAATGGACAATGGTGGGGAAGCAATAGCTGCAGTGCAAGAAATGAATCTAAGTAGATAAAGCAGATTAAATATTATGGAGCATCTGAAAGAAATGAAATGAAAACAGATTGTCATCAGATCCTTTCTCTTCCCCAAAAGTTTGATATCATTTCATTGGGGAATAGTTTGCAAATGATATATAGAATATGTATAACACAACCATAAACAGACACACAATTTGCCTCGCTTACAATCTGTTCCATAATCTTTGTTCATACCGAAGAAAAAAGGCAAGGTGTACATCTTGGAACAGGAGGTTGGAGAAATAAATCAGAGCTGCAGTTAATAGAATTGTGTTGAGGTATTACCATTTTAAACGTTCACTGCTTTTCCTTTGCGCTTGTTCCAGGATTTCTGCTAACTTGCTTTTCAGCTTCTTCATAGAATGTTTAATACTTTTTAACATAAGTAATAAACAAGTGATAGATGTTCTGTAGAAAACTTTGATTCTGATTGTCTTTAGGAAACTTTAATTCTAATTTAAATTTTTGTTCAACTATAGAAATATTTAATGTAACCTGCCTATCACATGGACTTCAAAGAATTCATCATTCACTTGGGCGTTTTCAGATCTGCTTGAGTATCAATAAACACATAGAACTTAAGGAAAACTTGTAGTGGGGAAAATTACATCTGGAGTATTAACTGGAGTATTCAGTGCCTCTTACACTCTGTCACTGAACAGATGTTGCCCTCAGGTCTGTAACTGAGCTGTACTTAGCCTTTTATGGCTACAACTACCTTCTTTTTTTCTTTGCTAAAACAGTTTACTCTGAAGCATGTGTGTGCAAGAGGGGCAGGATGTGTCCCTTAAGTTGCTGTCAGAGCATGGGAAAAAAAAAATCTCCTAATTTCTACTGCCCTTGTTCCACTCCACTTCATCCATACAGCAGCTGTGCATGGCCACTTGTCACTGACCCCTGCCTGCTTCCTTTTTCTTTGCCTCTTTGAGGTTGCACGTGTGACCACATTGCACAGCACCACATTTGAGCACTGACTGCACAACATTGTCCAGCACAAGCCATGCAGAAATGTGTAGGGCTCTGCAAAGACCCCAAACACAGGGAGGGAAGTCGGCCTTTATTGGTGGTCAGTGCAGGTTTGCAACTCCTGGCAGACCTTATTGAGTCTGCAATAGGCTGCAAGATCACTGGAGTAAAAATGCAAGATTTGAAGCTTGGCTAGGAATGGAGGAGGAGATGTTTTTGTGATATCTTAAAATTTGTACTTTTTAGGCTATCATCTAAAATCTGCTCTCAGTTGGTACGATTCTGACCACACCTCCAAAACTGCTGCTGCATTTAGAGAGTTCCTCACACTATAAAGACTGATCCAAAGTTACTGTCCTTTCTTTAGATCTGTTTAGAGGTCTTTATTGAGGAAGATGAGTATTCTGAGGAGAAATCTGAAAAGTACCAAATAGCTGGTAATGGTCTTAGATGAGTTTCTCAAATTAACTCCATTTCAACATATTGCACAAATCAGTTAGTTAAAATAAATAAATAAATAAATAAATAAATGAAAGTAATTGAACTTTCACTTATGTACAAGGTAAACAACAGTGCAGTGAAGTGATGGCATAAATGAAACCAAAAATATGTGCCTAGCTTATGTCTTGTAAATTTTATTGTCCTACCCTACATGGATGTACAGTGATGACTAAAGAACGTTCTAAAATGATTGATACACATACCAATTAAAGATTTTTACCTCTAAATCAGTGCTCTGTGAAATAGGCTTAAAGAAAATCGGGTGGTATAAAACTCATCACTAAAAAGGTTCAATTGGTACATGTCCTCCTATGTATTTAAACAGAATTTCTAGGTGTGTGCTTGTAAATGAAGGTAGTTCTGTCAGACTTCAAACAACATTTTAAGAATCAGAATTTACATTTAAAATATCAATGTTGGCACCATTTGAAAAAAAAAAAATATGATGATTTATCTGAATAAGATATAGAGAAATACATTTCTTTGTGACTTTGTATTACATATAAAAAATGTGGAGCATGCTTATGACATGTCAGTTGACTGAATGCACGCATCAATGCCAGGTATTTGGTGTTTTATTTCTAACTAACTTGTAAAAAAAGACCCCAAAACTATAATATATAAAACTCTAGACTCTCTAGCAAGCTAAAATGTTGCAAAAATAATGGCATATGTTTAAAGCACTTTTTAAATTATATATTTGCATATATAATTTTAAGGGTATATATGCTTAAGTAACATAAAATTTTTCATTCCATTATAAAATTGAACATAATATTATTGCTCTATGGTTAAACACGAAAAATTGATGAAAATATAAAAGTAATATGGTTGTCATAACTTTGTTGTTTTGTGTATACACCTCACTATAAAGCATTTAAATAAAATTAGTTTCATATATATATATATCTATGTGTTTGTCACAAGTATCAGCTTCTCAGCTAACATATTTTAATACAAAAAACTGCATCCTCAAGAAAAAAATGTTGTTGTTGTATGACTGTGCTAATTTTGTCATAAACATCTGGTCCAACTTAATTGTCTCAGGATCTGGCTGAGAGTTGCTAAGAAGTACAATGACCCAAAAAATAAATGGTGTTTTGCAACATTTAAGAAATCTTATCTTTTTTGACCTGATACACAATTTAAAACAATGTGGGAATAAAGGATTTTGTCTATGACAGCTACCTTGCACCTGCTTTGATTTTTTGTCATTTTTTTTACCTTTTTACCCATCTTCTATGCTGAATTTCAAATGTTGGTCCTTTGCTTTGGCATGTCAAAATACTAATAAACCTTTCTTTGATCATATCATTTTTCCTGGTGGAAACATTACTGGAAAAGGCTCAAGAGATACTAGGAACAGGAACAGGTTTTATTTGTTCACTGATTTTTCTCACTTTCACTCTTTCTTTTCTGTCCATGCCTAATTTACTTTTGAGGTAATATTGCCACTTACCAAAGATTCATAGCAAAAAGGGAGATGATAGAAAGATTGTTCAGTTCCTCCTCTTCCCATATAAGGCAGGATTCTCTGTATCTAAATCATTCATGATAGATATTTGACCATCCTGTTTTTAAAAACTTCCAGTACAAGGTTTCCAAAAATTAATTAAGCAGCCTATTCATTTACTTTACTGCCCTTAAATGGAGAGAGATTATTTCCTCTTTCGTCTTTACTTATGTCTAAACTTGATGATCCATATTGCAGTTTTCTGCCTTATCCTCTATTGCAGATTCAGTGAACATGGTTAGCAACCTCTGATCTTATCCACCTTTCATATATTTGATCATTAGTACCATATTGTCTCTTTGCATAACTGAGTAAGTCCTACACTTTGGTTTCCTAACTTTGTGCATGTCCATTTTGGTCATTTTCTCCTTTTAATTCTTTCACCTAAGCAGTTATTAGCTAAGTGTTGATATTTGGCTCTATGATATCCTCATGAGACAATACTTAAAGGCAGAAACACATTCAAATTTTGTGTGGTCAGTTCAGGATCTATCCTTATTGCACTCCCTATATAACCATTGGAAATAGTAAGCAACTGCCATCGCAGAGACCATGCCTTAAAATCCTGAGTTAGATATTGAACAGTATGACACATATTTGGGAGGATCAAGAGACAGTGATGATGGAAAGAAGAAATAATAAAAAATATAGTGAGTTATACATAAAATTATGAGAAAATACGTACCAGCAACTAACCATGTAGATGAAATCTTCTATGTCTGGAGTCTAAGAAACCGTTGTCTTCCTTGACATTACTGAAGAACTAATTACAGATGATCTTTTTGTGAAATCATGGTCCTACCAGAAAAAAAATCAGACAAATTCAAGGAAACGTGAATCTTCAGTTCAGCCTCCAAACTTGTGCTTGGACAACTGCACTGTATGCAGAGACAGAGAAATAAAATTGTACTGTATGCTTGCTAAGATTTAAACACTGGAGTTTTTACGTAGTTTTCATTCTTACATTGTGTCCATGGGCTTTTACAATATCAAGAAGAGATTTTTGTGATTTTTTTTTTAATTAAATGCTTTTTTAAATGCAGCTCGCATAAGGAAACAATGAAATTCATTCATTTCTAAGTAACTATTAGTATGTTGTTCACATTTCAGACTGTTCTACTTTGTTTTGGACATATTGGATTGTGTTCTTTTGATATGCTTAATTTTTGCAATTGAAGCTTTCTGAACTCACGGTAAGATGTTTGTAGAAAGTTAATTAACCTATGAAAAGTCACTAACATCTGTTTTCTACTTAAAAATAATTGAAATTATATTCTACTCTGCAGTTAAAAAATTAAATCATTAGTGAAATTTTCTGGAACAGAAAATAATCCAGAGATTTGAGACAGGTTTGAACAACTTTCTTTTGGACATTTCTTGGATGATTTTACTAAATTGAATAATATTTTAAAGAGCCAATAGTTACCTTGAAATATAAAGTAAAGACAGACAATATTCTTCCATCTCTTTGGGAGATGGAAGCACACCATCAGTCTTGGAGAAAATAAGTCAAAGGAAGCTGCTGTTATTACAGTTTAAATATTGACTTTACACAAATTAGGTCATAGTTTTGTTATCAGGATTGTATGGAAGGATGTGGACAGCTAGAAGAACACAGATTAGCAACATTTTCAATAACTAAACCCAACACTATTCATTACTGCAATCAGAACATGCTTGGTCTGAATTCATCCCATTTAACTGCAGACATCAAAGTGAAAAACACAACATAATATCTGTAACCTAAGAAAAGAAAATCAGGAAACTTCGGAAGAAGAACGTTCAAATTCTAGGCATGCTAAAATTCTATTTTTTTTCCCCTACCCTGAGTATTTTCTTGAAGCATCAAAATAAGTGTGAGGTAATGCAGGAGCTCTGGCTCTAGGCTTGAGATGACATAAATACCCTCTTAACAACCTAGTTGTGTACCAGTGAAATTTATGTGATAGCTACCAGAAACTAGTAGCATAACAATAGAAAGTCACTGGATATTATAGGCTTTTCCCATTGTTTGCAATTGAGTCAAAGTGTTTTTCCCATGGTAGAAAATATTGGTAGGAAAGGACATTGAACCCAGCCTTCTAGAGAGATGCAATAAGAGTAGCAGACTTTAGTATGCTTGTGTTTTTGTTAGTAATACATTTCCTGTTTTCTCCCAGCTGGTTGCCTCTTAGTAGGCAATTTTATTTATTTGTTTGTTTGTTTGTTTGTTTATTGCAAATATATATGTATGTGGAATATTCCCTTTAATGTTTCCAGTACTCTTTCTCAAGGACATTTCTTTGACATGGGTTTATCTATGCGTGCTTAAATTCCTTCTATAAGACATCTTAAAATTCTCTAGGAATCCTGTTTTGCAGCGTTTACAATGTGAATATTAATTATACAGAGGAGTTCTACCAGCGATAACAAAACACACAGGTGAAATACATCAAGAAATATTTAGAGGTTGAAATCCATAACTCTGGCAATAAACACCACTGACCCCTGAAAATTAGTTTTGAGGACCGTTCTGCAAAATAAGCATCCGTTCTTGTGTAATTGTAGCACTAAAGTTTATTGTTAAAAATAGCTGGAAAATGCTCCTTAAAATATACATATGAGTGTGTTGGTCAACATTAGAGACAAAAATGCCTATCAACTTTTTATGATGTTCATAATAGAATGATAGCAGTAGGAGGGACATGCATGCCTTTAAGCACACATCCATGTGGTCGCTCTTGAAGGATGCCTCAGTGTCATAAATCTACATTCATTCCCTTGCTGGGCAGAAGCAGAAGAAAATACAAAGCCATATAGGCACCCTCAGTAAAAAAGACTGTTTGGAAACCAGTTGCAGCAGTGATCCATCCAGAAAGCATAGACATAAAGCATAGCATAGACATAGATAAAGCATAGCATAACCACTCTTCAGTTTACACACTAGTGTAAAGTCTGCTTAGTTACTAAGAATCCTTTCAGAAATCCATCACCTGTTTGGCTCACTCTCTGACTGATAGCTGTATATACTGCATGGTTCAGGAACTTAAAAACTAAACATCTGGAATTTCTTGACAGGTAATTTTTTTCTTCTCTTGCAAAACACTTGGGAATCCTTCAGTACATGAATAGCTTTAAGTGGGAAACCAGATAAATAGCAAGCTGTGTATGAAAATATTTCCTCAAGAAGAGCAAAAGGGTAATGACAATCTTCCTGACTTCCATTCCTATTACCATCCAGCTTATAGATTAAACCCTTGAGGCACTCAGTGAATGCACTAAGGTAGAACCTGCCTTAGCCTTTCTGCTGTCACTCAGTGAACCTGGCATTGGGCATCAGCTGCCTTCTGAACTGTCTCTCCCCAGACATACCTCAGTAGATCAGCAGCTCATGAACTCTGGGTGGCAAAGCTCCAACATTAGGCCACCCCTGGGTAGGTGTCTGAAAGCACCGCTAACCAAGGCTGTGGTGCTAGAGATAATATTTCAGGGACACCACTGGCTCAGTCAGCTTTGCCAAGGTTCTGGTTGTTTGCAGGTGTATATTCATGTTCCTACTGCAAATAATCTAGTGTTTGATTTAGTTTTAATTGGAGAGATATCCCTTTAAATATACACTTCCATATGATTAAAAAGAGAAGGAGAGAGAGAGAAACCACGAACACCATATTGAAACAAATGGGTGGAATATGAAATAAAATTTGATGAAAGGAGATGATAATATAAGATATACTATCTCTTTATTGTGCTTTCTTGCTGATCTGTGGATGAACAACTTCCTTTGTGGGCTTCCAGTAGAAACACACAAATGTATAATCTAGACTGTGCTGCCATTTCTAACTTTTGTTTTGATGGCTGTTCACTTGTATTTATAAAACAAGTTCCATTTTTCAGTTCTTTTTTTCTGGAAAAAGCCAGAAGATAATAAGCAAAGAATAATATATTTTATTTTTAACTTTTTTCATAACTAAACTGAACAAGAAAACTATTTATTCTTTTACTTTTTCATAGGATGAGTACTTGATAAGATCCTATATGCAGCTCTAATGTAAATAAAAGAGGACTTAACTGGTTCAAGAATGAAGCTTCACTGGCTCTTAATGCAACCTGCAAAATATATTGTCTTCATTGTTTGTGAAGGAAAACAATATTAAACATTAAATTACTGATTTTTATGCAGCACTTGTCTGAGATCACTGATATATAATCCTGTTGATCCTGATCCACGCTTATTCTTAAAATCAAATAATTAACTCCTGGAAAGCTAAAGTAACATTAGATTTTGGTATTGACGTATTTTGAAGGGTAAGTTGCAGAAGCATGAAACACAAATACTTTGGCAGTGAAAGCCTATGCAAAGAGATCATTTAGGCAAGTATGTAACAATATCATTACTTCAAAGACGAAATCTGTTTTCTATTGTTTTTTTGTTTGGTTTAGTTTGGTTTTTTTTTCTCCCACCTTTCAAAACAAATTGCTAGTGACTTCCTAATGGCATAAAAAAATTTTAGTACTTCTGTGAGTCTGGAAATTAAGCTAGTTGTAATTCATTTACCCAATCAATATTACTACCTAAAATTTAAGTAGAGAATACAATAGAATATTCACTAATTATGTAAGTGATTTAGGAACATGACTGCTATTGACTTTTGCACAGACTTGTGTTCCTGACTTATATTTTGCTTTTAAGTCTTCACTCCCTTCCTTCTTTTTACAACCTTCTGTCCTTAAACCTAGAATAATGTATTCTAAATTCCAGTTGCTCTAGTACTGCAGATTGCAGAAGCAACTGCAACATGTCTATCTTGACATTGATACAATAGTGTTCTTTACTTAAAGCAAATGATTGTGCACTAATTTCTTAGTGGAAAAACAAAAACAAACAAACAAAAAAACCAATGAAAACAGAATTGTCCCAAAGCAGCTTGGTACCTTAAAACAGTGTATAATACCCTTAAATGTTATAAATTATGTCTTTATTCACTTCGGAAAGCAATATATCTTCATCAACAAAGATGCTTATACCAAGCCTGTAACAGCTACTTACCCACCCTTTCACTCCTACACACAGTATTTGAAACACAAGAAAACAATTTTTTTTTTCCTCTTCTGTGGAATAGAAAGTAGCTTTTTGTTAATTCAGATACCTGCAAAGGTGATTTGTCAAACTCACTCTCCTTCATACAATATTATAAAATCAGATAGCACGCTGAACTGATTGCCATAATTCTTCAAAGTTTACTTCCCTGCATATAGCAGATGCATATCATGAGCAGTTTAAATATAAAAAAAAACCCACATTTCTAGTAGGTATGTTATTACATTTCTTTACCTATATTTCCTGCTTAATGACAAATTATGCATTTTCATAGAAAGTTATGCTGATAAAACTACTTTAAAGTAAAGATCTAATTGTTTTTAAAATAATTTATCAACAGATATCATTAGCAAAGTATTTTAATCGCTATAGTTTATGTAGACTAAACGTAAGCATTTATTAATACAAGATAAGCACTCATTATAAATTTGCACAGAAAATGATAAAATATTATGTATGAAATGAATCATTAGCATGGACCATTAAGTCCTCTATTTTCATTTAATTGAATTTGTCAGTAGTACCCTCTTTAACTGAAAACCAGTCATAACCACAAAATTAAATAATAATTAAAGAAACAACTATTCAAAGAGTTGCTTGCTAGCTGAGGTGCCATTTAACCAAAACAGCAATTTAATGTAAATTGCAGTCCATGTAGACATAGTTCTGAAAATTATATATCCTGTGGTTCATATATGTTTGAATTAGCAAAATATTTCCAGCATCGCACTCTAGATGTTCTTATAGTGCTTCTGTAAACACGAAGAAAGATTGAGTAAGCGGGTGAAAAAAAGGTATAAATAGACCTTTGACAATTAAAGCTAATTAAGACTTTATAGAAATAAACTACTGGCTGTTTAGTAACTTTTTAGCAGCCTAGCAAATGCACTAACTTACAGTATATATATTCTGTCACTACACAGTTATTCAATAAATATGTGTTGGATGTGGGACCAAAAATAATGCTTTGCCCATCTGTCTTTTCTCTTACTTTATGAAACTATTAAAAGAGAAGTGGAATTTCCAATTTACAGAGACTTCATTATACTGTGTGATTCATAAAATTGAAGGGAAGGGAAGGGAAGGGAAGGGAAGGGAAGGGAAGGGAAGGGAAGGGAAGGGAAGGGAAGGGAAGGGAAGGGAAGGGAAGGGAAGGGAAGGGAAGGGAAGGGAAGGGAAGGGAAGGGAAGGGAAGGGAAGGGAAGGGAAGGGAAGGGAAGGGAAGGGAAGGGAAGGGAAGGGAAGGGAGAATAAATATTGTATTCTGGAAGCATTACCTTTTGAGGCAAGTGTTGATCTGGGTGTGTTGGAATGATCAGCAACACAGATGTGAGAAGGTTCTAGAACCTCCAATGCATATGTTGAAATTTGTCCATAGAGCTTTAGATTCAGGACTGGGACTATGATTCTCTCACACCAGTTATACTTGGGACAGCATTTTTTTTAATATACTTTTTTTTTTTTTTTTTTTTGCACAACCAGCAGGGGGAGGCAAGATTTAAGGAAATAAACTAGGAAAACTTTATGGAAGCAATCAGTTCTAAGGAGTGGTGGTGGAAAGCTTTGACCAAAAAAAGAGAGGTGAGCAACACAAGACATGAGGGTTAAGATGGTATTTTGGCTGCTACTTTCATGTAAATCAAACCATAACATGCATTTGCTACAGGCGTGCATTTGAAAGGGTTTGCATCCATTTGTCCATTTTCCTAATGCAAACCTCCTTTGCTAAACACAGATATAAAACTGTAGTAGAAATGGTTTTATTTCCACTTTGTAGTAAAGTAAGATAATATGAAAGAATAACACTGTAAGTAAATGATGTTACAAGTTTCAAAGAGAATGTCTCTTGTTTAAATATTTCACATAATTGACTACTTGTGTGTAGGAACCAATGAAAGAGATGCACAGCAGGACTGAGTGCCCTAAAATTATATTCTAGGAATACATATCTCATTGTGCTTTCCAATTCTTACTTAGACAGCTTTCATTCTTCTGCAGAACAATTTAGAAGATAACTTGCGTACCTATTATGGTTAAATGTTGAATCTGCTAAGAGCATTTCAAGAAGATATTTTCAGACACAAGAGGAAATATCTCAATGTATATTCATGTTTTCTTCATGCTTGTTGTCATTTAGGGATACAAGCTCCGGGGTGAAAACTAGTAGCCAATATGTGTGCTTGTCATCACACAGGATCTATTTTCAGCTTTGCTGCAAATAATGGGGCTGTTCTGTTGTGTAACTGTTCCACAATGGTCAGGGCAAAAGGCAGAAATAAACCCTAAGATCTTCCCTGTGAAGAACAAAACTGTCTCCTGAGTTATACCTCCATGGTTTTCATCAGAACTGCTTACGTAAAGCTGTGTGACGTACAAAGTTAACCCTGTGGACCACAAGTTAATATTGCTTTGGTTAGCTATGTGAATCAACAACAGATCTCCTCAGATGATTGTTCCTTCCCTTAAATCCCAAGCATTATTTCTTCATATAGGATCTAGATCTGCTTGCCTCTATAAATTGAAGCCTTCTCTTTTCAAATATGAATATAATGTATGTGAATATTTGTTTAAAACATATCAATGGCATACATACTGATTTTATGTGTATAAATTGTTAAAAGCACATAGGTTTGAGAAGGAGACATATGTTACTGTTTTCAACTGAAGACCAACACTGCAAGAAGGCAGCATTCTGTTACCCAAAGTTCCTGAGGTATAGGGTGTCATCTGCAAACCAGAATCTACAGTACAGCATAACATGTTTTGCTGTGGTTAAATTACCATTATTACACCTTTCTACTGTCTAGTGATACCCAGTCCCAAAGAAGCATGCAGATATAACAGTTACTCATAATTACAACTTTGGCGAGTTATTTGAATAAATTTATTCCAGAGCACAGAAAAAGTTCCATCCTTGTGGCTTTGATACTGACAGACCTGGTGCAAAGTGGGTGTTTGGATACAATGCCAAGCATAATTGGTGCCAGTAGTGGAGATTACATGTGTTCACTCTATGGAAGCTTATAGAATTATACAATTGTTGGGAACAAGGCCACATATGGTAGTACACATGAAGTCGTAGTGTAGCTTTCATGTAAGGACTGTATTATTAACGTGGTACCTGAAATCAATCTGATTTTTTGAAACAAGGAATACAGCCTTATTGCTTTCACTCTGCATTTCTGTCAAGTTCTTTGCTCAAATCAGAGGGTAGATACTGGCACCAACTTCCAGATTCAGCTGTTCTTCTCCATCAAGTTTCAAATATAGCATCTAGAAATTTTTGTTTTACCTCCTCCAGTAAGACCATCTGTTCCCATAGCTTCCCCTCAAAACACCTGGCATTATCTTTTTTAGAATCTGTGGACTTCTATGATTTTTAAATATCCTATTTAGGGGAAAATAAAGGTTTGAAAATATACTTTCAAGAAAAGTGATATACATATCTCATTCTTTGCATTTCCCCTTTGTCATGCAAGGAAATAGCAGGCCATTCTGGTTGAAGCCAAAAGTAATTGTCACCTATTCCTCTTCCAGAATCAGATGCCTAATGGCGATACTTTACAAAATGGAAAGAAAATGTGTTTTAGAACTGAGTGACAACTCCTCAAAGCTCAACCTCAGGATTATTTTATGGAAGTGGAGTTTTTAGAGGAAATAATTGGTTTCATTCCCTTTCTCCACAGCAAACAATCTTGGCACAACACAACAAAGCCTTCCAGAAAAGCTCCTCATCTTAACACTAATAACTTATATTATTACTTAAGTAACCAAGGCCTGGATTTAAAACCACAAATTCACAACCTGGAAATATCTTTGTGATCTTGCTGTTACATGTCAAAGATACAAAGGTTTGATGGATCTAAGATGGGATTTGTGGTCTGGACAGCCCTGAAATTTTTTGGCCTGTCTCATGCAGAATGTCAGACTAGGCTCTGGTGATCACTTCTGGCCTTAAAATAGAATAATGCAAAACATATTCAGTTTCAGCAGTTTCTAGAAGGTCTGGTAAGATTTTGCGGATTTCCATTTGGAAAGTTAGATCAAATTCATGATTCAAGTAGTCTCAGTTCCTTTTTAGCAGACTTTTTTTCTAAATGTGAATAAGAAAGTATGAGTAATGTTTTCCTGAGCATGAAATGGATGTGTACTCGAGACACCTGAACTGCACCTGCTCCTGTATAGGCTGTAAATTTTGAAGAGGATAGACTTCTCAGTTGACAAGCTGAAAAGTTTTGGATCCAGTGGCTGTCCTATCATAGGCATCCTTTTCATGTTACTTTGAAAGTGATTCTGCCCAAAGTACAGACTTATTTCAGAGACGACATTTGGGACCAGTGATAAATGCCTTGCTCATCCAATTGTATAACTTATGCTAAGCTCCACAGACAGCCCCTAAAAAATCGTTAAAAGCCTGTGTTACAGCACTTCTAAAAAGAGGGAAGAATGCTCCAGAGCCAAACCCCATCAAGTCAATGTCTTTAATATATCATTTTAAAGATAAAGCACTGATGTAATTTATAAACTGTCTGTCACCAGCAGCTGAACATCATCTTCTCTCCAAGCAAACTGAGTTACACTTGAGAAAGTATGTCCTGGCTAAGTACTGAACATCATTCGACTTGCTGAAGTTGTTTTTGAAAATGATATGTGCGCAGATGTGGTGTTCAAAGGCCAATCAGCTGTGTCTGACACCATATACTGCCAGATGTTTTTATACAAAATACAGTACATGAAGGAAAATCAAGGCATAATATGACTGATACAATTTCTCTCCAAAAAAGAACAAAAATCTTCTTAATCAGCAATGATTGTTATGTTGAACTCTGCAAGAAGCAGAGCCAACAGAGGAAACTACAGAATGACCTACCGCAAGAGAATGCGCTTGAGTCTGTATTATTCAGCATCTACATGACAAACTGAAAATCCATTGTCATAAAAGAAATTTTATTCCTGGAAGCACTGGTTGTATCTATGCCCAGATTAAGAGCTTCATGTGAATTCAGGTCACATTTATGTTTTACTCCTCAGATTCTCAGATTACTCTACCAAAACCCAGATTACTCTACCAAAAACTAATCTGACTAAACAGCAAGTAAGCCTCTTTCATTTCTGAAATCACAAGTCCAGCAAACTTGGTGTAATTTGGAATGGCATATAACTGGTCCACTGTTGGAGTCCTGTTTATTTTGGGTGCGTATTGAAAAGAAATAAAATATAAGATCCATGCCCAGAATAGCATGTCGAAGAAGCTCATAAATTCTGAATGAAGGCTAACCCAAAAACATTGTGGATGACTGCATATATCCCCTCTAGGAGCTTAAAAAACAAAAACAACAAAAAAACTAAGTAACCCCACCCCCCCCCCCAAAAAAAAATAAAAATAAAAATAAACCAAAAACGTCCCCTTTATATATAGAAAATTGGTAGTATTAATAGAAATGTTTTGGTGGATTACTTAATGACTTAATTACTTAGACTCAAGAACTAACTGCCTGGACTTTCTGGGATCACTCCACTGAAAACCACAAGCACTGCTGTAAATAAAGTGGAATCCATCTGACAGAATGAAGGTTGAGGTACTGACTGCTGGGACATGCTGCAGCTGTTGGCCAGCTGCTGTAAGATTTCCAACAATTGAACCATTTAATAAATCATCAGATTCTGCATCTCATTCAGTTTGTTCATCAAAGAAGGAAAAAAGTGTACCTACTTGAGATGTGAAGACTGGCCAGTATGGGGATGTTTGAGTTACATTCCAAAAAGCATAGGTACATAGGTGACAAAAAAAAGGTTTATCTGAAAATGTTAATGTTCTAGTACTTAGATATACAACATGAAAAATCACAGACCAAAAATTATCCAGTATGCCATGAGTGCTAATTCTTTGGTGGAGTAAGTCATAACATAAATTTGATTTTAAAAAAACACAGTCACCCTAAAAAGACATGAAAAAACACAGAGGGTCCTTGGTTTAACTTGAAGTGTTTCATTCCCATATTCATTTGTGCTGTAGGATTTCAGCCAGCCTCCATGCTCCACATTCCAGTTAAAAAGTATGGAACTATTTTCCAAGGAGGATCATAAGTGATAAACATAGTTAAGAAAGACTCTGTCATGTATTAGATCAGCTCTTTCAATAGTAAAATATCATCATTTACGTATTTATTTATTAAATCTTGGGATATACCTCAAATGGAGGTATCATAGCACATCAGTCTTTTAATTTACAGGTCAGACTGTTTATCTGTCTTGGAAAGATAATTTTCAATTTGTTTTCCCTTTTAAAAAAGATCTTGTTTCTCACTGAGTTCAGATTATTTTGTCCCATTTATATTTTATTGCATAGGTCTGCTGATATGTTTATGTAATACTGACATTTCTGTTCTGTCTCTGCATCTCATGATATTGCAAATATTTATTATTTCTCTTTCCAAATTCATGTTGACTCTTCATCTGTCTTTGAGGCAGATTAATAACTTTTTAAATGGTATTGTATGACAATGACTGTGCTTAGGAGAGAGGATGAAAGGCAGCTATTGGAGTAAAACCCAGTGGATCTACTGGGTGAAGGAAAATAAATGAATTGCACATTCTGACAAACTCTTTGTTTCTATTTTTATGAATACAATATAATATGCTGTTATATACTTAATCTTGAAATAAACAACAAACATTTTTTCATTTCGTCCATACATATTTGAATTTCCTAGTCTGAATGTTGTCAGCAGGATTAGAATTAGAGAGGGTACCTACAGAAAGTACTTTTAATGCAAAGTGTTATAAAACGACTATTGGAGAAGTTTGCAAAAGCTTTTATTAAGAGGGACACAAAATATTAGATGTCCAGTTCCCAGTGAGACGGTTTGTACCCTCTGAGAGCTTTCCAAAGGGCAGAAAAATAAATTACGGGAATAAAAATCGACACCGAAAACAGAGAGAAGAAAACTCTGTTGTAAGGGGTGTGAAGTGGGAACATCATTTAGTAAAGAACATATCAAATAATAAGTTCCTTAAACAACTGGGAAGAGTACATCCAGAACTGGAAAGGAAATAAGAGTGTGAGAGAATTCAGATGAAGTTAGAGAGGCTATCAGAATGGAAACTAAAGTAATCAAAGATGACAATTTGGCAGCATATTACAGAAAAGAAGGAAGTTGAAATCATTTGCAAATTTATCTGCTGTGATTTCATTTTTATTTTTTTTTCAGGACAAAAGCCTTTTTCTCCAGCCTGATATGGAGAACAAAAGACATTTGACAACTTGCCCTCTACAAAACATATTTCAGCTGATTTTACAGACCACAATAAAGCAGATCTTGTACTTGAAAAATATTTTGGCTTTTTTGGTGGATTGACAGTGGCAAACAGCCAAACTCCCACCCAACTGCTCACTCAGTCCCCACACCTCACTGAGACAGAGAGAAATAAAACTGAGAATAAAGTATCTTTAGACTGAGATAAAGACAGAGAGACTGCTTACTAATTATTATTTGTGAGCAAAACAGACTTAGCTTGGGGAAAATTTATTGTCAACTCATATGTATTTGGATAGTGAAAAACAAACAAACAAAAAAAGACATTAAAGCAACACCTTTGCTCTCCTTATATTCAACTTCCATTATCCACTTCCAATTTCTCTATTCATCCTTAGTAGTGTAGAGGAAGGGAAAGGGGTAAATAGGTGTCTCATAACACCTAATCTCTGCAGCTCCTTCCTCACCACACCTTTCCTCTGCTCCAACATGGGTCCTCCATGGACCAGAGTCCTTCAGGAAATATCCCCCTGTTCCACCATAGAGCACCTCCTCCACCTCTTCATCTGACATTGGTGCTCTCTCTGCTATTATTTCTGATTCGTTTTTTCATTTTCTTCTCCCTTTGTCCATCATTTTTACTCTTTCTTGAATACATATTCCCAGAGGAGCCACCAGCATTGCTGGTGGGCCCCACTGTGCCCTGTAGTGGGTCTGTTAGAGCTGACTGTTATCAGCTGTGTCTGACAAAGAGCAAATCCTGGTCTCTTCTTACAGAAACTGTACCACAGCCTCTCTCTCCCATCTGGCCACCTGCAATCAATATGGTTTACATTGTGGTGTAATTCTACAGCTTCCACTGGAAGCACAGAAATCTGAAGGATTTGGTAATCTGCAGTATTTGATAATCAAGTATCTGTGATGTAAAGGAGTGCCCTATGTATGATACTGTCAATTCTTCAAAGGGGGTGACTTGGGATTATCTCACATATTTATAAAAATTCAATGTTTTCAATGTTTGTGAGCCTCAAGGCTGATGAAGGACGACTTAAGCTTTGCTTACTACTGAATTGGTCTAAGTTAAACTTTTTAAGAATTTGTATTAATAGTAAGCAACCACAATCTTTCACAAAGATAATCTGCAGCACATCAACAGAATAAATTAAAACTAAATCAAAACCCTCAAACTCGGTTTTCACAAAACCATTACAAAATACAAGGTTAGATAGAACCCAACCTGACTTTTCTACTGCAAGCTAATGAGTCAGAGGGGAAAAGTCCACACCTGGAAGAGAGAGCAGAAGGGAAGGGAAAAAACTTAAATGTCATCTTTGCTCTCATAGATATCCTTAGGTTGTTCGGGTGGTATGTATGGTGGCTGACATGGCCCAGTAACAAATTTGTACTTCCTTGTAACAGGGGGAGTAGGCTGCAGAGAATCCTCATCTGGTGATCTTTCTCTAATTCATACTGCCTTCAAATTCTCATCCAAGAGCTGCGAGTCACAGATTTTCCACTTCAGTTTCTTCTACCTTATTCAGGACTGTAGTTACAGTCCTGAGACGTTGTTATGAAAGTAAGAAGTTACCTGACTAGCATTTATAATAAACATTAGTAACAAAAACATTAAAAACAAGAACAAAGACATTTTGCAAAATTAAATAGATCCTATTTGTTTTAAAACAGAAAAATAATTCCAGGCAAATTCAGGGCAGGAAAGTAGTTTGGAGTTAGTAGAAAGTCAGTTCCTAGATTTCAGTAGAATTATGTGACTATAACTATCCTGGAATAAGAACAAAGCTGGACTGTTGAATCAAGAAATAATTTTGCAACTCATTTACAACTAGCTGTTTCATTGTGTCAAACACAAACAGTTTGAGCCTTTACTTAAAAAGTTCATAATACATGACAAGATATGTCATGCATTCACTTTGTAAATGTCAAGCTCTTGATGGAAAACAGATCTTTCATTATTTATACCATTTACCCTGTACATTGAGCAGCACATGAAACTAGATTTGTCCTGCCTAGCTCCAACTTTACGACAGAAATATCTTAATTAAGAGTATTGTTACTTTAAGACTTTTCCAAAAGAAGTGAAGGGGGTAGAAGACTAAAAACAATAATGTAGCCTGCCTAAGAGATGAGTCATCTTCAGAAGATGTCCTTTTTCTTCTATTTTCTGTTTTCTATCTGTAACAAGAGCTAAAGACTATGTTTCTAACTTAATCTCATGGATAGATGGATGAATATGGAATGGTTTGCATAGCTATTCTTGTTATTTTGTTTGTTTGTGCTGCTATTGGATAAGAAAGGATATTCTGCTTGAGCTCACGATGACATTTCTCACCAGGAGAAGTCATCAGGATTTTCTAGGACTTCAGAATTAGGAAGATATCTCCTTTTCTCAAAAGTCTTTGAGGAATGGATATCCCACAGGTGTCTTTCAGTGATTTCCCCTGATAACTGAAAAGAGATTAATAGCATTCTGGATAATGGGCGTTATCTGCAGTGAATGCAAACTCTTAGTTGGCTGAATTCCTCTATGTATTTTAGAAGTCAGGGTAGATAAGCAGAAACAGGGAAAAGCAGTTACTGAACAGCCTGGCAAGCAGAAGTAGATAGAAGGCAAAGTAGGGCACAATGGTGTTTGCTGGTGGCACAGTTATTAAGTAATACTCTACTCAGAGAGCAATGTTCTTGCATAGAAAAAATGTAGTGATTCATATGTGGTTGTGAATGAGTTTCTAATAATGTTAACAAATTCTCTAGAGTTTGCAAAGGAATTCTGGCATTGTTCATTAATAAAAACCAATACATTCCCAGTACTCCCTGCCTGGTACAAAGCAAAACTGATTCTATCATTATTAATAGAGCCCATAATGAAATTATTTACTTGGGGTGGGTAGTAGAAGTCATAACACAATAAAGAAAAGGAAAATATAGATGAGCACCGAGCTAGGAGACTAATTTTAACAAAATAATGAATTGCATTCCTCACAGGGAAAAAAAAATAATAACAGTGGAAATGTGTTAATTAGAGCTGGCCAAAAAATCAGGGCTTCCCTGCTTTGCATGATTTATACATTTGGCTTCAGCATGATTTGTGTATTTATTTTTAGACCAAACCCTTTAAAGCTCTAGGAATGTGAAGGAACATTAATGTGCAAACCTTAAATCTTCACAATTTTCAAACAAACAAACAAACAAAAAAAGAATTCAGGGGCACAGAACTCCTCAAGAATATTGACATTCTGGTCAATCATTATTGGAAATTTTACAGCAATATTATTCTTCCTAGCTTGAAGGTCTCCCAGGCTTCCAGCACCTTTGCCCTGTGGGCAGTCCCATGGGTTCAGAGTACTGCAAGTGAGATTTATTTGCTCTGAAAAGTAGCTTCAAAACAGCAAATTTATGACTCTGGAAACCTTGGCTAATATGCTGTGAACCAAGTTGTGGTTACAGTCCAGAGTCCCAGGGACTTCAGACTTTTTCCTGCACAGCAGGAAACCCTGCTTGAGTCTGACCCAGAACAACAGATTTTGTGTTTCAGAAATAACTGCAGAACAAACAGGGGGTCTTCTAGAGTGTTGCGATTGTGCAACTACACTGGTTGCAAAGCAGCAAGATAAGAACTTTTTTTTTTTTTGGTTTTCAGACAGAGCCTCTCACTGGGTTCCCACATCAAGGACAGTCTCCACCTCTACTGCTATAGAAACATTTGAGTTGGAAAGAACACTTAAAGGCCATATAGTCCAAATCCCCTGCTATGAACAGGGACATCTACAAATAGATTAGGTGCTCAGAGCCCCATTCAGCCTGGTCTTGAATGTCTCCGGGGATGGGGAGGCTAACGCCTCTCTGGGCAAACTTTCAGCACCTCATCTCACTTATTGTAAAAAATATTTTCTTTATATACAGTATAAATTTTCACTCTTTTATTTTGAAAAAGTTTCCTCCTGTCCTATCACAACAGACCCTGCTAAAGGGTCTATAATCTCCTTTCTTGTAGTCCCCCTTTAGATACTGAAAGGCTGTTCTCAGGTCTTCTCAGAACCTTCTCTTCTCCAGGCCGAATGATCCTAGCTCTCTCACCCTGTCCTAACAGGAGAGGTGTTCCATCCATTGGATCATTTTTGAAGCCCTCCTCTGGACACACTCTAACAGGTCCATGTTTCTCCTGTATTGCGCACTGCACATTTGGATGCAGTACTCCAGGTGAGGCCTCACAAGCACAGAGTAGCGGGGCAGGACCACCTCCCTCACCCTTCTGGCCATGCTTGTTTTGATGCAGCCCAGGTTACGGATGGCTTTCTGGACTGCGAGGGCACACTGCTGGCTCATGTCCAGCTTACCATCCACCAGTATCCCAGGTCCTTTTAGGCAGGGATGTGCTTCATCCTTACATCCCCTTGTACTGCTTGTACTGATTGCAGGGGTTGCTATGACTCGGGTGCAAGACCTTGCACTTGGATTTATTGGACCACAAGTTCATCTAGGCCCAGTGCTTGAGCCTGTCTAGCTCTCTCTGGATGGCATCCTGCCCCATGGACATGTCAACAATGCCAAACAGACTTGCTGAGGGTACACCTTACCAACAGGATTTTATTTTGTCATTTTCACAGTAACAAATTTCTCTTTTAATTTCACTAATGTATAAACAGGGGAAAAAAAAAAAAAAAGAAGAAGAAGAAACAATAATTCTTCATATATGTAGTTATTCACGTTAAGAAAGTCTTCTGTGTTATGGATAACTGCAGTACGCTGGTAAGGATTTCTACAAGGACCTTCCACGCCCATAGTAGACCATAGTTTGGTTAAAAATATTGAATGAAAGTTTCCACAGATTTCTATAGAGGTGTTGTATTCTCCTTCAATGTGCTTGTATTTCCTCAGTATGATCTTTCTTTTCTTCTTTCCTGCTATCATTTTAAACTTTACTCTGAAATGATTCAAAATATTTGCATTATTCAAGGTGGTGGGGGGGGAAGCCAACAAAAACTCCTGATTTTCCATATTACTTCTGTGAATTTGCTTCCACAAGGTCTGCTTAGTAGCGTTTTCCTTGTTACTGTGACAAAACTTTTTACATCAGTTCAGGTGACAGTGATGGTTTGCTACCGGCTGTGTACTTCCACTGGGCATTTTGGTTATGTGAAGAAACTATGCATTGTCTCTGTGGCTTCCACGTATTTCAAAGAGGATATACTTTCCCACAAGTGATGCATTTACTGAATTCTATTCTGGTATTCCTGGGTCCAGAAGCGTCTTGAAAAATACTCTGATTTTGTGCTGGAAAATATGAAGCTGTTAACAGAGTGGAATTAGAACAAGCATACATGTAAATCTACATAATCCTTTAGAGCTTTTAAATGATTTCATGCATTAACACCACACATATTGTCTAATCTCTTGGACTAGCAACAGACCAGTGGAAAGAGCAGGTTGGCAAAGGAGTGTCAGAAGTTTTCCAGCAAAACAAAGCTGATTTGTTTATCCTAACGGGATTTGTTTAAGGTCCAGTTGAAACTAAATAATGTCTGTAGTAAAAACTAAGGCAGGCTCTCACCTTTCCTTCAGTATTCCTTCAGTATTTCCTACTGATTTCAGATTAATTTTTTGCCTAACAATTTGCAATTAAATTGGAGATTCCTATAAAATTAAAATTGCTGATATTTATACAAACATGTCAACCTGCCAAAAACCTTCAGGGCTTCATTCATTTGTCCTGCAGAAACAAAAGGGATTTATTGGAAACTTTTTTCCATAATGTATGGAGAAGGAATTCTGGTATTCTATTATCAGCAAAAAAACTTGAAACTTATGTTAGACTTCATTTACTTGCCTATTAAGTAGCAAGGCCTTGAAAGAGAATGCTTATATCTCTTACTGCATTAGATTTTTTTCAAATAGAATTGAGAGATACCTTAAAAGAAAAGGATTATTGTAACATCAACTAATAATTAAGAAATATGAACTGGTTCTGGCCAATTAGCCTGGAAGCATTTTATTTTTCTGAGCAAACAGAACCTGCCTATAGCAAAACAAAACAGAACACAGCCCCCTGCACTGATAGATAGGGATGGGGAACAGAATAAGCCCTGCATGATCCATGATGAGATGGTTTTGGACCTGCTTTGAAAGCTGGATGCTCACAAATCCATGGGGCTGGATGGATTGCACCCTATAGTGCTGAGGGAGTTGGTGGATGTGGTTGCCAAGGCACTCTCCATCATTCTTCGGTCCTGACTACCTGGGGATGTCCTGGTGGACTGGAGACTGGCAAATGTGATGCCCATCTTCAAAAAGGGACAGAAAGTTTGATCCCAGTAGATACAGACCTATCAGTCTCACTTCGGTGCCAGGGAAGGTTATGGAACAGATAATCTCGGGAGCCATCATGGACCAGTTAAAGGTCAACCAGGGGATCAGGCCCAGTCCCCAGTCAGCATGGGTATGGATGATAGATACTGTCTGACAAACCTGATTTCATTCTATGACAAGGTGATCTGTTTAGTGGGTGAGGATAAGGCTGTCAGTGTGGTCTACCGGGACTTCATTAAGGCCTTTGACACTATCCCCCACAACATCCTCATGGAGAAGCTAGCTTCCCACAGTTTGAATTGGCATATACTCTGCTGGGTGAAACGCTGGCTGGATGGCAGGGCCCAAAGAGTTGTGGTCAATGGAGTTAAATCCAGATGGCATCCAGTCACAAGCGGCGTCCCCCAGGGCTCAGTACTGTGGCCACTTCTATTTAACATCTATCTTAATGATCTTGATGAGGTGATTGAGTGCACCTTCAGTAAGTCTGAAGACAACACCAAGTTGGGAGGGAGTGTTGATCTGCCAGAGGGGAGAAGGGCACTACAGAGGGACCTGGATAGACTGGATCGAGGGGCCAAGGCAAACTGTAAGAGTTTCAATAGGGCCAAGTGTCCGGTGCTGCATTTTGGTCACAACAACCCCAGGCAACCCTACAGGCTTGGGGAGGAGTGGCTGGAAAGCTGCCTGATGGAAAGGGACCTTGGTGTACTGATGGACAGCTGGCTGAATATGAGCCAGCAGTGTGCCCAGGTGGCCAAGAAAGCCAATGGCATCCTGGCTTGTATAAGGAATGGAGTGGTGAGCAGGACTAGGGAAATCATCCTGCCCCTGTACTCGGCATCAGTGAGGCCTCACCTTGAGTACTGTGTTCAGTTTTGGGCACCTCATTACAGAAAGGACATTCATGTGCTGGAGCAGGTCCAGAGAAGGGCAACAAGGCTTGTGAAGGGCTTGGAGAATATGTGGTGCTCAGGGACATGATTTAGCGGAGGGTTGTTAGGCAGGGTAGTATGATTAGGTCATGGTTGGACTCGATGATCTTTAAGGTCTTTTCCAACCTGAGTGATTCTATGATTCTATGATTCTATGATTCTATAAATTCTAAGATAGATAGAACATGGTTTTGAATAGGTAAAAACCCATGCCAAATGGTTTCTTACAGTAATAAAATCTCATTCAACCCATTGGCCAGGTTATTCATATGATTTCATGCTTTCCTACCTGCTGGCAAGCAACAGACGTGCTTGGTTACTTTGAAACTTCTGCTGTATGGAGAGGCTGCCATTAATTTATAGAGGAGCTCTACTGTCATGCCCATTTTTTTTCTGTAGCTTTTCATGTAAGACTAAAGCAAATGCTTTATATTTGTCTCTCTTTGAAGAGAAACTGTCAGAAAGGTGATGATGTCCCTGCTGTTAAAATCCAATGCAACGTCATAGACTCTTCACATATTTGTGGTCTCAGGGGCTTACAAGCATGAGCTTGAATGAATTTACTCAACTCTTGGCTCTTAAGGGTGAATCTATCCAGAGATATCAGGTCACTAAAATGAATCTGCAAGGCAAAAGGTCTACCAGGTCACCACAGCAGTTCAAAGTGTGCGGGTGTGAGTCCCAGTGCACTTGCAGAGAACCCAGAAATTAGGTAGGTACAATAATCTCATTACTTTCACTTGCAAATTCTCAGAGATTTAAAATCATTGTTGAACAGACACTCTTCTAAAGCTTTTTGTTGTGAGCTTGTCCCAGGTGCCTGATTGCAGTCATCAAACATGCCATACTAAGTATTTATATAAATATATCATAAAATAATCAAATATGATGAGCTATTCCCTTTGTTCCTTTATGTTGATACACTTTTCACAAAATATTTAATATGCTTCTGAAAATGATGATGCCAGTGATAAAGCTAGTTTGCAGTTTCATAGATAATTTATGGAAGTTATAAAAAATGAACAAAATTGTCATAACAAAATGACAATGTGAACATTCATGTTTACATAGTGTCCACATACAATACAAATACTGAATATTAATATGAAATGAGAATTTATAAAATTTGCAATAAACATAATGCGGGGGAAAAAAAGAAAACAACTTCATGCAGTCTCTGCTCATATTGCCACCTACAAACAGATCTCAGTTTATGAATGGCTCTGACATTTCCCTTAATGTGTATTGTTTTACATCTTTAACCACAAATCCTGGTATATTTTAAATGTAAATTAGATCACATCTATCCTGTTTCTCCTTTCAGATAAATAGTAATGCTAATTCAAGAGAGGAAAAGAAAGTCCGTAGGTAGCATTTTAAAACTACTTGGCACATTTTCAGCCCAAGGGCCAAACGAAGAAAATGTCTGGATCAGATTCTAGCACTTCTGCTATCAGAAAGTAGTGATTTTTTTGTTTGCTCACTCTATTGGATTGCAGCAAACTGACACGCATTCATTAGTTTGCCTAAATACAGGCATCCATTGCTGTTTTGAGATCCTCTGAGATATTCTCATGGGGCAGACAGATGATATACAGGACCTGTGGGAGACCCAAACCTAGTGATACTCCTAGTGACCTACAGAGCAGCAGCAGTGGCCAAGCAGGACACAGTGGGATATCTCATATGACACTTGATAGTTATTTTTAGGCAATTAGATCCCACCTATACTGAAACCCAGTAATCTCTTCTGAGATAAGCCTTTACATAAGGTCTTCACTGCAAAGCAATGACGCGGGAGGTAGTGTCTGTCTGCCTGCATGTTGTGGTGGCATCTTCTTTGCTGTTCATTGATATCTGGAGAAACTATATGTATCGTGAGACCTGTACCTTTGCACTATGCTAACATCATGAGAGTATTAAAGTTATAATACTTGAACTGTGTTTATTTCAGTAGTCTGTTAATTACACTGCTAGTGACTGGGAATGAGGCCTGAGGTTTTCACTTTCCTAGCAGCTCAAAGACCCCTGCTTTATTTCCTTTTCCCAAACAACATACTTAGGCATGCTGAACTGCTGAGTTAAGCAGCAAATAAGACCACTAGTTTGATGCCCATATGCATCACTGTAAATTTGAAGCTTTGGGTAAAAATAAGAAAATTGCCCAGTTCTAGACAACAGCTCATGGTTCCTTCTCATAGGTGTAAAGAAAGATAAATGTAACTTTCTTTCCTCCTTTAGGGCAGAACTGTCTTGAGTATCTCCATCTCTCTTCCTCTTCTCTTCGTTGACTTTGTAGTGACGATCAGGAAATTAGATACCCCAAAACAGATTCTGAAGTTAGATGAGATAAAAGTAAGCATTCACAACTTGATTTGCTTATTGTAGTGATAAACTAAGATTACATAGATACATTTCTGTTGCTGTCTTGTCAGCATTAGTTAAGTTTACAGAAGTTAAGATACGGAGCAGAATTTAAGTATTTAGATATTCTTATTGCTATCAGGAATGTGAATGTCTGCACTTCTAAAATATAATTATTTCTTCTGTTGTATATTGCAAACCATATCTTCTATGGTGTATAGTGCGCATAACACTTTTTTTGTCACGTGCTTGGTAAATTCAAATATTACTGTGGGCATGGGAATCACACACATTTGTTCTTTGTTTAATGTTAAAACTTGAAATGTTATTCAAAAACCATGAACCTGCAAATACATTCTTAAGTAGCAAATGAGTGAAGGCAGTTGTATGGCAAAAGATCCCATTACTCAGCTCGGTAATAACAAATGTAACACTACTGAAATCAGATACCACTTTCAGACTCCACTGCTCTGTACCCACCATGCTTATTTCCAAGAACAAACTCTAAGTAACAAACCCTGACCTGGCTTATAAGGAGAAAAGGTACTTTTTACTTTCCAGAACTTGTTTTAATGTCTGAATTTTGTCTTGCTTTTAGCCCAAATGTTGTTGCTTTCCACAGTGTATTATTTCTTCTATCATTAATTCTGGAAAACTCCAGAATTAATAAATTATTTTATTTTATTTTTATAAAAACTGTTTGTAAAATGCAACCTATTCGTGTCTGTTTAGGAAAGATTAGTTAAAATTAAGCTTCCTCCTAATTCACAGAGGCTTCTCAAGCCTGAAAAACTTTCAGGCACAAATCAGACTGTCTGCAGCAGTCTTCCGTTTATTTCTGTCTTGGCAAGTAAGAACAGATCCATGATAATCAATTCAAAAGATATTAGAGCCATTATTGCTTGTAATTATTATGGCACCTGGGTCCAGACGTTTGAAATAATTACTAAAAGCATCACCAGTGTGCAAAAGGTTTCATTAATCATTGATTTTATATCAGGAAGTGCTTTACAGATTTTGTGACTCTTAATATTAAGCTGAATGTCTATTTCACTTGTAGAAACACTAAAAATAAGAACAAAAATAAAAACTTCCTGTTATCATAGAGGCTAATCATGGTGAAGAATTAAGGTGAAGATACCATTGTCCTTCTTAGCATTTCAGGGTTTGAAATCAGAGCTGACTTGTTTGAAACGTCAGTGTTATGTACTGAAATAGCTTTCTGCCAAGTAAAATATATGCAACAGGATTTATAGTGGGAGATTAAGGAAGGGGCCTTGGAGTCTCCTTTTTCTTAATGCTGTATGTGTGCTTGTTACTTTTCATTTATTTTTTTGCAGCTGTGACCCTGAGCATCTGAAACTGAGCATGCACTATTCTCTATTCCCTCTTTTTGCTCCTACCATGGGATGAAGGAAAGATAGCAGAAATGGGAGTTTAGAGTATTTTGTCAGGTTCTCTCCTTCTGCAGGACCATGAGGCTTTGTTCTAGACAACTCTGTAAGGTCTTTTGCTCCAGGGTAACCTGTCTTTCTGTACTGAGTGATTAGGAAAATTGGTTTCTAAGTTAAACACTGAATACTAAGCAGAATGAATACCCCCTTCTTCTTCTCTTCTGCCTCCCTCATAAGCAATTTTGTTCAATATATTACTGCATATGCTGTGTTTGGCCCTAAACTGATGTGGTCATTGATCTTCAGTGCTGATGAATGGAACAATGATGATGAATGGACGTCCTGCAGAGATTAAAATCATTACACCTGTGAAAGATCAAACCTATGTACATCAGGGAACTGATGCCTTTTAACACCTGTCCTCCATGCAGTTTTGACATGTAGTGCTACCTGCCTTGAGCAGTGGGTCACAATCTTTTATTAGTCAACTCTTCTTCCACCCTTTTGATCACTTTGACCTATTATACGCCTAGTTAAAGCTGATTTCCTGCAGTTCCTGTAGTAGAGATCAAAAGGTGCATTTTATATCTCATGTGCCTATCAGGATCATCCCCAGCAGCAGCAGTCCTGAATCCAAACAAGCTGATGCACAGATCTCTGCAGCTACAGTCTCAGATGGTATGTTCTGATGGATGGACAAAGAGATCCAGACTTATGAGGATACAAAACTGCACTCCTGATTATTTGCTGTTCATGCAAAAAATCAAAACGTCCTTAACCATACCTACCTAAAAGAACACAAGGTGTAGATACAGCACTCAGCAGTTTTGATTTCATTGATCTAAAAGAACCAATTTAAGAATTGAGTGAAAAGGGACAATGGCAAGAAGTGATTTCCTAAAAACCTGTGGCTAGCCAGTAAATAAATATTACATAGAACAGATTTTGCAGCTTTGACCATAAAATCAACTCTAAAGAAGAAACAGAAACAATTATATTGCTGTATTGTGACATTTTTTTTTTACTTAAAAAAAAAAAAAAGAAAAGAAAAGAAAAGAAAAAAGAAGGAAAAAAGTAAGACACATCTCTAAATGAAACCCCTTCTTTTGTAACAGCACGGAGGATGACAGCTCTTATTTCTTAACATCTCCAACTGTGACTTCAACTGTTGTCCTTTTAACTTATTTCCTTACCCATTTCTCTTTATGTTTGTTTTTTTTTTTTAATTGGAAGTATTAATATTTATTTTAATCATTCCAGTTAAATCCACTTCTTTTCCAGTTTCTCCCTTCAGAGAAACAATATGGTGTAGGAGATAAGTAACACAGTTAAAAGTAATGGTGAGCTGACTGTCATGAGAGAAAATATGATCCTGTATGTGTGAGGTACTACAGCAGCAAAACACATTAATTGTTAAAATGGAGAATTAGAGAAAGGGTGAGTCAAAGTTGTTAAAAAAAAATAAAATCTAAATGGCTACACATTTATGTTAAAATGATTAAACTGTATAGCTCACAAGGGAAGTGATGGAAGTCCTTGCATGAAGAGAAGACTCAGCTCTTTCAGTCATCCCTAAAATCTGTTTATACAGGCTGATGAAAAGTTGTTGAAATTCATCCATGGTGTCCCTGTGTATCCATGTATACAAATATGCAATATATACACATACATATGTGCATTCCTCAAAAGAGAGACTAGTCTCAGTCTATTTTTTCTCCTGTAGTGGGTTCCCAAAGATCATGAAAATTGTTTTCACCACCTCATTTGTTACATGTAAAGCAGTCCTGTCTCCTATGTGATAACACTTGAGTAAATCATGAAAGTCCTGTACAGTGTTTTGTTGTTTCTTTGCTTTTTGTTATTGGTTTTTGTCTTTTCTTTTGCTTTTATTTCTTTTATTTATTTATTATTTTTACTGTTCTCTTCTTTATCCCATATTTATGCAAACAGTTTAAATAAAAGTGATTCATGGTTTTAGAAGTAAAGCGTGGCTCACTGAAACTAATCAGAAGATAGGACTAAAGATAGAAAGAATTAAATGATATCTTTATCATATCTTCTTAATAAGTAATTTGCAAAGCTAAATAGCTATTCATTTGCTATTATGTACCATGCAAAATGGCAGCACTATCTACAGAGTATGGATTGCTAGTTGCGAGTTCACTGAAGAAGGAGAAAACAGAGAGTGGATTTCATTTTACTGAAAAATGAAAGTTGAAACATTTTCCTACCTTAATTTAAAAACATATCTGTTAAAATGTTTGCTGTAGTGTACATGATCTGGACCCAAATAAGATAAAAGAAAATTTAAAAAAATTACAAGCGTTGGAAAAACAATTCAAAAGGGCAGTCAAAAGCTTGGACCTATCTAAAGAGGATATGACATTATTTAGATGTAAATGACAGAGTGTTATAAAATGCATGCTTCCACCAAAAGGGGACTTAATAGTGAAGACAAGAACACTATTTCTGGGTAGTATTTCTACTGAAGAAAGTGACAGAAACCCATTGATGCACATTTGCAATAGAAGTGGATAGCACCATGCACAGGAAAAGAAACGCCCATGCCTGAAGGAGATAATTACATTAGGCATTATGTTTGAGTACATCACATAGGCAAACAGTGAAGCAGTGGGAGTAATACAGTTGGAGAACACCTACAAGGAGAGAGTTTTAGCAACAATGACGCTGTTTGGTTACAAAACAGAATAATAAGAAGGCAAATGATGAAGCAAGTGTAAATGCCTTGATACTTAGATTCTGGAAACTAACATACTGTTTCTGCAAGAAATAACACTGTCATTTACAGCTGATTTTGGGACAAAATTTTCAACACACTCTTCTGTTGCAGTAGGCGACAGTGAGGATTCAGGATGTGACGTGGTAGGACTCTCCCCTTGCTCCACCGAGCAAAAAGTTAATGTATGCTTAAGGGGCATAGATGAAGTAGGATATACCATACACAGCTAAACAAGCCCAGAAGCTGGTGCCTGGAAAGTATGGAATCCACTTCCCTACTCTAACATATTTCTCTTGATATCTCCATTTTCCCACTGTTAGAGATGGGAAAAAAAAGACCATTAGTCAGGCTGCTTGGCAAATTTCACTTTTTACAATCTTTATACAGATTAAGTGTATTGGCACCAATGTAGGGGGTAAAAATATTTGAATAAAATGATATAAAAGGGTTTTTTTGTCTCTGAAAATCACAGATTTCATCAAATTTCATATGCATGCACAGTAAAATAGCAAGACATATACCACATTACGAAACCTTAGAGAGCACTTCTAGACAAAGCTCCAGCTTCTGTGCCACAGCAGCTTCTGTATGTGATCATAAAGAAGAGATATATTTTGAAGATGAATAGAAGAGATAAAAGAATATCCTGGAGTAGGTCTTTTTTTCATGTAATTTTACATAACAAATGTCAAGATAGCTTGAAGAAACTGGGGTTTGTGGGGCCACATAATTTATCATTATTATTATTTTAAGCTATATCCTTAGGAATATTTTTAAAAGCTGAGAATGATGCAAAGGAGATTTTAAAGAATATACTATATTTCATAGAGTAGCCCTAGGTGTAAGGTACCCTCAAGGATCATTGAGTCCAACTCCTGGCACTTGTTGTGGCTACTACTTCTGCATCGCCCCCAGCTTACATTTTATCATCTTTGGTTGACAGTTTTGTAAGGTGGCTAATCATACCTTTAGAAAACTAATGTCTCATCTGAGAACAGAGATGCATCAGGAATATCTTCAGAATATCCTCTTCCTATGTTCAATTTCTATACACAGACAATTTTTTTTTTTTTTTAATATATATAAAGAAGATAAAAAAATCACTCTAAGACAGCATCTGTGTATCACTGAAAATTTTAGGGGAACGTTCTGGAATACCAGTGTGAAGTTCAAATAGTTATTGGCTTGGTAGCGGAAACATGAATACCAAGTATACACCTGTTTGGCTAAGACCGCAGCTCCCGAAGGGACTATGGTCTGCAAAGAATACCACCTCCAAGTTCCTACAATAACATGAGAAAACTGACCGTTATCCAAAAAAAATATAAAGACAATTGTCAGACATGCTGGAGATAAATTATTTTCCATCCAGGAGACAGAATAAGTGTTAGAAGTTGCTGCTGTGTACCTACAAGCATAAGGATTGCAGAGATTGTTATCCAGGAAGATTGGTAAGACTATCTTCTACACTTTTTTATTTTTTAATACAGGCAGCCATGGCTATGTAATTGTCCCCTAGGAAAAAAGCACCTTGAAAAATGTTTTTATTGTTGGTTATTGTTTGTTTGTTTCTGTACTCAAATGAGCTACACATTGTAAATAAATAAGATGGAGAGGAAAATTCTCATTAGTTTAACCAGTGTTTCGTGGAAATGGTAGAAGTTTAAAGAGAAGCACTAATAACAAAGATGTTGGTGTATATTTGGCATTGTCTTCTTCACCAGAACCCAGTGCTTGAAAAAGATTTATCAGAAGGAGTAAGTGAGTAAGAAGTTGGTTTTGCTAAAAGATGAAAAAGTTTTTACTTACATGGGAACAATTAGAAACTAGAAAATCAGACTGCATAACAGCATCAAATTCCTTGCACAATAGGAATTTGGGAGAAGATTACCTCACACTGAGGAGGTTTTTTATTGTCCTTTGATGATATTCTGACATTTCTTTTCTGCTCAAGGATTAACTTCCCTGGACTACTCCAGGTCTTGTTTTTATAAGATTTAATGAGGAACAAAAGAAGGCTGGAAATAGCATTATCTGCAACAACTACATGTTCAAGACACAAAGCAAATATGAATGTAACACTTTTTTTTTTAGCCTGTTTGTACCAAAAGTTGGGGATCAGATGCTGTGATTTTTTTCTCAGGGCTCTCAATGAATTCAGAGAATCAGAACAGTTTGAGTTGGAAGGGACCTTTGAAAATTCTTGCCTGCTGTGTGTAAAATCTTTCACTAGATTGGGTTGCCCCTAAGCACTGTCCAATATGACTTTGATCAGTGATGGAGTATCCACAACTTTTCTTGACAATCCATCCTGTGCCTCACCACCCTTATCTCAAAAAAAAAAAAAAAAAAAAAAAAAAAAAAAAAAAAAAGTATTTTATTTAGACTTGAACTAAATGTACCATCTTTCAGTTTAAAAATATTGCCCTTTGTTCTATCACTACAGGCCCTAGTAGAAGTCTTCCTTTCATTTTTATAATAAACCCCTTATTTATTGAAAAATTGCAATAAGATCTCTCCACAGCATTCTCTTCTCCTGGTTGAACAATCCTAAATTTCTCAGCCTTTCTTCATAGGAGAGCTGCTCCAGTCCTCTGATCATACTCATGGACTTTTCTTGCTACAGCAGCTCCGTGTCCTTCTTAAGCTGGGGAAGCAAGAGCTGAATGTAGTAATGCAGTTAGAGGCTTGTGAGAGCAAAGCAGCAGGGAAAAATCATCTTCCCTGACCTGCTGGTCACACTTCTTTTTTTGTGGTCCATAGTATGGCTAGCTTTCTGGTCTGCAAGAGCAGACTGAGAGCTCATATCTAATTTTTAATTCCCCAGTATTCTAATTTATTTTTCTGCAGAGCTATTCTCAATCCCTTCATCACCCATTCTTGTATTAACATTGAGGATTTCCTCAACCCAAGTGCATGACCTTGCACCTGGTCTTCTTGTACTTCATGAGGTTCACATGGGTCAACTCTTCAAGCCTTCCAAGGTCTCTCTGAATGGGATTTCTTCCTTCTAGCATATCAACTGCTCCATTGTCTATCATCCAATGACATGTCAGTTTGGGACTTTCTCATTTCCTTCTCCACTCTCTTCCATGAAATTAGGAAAATGGAATCTTGGCCTAACTCTTGACAGTTCAAAACTGAGGGACGTTATAGAGAACAGGGCAATTCTGTATCAAAAATATGATCCTATCAGAAGTATTATCTATCTGTTAAATTTGTGTATGGATTTCATTTTGAAAATGAAAAGGTGTACGTATGCAACTGAAGAGGGCATGTTTTAGAAATGTGAGAATTTTAGAAAGGTCAGTAAAGTAACCAAGGGGCAGAAGTTTCATTATAGGGTGACCGAATAAATGGAAACAAAATGAAAAGTAGTGAACTCTTCTAGTGCTGAACTTGAATGAAGCAGTAATGGATATGTATTTTTGGATGAATTCTTCATATTTTACATTGTTGAATATTCTGTTATTCCTGAAGGGTTAATAACAGATAATGGGTGGAAGTAATTTATTTCAGACCATCTTTTAGATATATCAATTCAAACCACCATATCAAATTCACACTATTTACAGTTTATCAATCTATCTTTTAAAAGGCTGTGAAGATAACAAAGCCCTTCATTTTTAAAAACCTTCCTAAGATTCAAAAGATTGTTAGTGCTTAGTAGAGTTCCGAGTGAAGTTAACAGAAATTAAAATATTGACAGCCAGAAAAATAAATAAATAAATAAATAAATAAGAGGAAGACATGCAACCATTCTTTTGGCTGCCATTAGCTGAAATATCATAGTGCTTCTCAGAATGCTCTATTTGTTCCATCATCAGAGTGAACTTAATGGAAGAAAGAATAAAATTTTCAGTGACAAATACTTAACAAGTTTCTGGAGCCAAAGAGCTGTGCATGCCAGGGAACTGGAACAGAAAAGCGGGGGGGGGGGAGAGGGGAGGGGAGAAGAAGAAGAAGAAGATGAAGAAGTAAATTACAAGCAGGGAACAGGGTTCCCTATGCTATAAAGGGAGAAGAATCTGAGACTCAAAACCGGAAGTGAATGGCAACTTGCCAAGGCAACAGTTACACCATCTGCAGCAAGGTCAGAAGTCAGACCCATCCTTGAAAGAAAGCCCTGTGGAAGATATCTGAACAGAATTTAGGAGGGCACTGTCTCTGCTTCGCAAGGATATCCAATATGCTGCTGACAACGCTCCTGCCAGGGCCATGCACCAGCACAGTGGGCAGTGGGGATGATGCTCAGCGGTGCAGGAGTTGCTGCTGCCCCTTCTCACATGACACATGGGGCAGTGCCAGTGGAGCTCCCTGGGATAGGATGGGCTGGGCTGGGCTGGGCTGGGCTGGGCTGGGATGGGATGGGATGGGATGGGATGGATTGGCAGCTGTCCCAGATCGCCATCATTCTGCTGATTTGGAAAAAACACACTTCACTGCATGTCTGAAAATGACACCAGCAAAAAAAAGCACTGCTGGTAGGTACAGGGCTGTAGGAGAGGCAGCCCAGCTACAAAACACATTGCCTGGAGAGGGAAGGAGAACTGGAATACCAAGAAAACATTACTTTAGAAGTTCACTTCATGCAGACCTCTGCTTTGTTGTTTCTCTCTTCATGAATTCATCATAGCTGGATCTGGGGATTTTAGTTCTGAATTATATTACCAAACACTAAAATAAAATAAAATAAAATAAAATAAAATAAAATAAAATAAAATAAAAAAGGGAACATTTTAACATCCGGTAAAAAGATGACCTCCTTTAATAGGTCTGTATCAAATGACAAAGATAACAAATAGAGCCTAGTCTCACCAGCAGTTCAGTTTTTCATGCCTTGGAGCCCGTCCTCTGAAACACCTTTACCCTCTTTTCCCTCCACTTTTATTTCCTTTTCTCCATTTCCTTTTCTTTTTTTTTTTTTTTATTTCCATTTTTCAAGTTTTCTTTTTTCTTATTATCCTTAAGTATATAAATATTCTGTCTTGTTCCAATACAGCATTATGGAAGATATACTGAGGGGTCTTGAAACATTTCTGTACTAATAATCTTCTTCCAGAGAGAAAGAGCAGGGCAAAAGGCTAGCAAGAAATTTATTGTCTAGCATGCAGTGTGTAATTACCATAACTTACAATAAAATAAAATAAAAAAAAATCCACATGTTGGTGTGTTTGATTTAATGCCATCAGAAGTGTAAGGTTACATGAAATAAATGGCTAATTGGGTTAATTTAATAGCAGGTTAAATCTTTCTTTTATTTGTGCTAAAGAAACATAAAAAATGATACAGTTTTCAAGTGGTCTTGGAAAAGTAAAGTAGAGTTTCTTGATAAAAAAAAATATATAGTGTTCCTACTGCTAGGTTTATGGTGGGAGTTACTGGCATTCTTCCAGTTCACCGCATGAAAATCTAAGCTGCCTGTATAAGTACAGCATATAACACTGGGTCTTAAGGTTTTGGTTGGCATGTTGCCAAAGATGTTATGTATTTAGCTGGGAAAATTGCCGAGAATTTAATTGAGAGGAAAACACTAATATACATCCTCCATCACCTTAAAAAAAATGCTACGGATATGCATATGTTGCTGATCCTTGATAAGAAATGAATGTGTGCAGTAAAGAACTTGTTTAAAACTGATCCCAAAATTGTCTAGATTGAGCTTTGCAAGCCTCTATGTTCACCACACTCACAAGGAATAATGTTTCCTCTGGTGGCCTTTTAATCTTCATGCCTGCAGCATTTGCAGAAGACTCCAGCTGTGGGCCACAACATGACCACAGGCATCTTGGGAGTGGATAGAGTCGGGGAGCAATAACATTCTGGCAGTTCTGTGCTAATTCTGAGTGCCAGGTAGCAGTTATTTTAATCCCAAAGCTTTGTTTTGTTTTTTTCGGCTTGTGGCAGCCTCAAAGCTGTGACTGCCTATCTTACCACCACCACTGTACAATAAACCCTGGAAGCCCTGATCAGCAGAGCATGTCTTAACACTCAGAATGCTACGGAGTAGCTGGTTTTTTTAACAATATCATGTTGCACTAGGGTATCTTTAGTTGGGTATTAGGAAAAATTTTCATAGAAAGTGTGGAACAGGCATTGGAATGGCTACCAGTGGAAGTGGTGGTGCCCACGTCTCTAGAGGTTGTTGAGAGATGTATGATCATGACACTAAGGGACATGGTTTACGGATGAGACTCAGAAGGTCATGTTGATGGCTGGATTTGACGACCTCTGGAGGTCTATTCCAACCTCTATGATTCTATGCTATGCAACAGGCTATGTCTCGTACTATCACCTAGCAGAGAATCTTGAGACCACTGCTTCCCTGGAAGACCCTGTATGTTGCACTAGGTGGTGAAACCTCAGTGATATGGTGGGTTCTTTTTTTTTGCATTTTCAGAAAAATGAGTTTGTTCTCATCACAGCAAGTGAAAGTTTATTTAAATCACACCAAGCCAGTCTCCAGCAGCAGTAGATCTTGAGTGAATAATGAACCCATCTGAAAATAGGGTTCAGATCAGACAATAGCCCACCTTTTGGGGCAAGAAACCTGGGAGGGAAAAGGCCCAAGAAAACAAAATTAGGAGCTATGCTGAAAGCAAATGAGAAAAAGGTTTTTTTTTCCCATTGTGCCCAGCTGTCTTCTTTGTACAGCCACCGGATGCTCCTGATGCACTGGACTAGAAGAGACATGAGCAAAGAAGAAACAATGACATTTTGCTACTGTATGAATTCCCTCTCCCTTCACTTAATCCTGTTCTTATTGGGACCTTGTGCTGAAAGCTGATAATTTTGATGGCCCCTGAATAAAGCCAGTAGCTTGAATTCCTGCCACCAACCCCTTTATAATGAATAGGGCTAATGAATGCTAGTAAGTGGTAGGAATCTGTGACCAGCTGCATGAAGGCAGGTAATACAGCTCAGATTTAATTGGGAGCAGGTATTGGAAGGCTGTATTACTTTAATTGGTGAGGGGGTTCTCTAAATGGAAAGGACAAAGTATAATGGACAAATTGTGCTGTACAATAGCACTTAAGCTGGGATTGTATGCATTCGTTAATCTGTTGAGGAATGAGGCAATTCTAAACAATTTTCTCAGTGAAACCAACTCCAGAAAGCTTGTCCCTTTTGTTCTCCCTTGGGAAAATGCAAGATTGAAACAGAAAATACCTTTACTGAGGCAATCATTTGCCACGTGTGGAAAGCGGATACAGCTGTAAACTATGAAAGAGGGATCTTTGTAGTACAATAAAGGATGGAAAAAGAGATAAAGCTGAGGATAAGAGTGGGCCTGTCACTGCATCCAAAGGAGGAATAAAGTGATGACATTTACAGTGACAGATGAGACTGTAAAGAGAACTCAGGACAATTTAGAGAGGGAAATTTGATATTTAAAAGAAAGGGCTCTGATAATTAAAAGTAGCATTACATTAAACTGTTACACATGTCATTAGTGACAGAAGGGAACTGGTGCCTTTTGAAAAGTTAATGATTCGCGCAGACCTGCTCTTGAAACTTTGCATTTAGTAAAGTTCACTTGTACACAGCATACTGTATGCAACGCAGCATAAATTTTCTTCATGTTTGGTAGTGAGAAATAAGAAAGTTATATGATAATATGGAAGGTGTACTGTAAATACCATATGCCAATGTGTGCACAGTGTGGGTGTGTATGTGTAGAATCGTTGTACGCTGGAGGTCTAAGGTAGAGTTGAAATCCCAGCATATATAAATATTGTCAAAAATGCTCATTCTGTGGAATCCTTGCAAAAGACAGGGTGTCTTTTTTTCTCAAGGCATGGGCTCACACATTTTATTTTTGCCTGCTTTGTGTTTAGCTAGATCTGTTCGACCTGGTGTACTGATGGCAACAGAATGCAGCTTTAAAAGTAACCTCCAAAAGTAGAGCTTGTTTACAGCAAAGAAGCATAGAGCATACAGCCAATTTATGTGTCTGATGCAGCTGTAATGGGTTAAGAGAATGTTAGTAACTGGGTGCTCGTAACAGAGATTTGCTTTGGTATACTTCATTACAGGTGGGAAAATGAAAAGGATTGAATGTCCTTCAGGGTTCATGTAGGCTGGGCAGTGGGAGGAGAAAAACAAAACCAAGTTGAGATTGAGTGTTGAATGGGCTTTCCCAGGATCCCCAAGTGGGTTTCATGTATTGCCTAATGCTGAAAATGAGACAGATTCAGCTTTCTGTACTGGTTGTAAAGGCTGAATTATCTTACATTTACTATTGTTCACAACTAAGAGTCAATACACAAAGCTTCAACCTTATTTCAGAAATTCTTTGTCATGGAGAACCGTTTTGTTTTCTTCAAGATTTTTCCATTTTTACAGATAAGGATAGAATTTAGTCTCAAGCTCGCAGACTATTTCTATATATGCATAAGGTAAATTCTAAATTAAAACTGACATGCAAGAGTAACATCATTAAATTCCAGAAAGGAGCGTGAAATTAATTCTTATCCATTTGTGTGAAGAAGTGTCAAAAGTGCCTTTGCAGACATCTGCAGTTAGCACTGTGTGAACTGTAGCAAAGTTTGCCTGGAAGTAGATGAGGTACGCGATGAAATAATCCATGACAGGAAAACAAAATGACACACAGGACTAACTACATGATAAAATATCATTTCTTCAGCTCTCTAAATAAGATGTTTGAACAGTGACAGACATAGAAGAATGGAACTGGAAAATAAGTTAGATTAAAAAAAAACACCAAACATAGTAATGATCTATGGTAATGTATAGGTTCTGAAAAACTCCTTTGAAATCCTAAAGAATGTACTGATCAGTCATTAAAAGTGTCCTAAGATCAATTAAATGCAATAATCACATTCATTTTGTACAGAGAAAATAGGGAAGCTTCATGTCACCTTGTCTCCCGTCGCATAACTTGTGCTTTCCCTGTAGAATATCTGTTTCCATGATCACATGATATTCAAAAAACATTCAGGGAAACTTATCTTGCAAAGGAAAAAAGGAACCTCTTTCCAAATCACATTCCTAATCTTTAAAAAATTAAATTAAACTAAAACAAACAAACTAAACTGAGTCAGAAAATGCAGTGATTACTGTCGAAATTTTTTTTTTATTATTATTATTTTTATTATTTTTATTTTATTTTTAAGGAAGTGAGCTCCACTATATAGCTACTGATTTTCCACAGTATCTCAGGCTCACATAATTTTTTAAACAAAAAGAAAAGGAAAAAAAAACAAACAATCTTGTTCTTCTTTAGCCTGACAATAAATACTCAATGTTCCTTAATGTTTGGATAGCATCCTTTCTCCTCCAGTGCATGTATGTATATTTATGTTTAAAGAAAAAATAAAAACGTTTGGAGAAGCGAAGAGTTTTGAAGTCTGTTCTGAAAATAGTAGCTCCATCATAGAGTTTCATTATTTGTTTCTGCTTTATGCTGCCATTAACTTATTCTTCAGGCTAGATGCTTACATTCTCTGTGTGACCTAAAGGAACCTCAAAGAAAAAAGTGCAGAATGTCTTGGCACCAAAGTCCTTTAGAAGATAAACATGTGTATATTTTGTCATACAGTTCCTAGTTAATTGGACAAAAAGATGACTTTGAAAAGCCAAACCTGTGGTCTTTGTATGTTTCCCCAGCACTGAGACTTCACAGCAAGTTTGGAGTGCTGAGCCAAATATTCTCTCACAATAAAGTCACAACATTTGTGATAGTGATAGATGATTATTACACATCTGGATAAGGCTGAAAGAGAGGACCAGTTACTGAGTGGTTGCACATCCTCTCATCAGATCCTAAAACATGTTGCCACATTGCTCTGTAGCTTCTGAAAATTAATAGAGTTCATTTGTTCCTTGGAACATGTATGGTTTTCCATGCAAATTGGTATACAGGTTTTCTTACTTGTGTTTGCTTCTCAAACAAAAATCTGCTAATTGGAAAGTTAAGCATATTAAATATCTTCCTGAAACATTCTTCGTGAAAACTATTAGGGTCCTGAGGGAGGTGAGATAGATAGGACTGAGATAAGATATTGCCAGTGGTAGCAACATGTGGTCTGTATGCTGGAAGAACGTAAGAACACAGTCCACCATATGCACAACTTGACACCTTTTGTACCAATGTGCCAAAACATATTTTTGATCTCCTTATTTTGACAGCTATTCCTTGGAGGTCAGACTATTGTTTGCCCCTTCTCCTAGTCAGCATGATCGAATGACTTAGTAACTTACTTACGAGTACTTGTTTAGCCGCAACTTCTGCAGCTTTGGCAGCAGCCTCCATGCAATTCTCGTTACATCTGGGTTGCATGGCAGAAAACCATGTGAAAGCAACAAATTGCGCCCTCACCAGGATGTCGGCCTCTCTGTTCAATAAGCCCAGTACAGCAAGAGGAGAGCCCAAGCTTATCCCTAGTGTGACTTGCACAACTAGGGTCCTCTCACTGGTCTCTCTAAAGGAATATTTCATTTACTGCAGGGCAGAATTTTTTGTTCATGCAGTGATTCACCTCAAGGGACATTTCTCCCATAAAGAAATTAAAGAAAGCTTCATAGGACTAGAGGGAATGGCTTCAAGCTGTGCCAGGGGGGGTTCAGGCTGAACGTTAGGAAATACTACTTCCTGAAAGAGTGGTCAGGCAGTGGAATGGGTTGCCCAGGGAGGTGGTGGAGTCACCAACCCTGGAGGTGTTCAAGAAACGTTTGGACATTGTGTTGAGGGACATGGTTCAGAGAACTATTGGTGATTGGTGGATGGTTGGACTGGATGATCTTGTAGGTCTTCTCCAACCTAGGTGATTCTGTGATTCTGTGATTTTGTGATTCATTGTTGTAAAAGCTGTAGGAATGAGGATGCATAAAATTTCAGAAGAAAATAAATGGAATATATTGAATGTCAGTCAGTTTCTGGAATTTACTTTCAGGATTCTCCACATTGCTACAGACATCTGAGATCTTTCTATATTCATTCTGCATTAGGAAATTCTTAAAATGGATAGATGATATTCTTTCTGCCCCTCTATAAAAAAATGATTAAAGCAAAGGACGAGTCATGAATGAATGCACATTAGTTCACTTTTGTCTCTCCTTATTTTAAGTGCCATTCTGATTACATATCTCTCAACTTCATACTTTCAAAATCAAACAAAATGAAGTACATTCCCTTTCCTAGCATAGATCTGGAGGAAAAAGGAAAAAAAAAAAAAAAAAAGAAAGAAAGAAAAGAATTTTCTCAGTTAATGCAGATAGGTTCAAACTGTTCAACTACGTCAAGGATAAGTGTGAGTATTTTTAGAAAATATTGCATTTTGCATAGTTATTTTGCATAGTTGAACATAGGGGGGGAAAAAAAGAAAAAAAAGAAAAAAAAGGAAAATTCTTTATTCAGAGGTACTCTTCCTCTAGTCAAAACGCACAATGAATCTCAAGTAAATGAGTAAAAAAAAAAAAAAAAAAAAAAGAGAAAAGGAAAAGAAAAAGAGAAAACTAGAAAACTATATTCTGCTTTAGTTCAATCTAGAATAAGACTGGAAAAATTCCAGAGAAGTCATAGGGAGTATCTATCTTTCTTTGTGTTTGGAGTTCATGTATAACCTACTTGGAGTTCAAGAAGTATTTCTGAGTACCTGTGTTTATGTTTGTATGATGTAGTTTGTAATTTACACTGGAGAAAGACTGTTCACATGAATGAATGCATGCCTATGAGCAGTTTGGTAAATTTAATAGGAACTGTTGATTTGTCAGTACTACATAGAAAACAACTGACTTATTACTAGACTTCTAGGTCTTCTTTGTTTTAACATTTATCTCATAATTTCATTTTCTGTTATTTAAAAAATAACTTTCCAGGGGAAAGTTAGCACTGATAAAAATGCAAAGAAACTTACATTAAGCATTTTAGACAGAGTTAGTATTTCAGAATTATGGTTCCATTTTAGTTCTCTTCATGACTGAATTCTGTCTCTCTTTTCTCACTCATTAACCTTCTTCCCAGAAATGAAGGCATTCCTGATACAAAACCTTATGAGGTAACAGTGTAGACTTATTCTGCCCGCTTATACACAGAACTCAAGAAGTGGAAAGGGGAACAACACTTGAGAATCAAAGTAAGTGATTTTTTTTTTTTTTTTGTGTCAAAATGTGCTGCAGTTACTTTGATTAAGCAAATCATATTTGAATGAGTAGCCATTGCCATGAGAAAGTTAACTTATCATGAGTATCTTGTCATCTACGCTTCTAGTGGTGTCTTATGGGAAATATTACAAGGAGGATTTTTCCTATCTGAAACAGTTTAAATTCCTTCCCCTCCTACCACTATTTTTTGTTTTGATTTTCATTTCCATTTTCATTTTCAATACAAAAAGTTTTTTAGCATTTTGTACAGCATAAGTTATCATAGTCTCTATCTGATCTTTCCCAGTCTAACCATTGTTGATCTTTAGGAATCATATGTAATTGTCAACCGTCTCTCACTTCCAAACAAGTAAAAGGTTTTTTGAGATTGTTCTAGGTAGATCCTTCTTGAAATGAAACATGGTATTTGAAGTACTGAGTATGAACTGAATTTTGCCATATCTGGCTGACTATTTTGATAAGCTTGATCACAGAATTAACTTCAACAACTGTTTTTCTTCTTACGCATTCTTTTCTGGTATCCTGTCTTTTGAAGAAAGACTGCTATTTCTTGCCATAGACTCCTGTTAGTAGCAGCTAATCCTTCTTAATCACTTAGACAGAAAAGGCTGTTATCAAATAATATTGTAATAGAATTTAGTTAAATTTTAATAAGCTTGGAGATGATCTACTGTTTATGCTGTACTCAGGTATTCTGGGAGCGTGATTCATTAGGAACATTCAGTAATAATAAATACGCTTAGTCATGCAAAGGTGCTCCTCAGCAATGATCTTGCATCAGGACCCTCCAGTCTTCTACATGGCCAATAGAGTTTCCTATTGGCATGGATGCTCACCTATTCTCTTAGTGCTTAATCAAATCAGAAAAGGTTTTTTTTCCATGGAAAGTTGAAGAAACTCACGTTTGTTGCATCTATTCTTTTATTTTATTTTATCTCTTTTTCAGTTTTTGTTTCTTTCTCTCTTCTGGGGGTCATGTTTGATTCATAGATGAACCTTACATGAGAAATTTTCCCTGTTCAAAGTCTTGTGTACTAGCTTTATATGTACAGCTGGCTGTATCAGAGCATGTGTTGCATCTAGAGACTAGTTGCTGATGTTTACTTAAAAATATCAAACTGTTTCAAACAACACTAGGTACTTGTTCTTCACTCTATAAATGCCAAGGTTCTATGGAAACATTTTCCTCCACTTATATTTCTCCCCCATTTCTTAAAGTAAAACTCACCAATGTGTCTCTCGGATGTGCTTGCAATTCAAATACTATATCTACTGTCAACAGGTAACCTGATTCAAGAAACTTTCAATTTTTTTTTTTTTTTAAAAGAGAAAGGTGAGGAGCAGTAACCTTCACATCATAAAATCATTTATGCCTCTAGGGGACCAGTCATTATCCTGCAGTAGGTATTTCAAGTTGACAAATCAATGGCAAAGAACAGGGATGAAGATGAAAGACCCAGCTGGTCTTGACCCTTGCCACTTCTTTTTTTTTTTTTTTTAAGTATCCTTCAGTGTTGATCATGCAAAGAATTGCATTTAGGCTTATTTTACCACCAGCCAAGATGGAGAGAACTCATCCTCTTTTTGAACATATCTCTCTCTTCTCCAAAGGCTTTTTGAAGAAGCCTCAGATTTAGGGTTAATGTTTTGTCTTTCTCAAGACTTTATTCTTGGCCTGAAGAAATTGTGTGAATATTTCTGTCTTTTCAGTTGTGTTGTAATGACTGTAATGTAACAACTATGCTGGTACATATGGTCCAGACTTGCAGCCCAAGAACCAGGAAAACAAGAGCAGGTATGTCATTACAAAAAAAAAGTTTTTGTTCTGAGAAAGAACTAAGCACAATGAATAAATACTTTACTTAGAGTGTTGCTGGAGATGGCTCCTTTAATGCAGAGACATATTTTGATTTATAACCAACCAAGGGTGTGAAAACATCAGTGTTGGGAAATTGGAAGGCTTCTCTATGATTTGTAAACTCAGTTCTCGCATTCTAGTTGAACGTGGGAACCTTGTTTTGATATTGTGAAGGAAAAGACTTTAGAGATTACAGAATCAATTCCCATGAAGCATTTTGCAATAATTTGTCCATTGCCTTCACAAGCAATTTTCTCAGAGGAGAACTATTCCTAATACTGTAGTATTTGGACTTAAACTAAAACGGATATGGTTCAGAATATGCTTAAAAGTAAATGGTTGAGTAAATTCCACTAGTCCCAAAAGTGTTAGTCACAGCTTTAGCTTAATTCTTCCTTCAAACCTCAACTGAGGTTTTAGCAATCTCTTCCAGATCTTCATGGCCTGTAAAGATCTTATTTTATTAAACTTTCATCACTCTGTATCTTACTCCTCTGAAGATATGAACTGTTCTCTTGCTATTTTTATCAAAATAATACCCTGACTTGTCAGTTCTTATTACGAAAAGTTTGCAGGAACAAGCCAGTGAAGACTTGTGCATCTCCCATCCAGTTATGTTTTCTCTGATCATCACCAAAATGTCTTCCTATATTTTTGTGAAGAAGTGCAAAAAATTTTGTATGTAAAACCACAAACCTGTATTTCCGAACTACAGGCAGTGTGGTAGGAGATGCCTCAGTATAAGTTTAAGACTCAAGTAAACAAATATTTATGAATTAAGAAACATAAATGTCTTTTAGACAAGCCCAATGTGAGTCCTGCCTGACACAATTGCTTTCTTAGGGTTATGCCTGAGTTGCACATCAGTGGTCTCTCTCTGGTATATCCATTCTCTAATTATGCTTGATCTTATGTAGGTGCAGTTTATAAGCCTTGAGCTTTACAGTTAACTGCTTCTACCATAATCAAGACAGTTGTTCTAACTGAATCTACTGAAATGTGAGTTAATGCCCGATTGTTTGTGTTAGAGGAAGACAATATTTGACAAATCTTATAAAAACAAAACAACTTTGTGCTTTACTCTTTTTTGTTGTTGGTGGTGTTCCTGCACTTCCCAACAGAGATTTGAGTAGCTATTTATATTCATATATCCATATGCCTTACTGGTTAACCCGAAGACTAAGCATTTTATTGGTTCAACTTCATAACCTTTGGTTATTACTGGAATTGCATGGGGGGGGGGGGGGGGGGGAAAAGAAAGAAAAAAAAAATCTTTCTCATATTTGAGTATTTTGAGCACCAAATCTTCATTCTTACTGCTAGAGAAAATCTCACGATAAAAGTCTTTTTGTCATCTCTAAAATGTAGTTACAGCTTCAGAGAATGTGGAGGCAGCATTGTCCCATTGAAGAATGAAAGCAGCTACATCATTGTTTTAGTTTACTGTTCTTTGCTTAAAGAATAGTCCTTACTGTTACTTTGACACTTGTGTTCTCTCACTCAGGTGTCTGAAATAGATAGTTTGTTTTGCTTTGTTTTCTTTATTTTTCCCCTGTTTCTTTCTTCAGTGCCCAGTACACATTAAATCTTTTATGGTGGGAAAACTGCTGATTCAATTCTGTAAACTATCATTGATTTCTATGGGTTTGTTGTCCAAAGACTTTTCTTAACGATGTCACACAAACTTAATCTTTACCTATCAGGAGAGGTTTCAAAATCTAGGAGCAGTAACAATTATGCCAATAAAGCAAATTTAACTTTCCAATACAGTAAGTACTTCATGATCTGGGAATAGCAGGATTTTATCATGGAGGCTGAATTGTTGAGTACTGCATTATTACTAGTTAGTAGGAAAATTGATCTGAAAAAAAAAAAAAAATCCTTTGCATTATCAGTTGCTTTTCTGTCAACATTCTATCTCTCTTGATCAAGAAATGAAGACCTTGGAAGTAAATATACAAAACAAATGTCTGTGGTACAGCAAGATGTTCTTTAATTTACTTCCTTTTGTTTAAAAGTGACGTCTGTTTAGCACATCGGTTTAGATATGATTTAAAGCAGTTGACATGACAGATTGAAAACTTAAAATGTAGCATGAATAATACACAGTAAATTTACGTTGGGACATTTTTATTCACTAGGGAGCCCTGAATAAGTTAGCAGCACTAGCAGACACAACTTATATACAGGGGTATAATTTGTATTTATTCCATTCTTCCGGTGATGTGTGTCTAGATGTACGGATGCACGTGTATGTATGTGTATGTGTCTGTATATGTATATATGCACAATATATGTCCACATGTGCATATGCATACAGTCAGCTAGCTGAGATTCACACACACACACACACACACCAAAACAAAGCAAAACAAAGCAAAAAAACAAAACAAAACAAAACAAAAAAGCCATGTAGTTTATTAACAGTTAGCATATCATCTCTAAATGGAGCTCACTGCAATTTGAGATGTGCCCTGCTAGGAGCTAATGAGCAAACTCCTGCCTAATATTGACAATTAATCAGGCATAAAAGCATCTAGGATCAGGACCCATTGCCAAGCATAGAAGACTCATACAGACTTCAATGAAACATGATATGTGAACAAATTTGTCTAATTGTATATCAGTCCTATGAACAAATTCCCACCAAAACACTTAATTATCTACAGTACAGAAGCAATGCGTCCGTCCCAGAATTTGTTAGTGGCTTTTTGGTTTGTTGTAAGCCATTTACCGTAACTAATATATTGAAGGAAGTATTATTATGTTTTCTTGACAGTGTTCCTGTTTTAATTGGTCTTGTACACTTGAGCCAGTGTCTGTGCACAGGCTAGAGTAATCAAGTAGCAGTGCCACAATAAAAAGTAATTGTTGATGGTTGAATTATTTTCTTATGATGAGGAGGTCTCAAAATTTAAAAAAGTAATTTCAAAAGTCCCCAAAAACACAAGGCAATAAACAGGTTTTCCTTTGCAATCTATAGCAAAAGGATAAAAGCCATTATTACTAATACAAAGAGCATGTATTTACTTGGGTTCTACCAGCTTATTACTGATGACATATCTGGTATAACATTTTTTATTTTTTTTCCCCTTTAGAATAAAATACATAGATATTCCTTTCTAGTTTAAAATCATGGCAGAGGCTCTTTTGGCAACATCAATAGAGAGCCTGTTATGACACACAACAGAAAATCACTTGAAAAAGTATTGCTGTTACTCACTTCAGAAGAATGATTTGTGCAAAGATTAGATGCTTTGGCCTTGAGACACACACAAGTAAATTGGGTAGTTTTCCTGAGAAGCACTCTTGTTGAACTGTTTTTCTTTTCCATTTCAGTTGACAATACGGATCTGTAGTGTATTGTTGGATCTGCGGTGTGATAACACAACAAAGCCTGTGTTCTGCTCTCAGTGGTGCTATTTATACATTGTAACATTTTTCAAACTACTGCCTCCCTGTTCTTCCAGTGCTTTTAAAAAATACGAAGTAACCTACCCTTCCCTCCAGTAGACAAAGAAATAAATAAATAACAGCAGCTATAAGCCAGATACGAGCCTCTTTATTTCACTGACAGTACAGCCCAGTGTTCAGAGTTTGTTTGGAAACGAAAAGCTGCATCTTGCAAATGTTGTAGCATGAGCCAAAGTCCATCCCTTATAGCTAGAGAAGGCAAGAGCTGCTCAAGCCATTTCATTTAGCCAAATATTTTGTTTGGTCAGTAAGGACTATCTCTGCCATTGGGCTCAAGATTAACATGAGTCATTGTCATCTGAAAATGTCCACAGCAGTGAGGGTACAATCCCCATTCTCAAGCATAACGCAAAAGCAGTGAAGGAAGTGGACTAAGATTCTAGTCATTTTTACTTAAAGATGTCTCATAGCAAGGAAGATCAGTATCACTGCTGAGCTTTTACATAGAAGGTATCTTCCTGTGGTCTTCAGGAAAGACCCTTCTGTCTTGGATTCCACTCAGTTGTGCTCAGTGAGAATCTGAAGTGACACTTGTTGCTGGAAATAATGGAAAGAATCAGGAAGAGGTTTATGCTAGGCAACAGCACAAGGCTTAAGCCATCTTTAGGCACCAAGGAAAATGGGCAAAATAACTGTTTAAAAATGTAGGACTGATATACATATTTTTTTAATACACGGTGGTCATCAAAATTAGAGCAATACTAATGACAAATTTCCCTTATGTTCAGGTTTTACATTTGCATGGTCTATTCTGCATTGTTCAGCAATAGCTAGTTTTTAGGTTAACCATTTGTTGTGAGTGTATGGCAGGTCTTTGTCCTAGATAAAAATCAAGAAGAAATGTGATGGCTCTTTGTCTAACGCTGAATTGCAGTTGTGATTACAGTATAAAAAGAGTAAACAGTGGGATTGCAAATCAGGAAGGAATATAGTCAATTAGTGATATTTCATGCTTGAGAGCAGGTTATTATTATATTTTTAGTTGTCCTAATAAGCAAGGACAAAAAACAAAAACCATGTACACACAGAAACACACAGGCAAGAAAGGAAGAAAGGAGGAAGGGAATAAAATAAGTGGGGAAGAAAGGAAGAAAGCGCAGTCAGTGTTTCATGAACTGTCAGCTGTTTTCTTTAGCACCTTAGTGTCCTTTTAAAATAGCTAGATAACTTTTGTAGCTCTAATATAGATAACATGCAATTTCAAAGTGAAGAAAGAATATTTATTCTGAACAAGTAGAGGAAAAAAAAATCGCATGTAGGATATTGTATTTCTGGATGTAAACTATGTATAATCTATTTTAGTTGGTTTTTTTTTGTTTGTTCATTTTTTCTGGGTAGATAATTTATTCTACTTTTTTAAAAACATAATTTGCTTTGTTTCACCACTGTCAAAGGAAAATATATTAAGTGCTGAAGTGTCATCGATATAGTTTTCTCTTAACTTGTGGTATATCAATAATTTCATAAATAATTTGCTACACCCAAAACATGCAAACATAGTAATACAGCCATCATTGGTGTTCAACAGTAATGAACAGCAGCAACAATCATTTGCTCAAACATGTATAGCCCATTAAGCATCTTTTTTTTTTCCTCTTATGTTTTCTAAATAGTAGATTTTGAACTTGTGGTGTGTCTGGAGACAGTAAAGAATATTCCTTCCTCACCATTAAAATATTTCCTCAGTCGAACCATGTTCTTACAATAAGTGGCAAGATGATATTCTTCCGTGCTCAGGAGCAGGTGCAGCACAATGGAGTAAGAAGTTGCTGCAACTGGTTGCTCTCTTCTTTAATTCCTTTGCAGTTCATGCCATTCTGCTGGACATTTTTGGCACTGTCATGGAACTACAGAACATTCATACTCACCTGCCTTTGCTCAGCTTTATGTAGGTCAATTTTCCTGCATACTTACCCTCTTATCCATTGTAATGCATTAATTCTAGGCATGTTTTGTTGTGCTCTGAATTAAAATTGGAGAAAGTACTACCATAACACACACTTTACAACTGAGATAGAAAAGACACACATGTATATGTATATGTATACATATCTACATATTTACATGCATATACAAAATTATAAATACTGATAACAATATATACATATATATACATATAAATATGTGTTTCAAGTGTACATCTCTTAGATTAAAAAGTGGAGAATACTTTTCTTCATTTCTGTCTGTTTACTTTTTATATATGTTTAAATATAAATTGCTAAATAAAGTCCTTTGTCTTTTCTGCTTTGTTCATGAGCTAAGTCTACTCAGACAGAACAGTGATGTCAGAGGAAGAAAGTGATATCAGGGAAGGACAATCATGTCATAGCAGCCTGTGGGGGAGGAGACAGCTGCTGACAGAATAGGTGAAATTGCAGATCATGTCCCTCATTTGCTTGTCTCACAGTGGTGCCTGAGAATCTTCAGGCAATTGCCCTCAACTCAAAGTAGTACTTGAAGAGTTTAAAATATTTTAATAATTTTGCAAGTGAAAGAAAACCAATGAAAGCATTTGAAGTTTTTACTTTTACATTGAAAAAAATAATTGGGAGCAATCTTTGTGTAAAAAATATTTAAGTTAAGTTTTAAAATACATTTGGTCAAGCAGAGTTAGGCTGATCTGTTTATGAGCCCAGCCTCCAGACTCTGTCAAACATCTTGAAGACTAATCTAAAACTGCAAGTGAGGGCTGGAGACAGAGATAAATGGTGCTTGCAGTAACCATCCAACAGGTTCAGAGCAGATATAAATATAGGCCAACTCTTGAGTCACCTGGTGCACAATGCTTTGTCACCTGTATGCACTTGCGCCATACAGCTTTAATTGCTCTAGTTCTGCCTAAAATAGCATTTGGAGGTGAGGGTATATTTCTACGGCTTTGCCCATCTAGAAATGGTCAATATAAGGCTCAATATCTACTGTTAATTGCTCCTTAAAAAGCAGCTGGACAAGCTAGCTGAGACATCCACAGACACATCAAGCCTCGGTTTAAGTCAACAAAAATAAGCCATGAAGGTAATGAGCAAGTGAAACGGCAAAATGTTGCAATATGATTGCTGCTTGATGGATACAAAAATTCTTAGCCTCTGAAAAGGAAAATAGTAACCCTCCAGTTTAGCATCCCTCCTTGAGAAGTTATTCCAGTAAAATACTTATGTCCAAGCACTACAGTGTTCCTTCAGAAAGTCCTGAAGTCCTAATCAGGAGGGTGTAATGAAAATATATTATAAATTTAATGGCATTAGAGACAGTTCATGAATTGCAACCTGATTACCTGACTCAAAAAATAAAGTAAAAATACCTGAGTACTGAGTTTGGCTCTGAGCAGAGTCTGTAGAATGTGGCCGTCAGATAGCATTGCATGTAGTTACAGCAGTATGTATATAGCAAGCGCTGGTTTAGTTAAATATCATGCACTTACTCAGAATCACATACTATACATACATATATTGAGGAATAATGTAGTCTAATTGCTGACATAATCACAAAGTACTGAAAAATTTCTCAGAAATATCTTTGTAGTTCCTACATTTCAGAAGGTTCAAATGTTCAGAAGATGACCAAAACTGAGATCTTTGTCTAAATATTCAATATTTTAAAGACCAAAAGTAAAATATAAAAAGAAAGAAGAAATCTGTATAGAAGACATTTTAAAACTATACTTAAACCATGAGTGAGGCTTTGGAACAGAATTTACTAAAAGTTTTCAAAGGTACATAAGAACATTTGTTAGACTAGTTGGTAGGTTTGGAAGAAACAATCTTCTATATGTAAGAGACCTTCTCAAGCCTGAAGTAGAAAACACAGATCTTCATGATAACAAAGTCACAATGAATTTTAGTAAAAATTAAAGTTCATTATTTATGTGTATTAGCAAATGATACTGAGATAGAAGACAATAAAAGAAAAAAAAAATTGTAATTGTATTTATTGCAATAAAATAATATTTTTGGCTCCCAACTTAGAAACATCAAGGCATACATGAAGAACCTGAGGAAATTCATTTACTCTTATATATCTGCCTTTTTCATATGATAAATAACTTCTTAAAAATTGATATAAGTTATGCTTGCAAATCCTTTAAATCATCTTCAAATATTCCTTCCATAGATCAAAGATAAAGGAGAAACCTGATTTTGATATTTTCTCTCCTTTAAATGTCATACAGAAATACTTGTATTTATTTCATGGTTTAAACATGTATAAGCTTTCATTTTCTCTTAATGAGGACAATAAAAGCAAAAATGGCATGTTTGCGTAATGTTACTGCCACAGAAGTAGAAAAGGCAAAGAGTACAAAAGTTAAGTTTTCTGTCAGTGATAACTAGAGTATTCTGGTTAAGAGCATCACTAACTTCTGGTGTAGCAGTGCAGTGACTAAAAGCAGACGTGCTACATTGGCCCTGAGTGGACTGTGTGAGTCACTGCTCAAAACGCATGTTCAGTGGGTGTCTCCCTTGAGTGCAAGAAAAGTCAGGTGAATTTCAGGGGAATTAAACCTCAGCTGTCAGAAAACAGAGCCCACTGGAATTTACAGCCAATGGATGTGAGTCACTCTGTCCAGAAAATATGCCAGCAAAAAGGAAAGCAATAAGGGAGTGGGCTGGAATAGCAAAAACAAGTCACTGAAGGCTTCCTTGGAGCTATCCAGTGAGGTGCTCCTTCTCCACTGAACACAACAGCATATAATTCAATAGAATAAGAATGAATCTGAATTACTGGAGTATTTCTAGGAAGGGCTATTTGATGCCATTACACGGTTTTAATATTTCTTTTTTTTTTTAGAAAATTGCACTTGTCTGGAGATAAATCCTCTTAAAATGATGCGAATTAAACTTTAACAGAAGAAGTGTTCCAACGGTGATTATTTGTAGCAGAAGATTGAATAAACACGTTCCTAGCTCACCCATTTGTATCAGAAGCTGTATCTAAATTGATTCCTGTAAAAATTCAGGGAAACCAGAATTTTTAATTAGGATTTTTTAAGTCAAAATCAGCATTTCATTTGATGAAGTAAGTATGTCCTTGTTTTGTCCTCAGCAATATAGATGATGAGACAAGACATTTTAAAGTGCCTGGGTTCAATTGTTCAACAAGTTCTAAAGCAACACATTGGGGGGAACTGGGGGCTGGAGGGAATCTTATTTTCCCAAGTTCATCCAGTCAAACGTGACTGCAACAAACCTGCTCCCTTCCTCTTTAGAAGTAAATATTACTTTTTGGCTGAGATAAAAGAGTCAAAAATTCTAGATCTTGAAGAATTGATTGAGAAAACTAAGAACAATTGAAATAGGTGATAAAATCAACATTTCCCAAGTCTCTCAAAACTAGTGGAAAAAGATCTGTGTATACATAAGAAAACTTTCAAAACACATATCCAAATAACCATGTCAAATATAATTTCTCATTAGCCTTATATAGGTAAAAATGTTTAGCAACACTAAACAATATGGTATTCAAAATATAGAACATCAAGTTTAATGCAGATTAATTTTTAACAAGAATTCCTATGCAGTAGGCAGATAGTTCCCACATTCCATTGTGATTGACAAGCCTGACATATGGAATAGTTCACAAATTCCCAGGTGACTGACAGATGGAGAATAGAAAGGCGGATAAAGTTGCCTAGAGAGCTGAGGACGATTTCATATTCAGCGGTTTTGATCAAAAGGATTCCAGATCTCACACTAAATTTAGCACCGCTGGCAATTAGTGCATGATTTATTCAGTCCTTTCATTTGCTGGTTGACAAATGGAAAACAAGCACAAAATTAAAAATAAGTTTATTTCCATCATTTTGGATATTTAAAATGTGTGTGTCTTTGTTTGCACATAAATTAACATGAGATGAATTTATAGTGAGATTAAATCTGAAATGGAGATGCAAGCAATAAATAAGAGCTTTTTTATGTATCTTTCGGGTAGAACAGGTGTTTGAATTAAGAAATACTAATATGTTTAGCAGCATGACTCCACCTTTAACATTAGGGAGCTGATGCTTCTCTAAATTTAGAATAATCTTTCCACAATTTAAGATTCTTTCATAAGCTTCCAGCATAGGTGACCATCTGTAAGTCAATACTAATGTTTTTTTAGACCAATAATAATAAAGAAAAGCTATTGCCATGTTTTCTTGAACACAATGGAGGAACCACAACTGCATTTTTCTTACGGATGTGTTTGCAATAATTCTTACAAGTGGTAGTTAAAAACTCTGTACTGCAGTATGGTAAACTTCTCGATAGTGGATAACCACACTTCTGAAAAAAAATACAAATTAAAATTTTCAGATCGACCAGCAAAAATTGTTGAAAATGAAAGTTCTTTGTTGGAAACATTCTACTCATTTTGAGGTGAAAGACCCAAAACGGTTGGTTCACGTGAACCACATGAATACTGCAATATCTCATCCAGAAATGGATTGCACAGCAAGATACATCAACTCCTTGGAGAATCTGCAATTCAGGGACTTCCATGTACATGCTTTCAATGTAGAAAGAAATCTATCATATGGTATGAAGAATAATAAGAGTTATCATTTCTAAATCTGCCCCTGAATTTGTTGTGAGCTGAGGCTCACTTTCTGAGGGATAATGCAGACAGTGTAAAACTATGGGTATGTCTTTCATACATTCTAATACAGCGCTGAATTGATTGTAGAAAATACTATGATTTGCAGCTTGTAAAGTTGTAAGCCTGTAAGTCTACAAAATGGGTTTCTTGTTTGTTTTGTTTTGTTTTGTTTTGTTTTGTTTTCAAGAAATACAGAGATATTAAGCAAATCTGAACAGAAAAAAAAATGTCACTGTCTTTCATGGCAAGGTGGAACTAACTGGTGGTAAATTTTTAAAATGCAGAAGTATAATGTTTCTTATGAACTGGAAATAAAATCTCTATTCTACCATTCAGACTTTTTACTTATTTTAAGTGGAATTATTTTTATTTTTGGAGACTTCAGTAACTTGGAACAAATAACAAAGAGAAGTGTGTTCAAAGAGGAGCCCTAACTGGAGTTGCATCTGCCTTCTAAGAAATATCTATTTCGAAAGTCTCCGTAAAGATTCAGCCCAATTTCTAGCTCATGGCTTAAGAAAGTCAGTGAGTTAGCATAACACTAGCACAGCTCAGCCTGAGGAGCACAGAATATTTTGTGTTTCATTGTACAGTTTCCCCTCTTCACTAGATCCTGTCGCTTAATATTGAAATTTTCTCCTTCCCGGATGTCTTTTCCTGGCTCCTAGAAGCAGCACAAAACAATTCTCATCCAAGCAGCCTCTGAGCAGCCATGTTTTTCTGCATTATTTTCTTTTGCAGATTTCTCTCCCCATTCTCCTCATAAACTACAGAGAAATGGAATAATTGTCTTTATTTGAATGCAAGTCTTTTAGTCTTCTCTGCACATCTGACAAAAAATCATTAAGGCTCTCTGTTACTCCAATTCCTTTATATTTCATTAAAAAAAAAGAAAGAAAGAAAAAAAAAAAAAAGAAATCCAGTATCCAAAGTAAACTAAATATAGCAACATTTGTGTGAATGGATAGATTTTCCAAATTTTTTTGGAGAAAGAGATGGAGGAAGAAAAGAAGGCTTCACTAAGAAAATGTGTATGCTTGATAAGGCTCATCAGTTCTAGGAAGGCAGACTTTACTTCTGCTCTTCTAAGTTCTGGTGTCTTCCTAGTCTCTAAATCCTGAAAGTTGAAGATTGGGTTCACTGAATCACTGGCATCCAAAACTTGCACATCATCCAAAAATGCTTTCTCCTTCTTAGGGATGGGAGAGAAGGCAGCAGAGATGAAAAGAGAAGAACCACATGCTCACAGAATTTCTTGGGATCTCGATCCCAAGAGCCCAGATTTGGATTCAGTAGATAAGAGAATGATATCACTGTTCTTTCCTATATTACAACCAAACAGCAAATACCACCCTCTTTTGACACCTGTGTACTTTATACAAACACACTTAAAAGACTCTAAGTGAGTGGTAGAATGGGTATTTCTCAGCGATAGTGGGAATTTTCCAAGACATGATTATTCTGCTCTTTTTAGGTTTTCTTAATGTCCTTATTTTTTTCCCTCTTTGTGACATACATAAAGGCAATACTTAGTGGTTTTCAGTAAGGCAACATCTCATTTTATTTGTAGCCACACAGACTAAAGACGTGTATTTAAAACATAATGTGAAATTCTGTAAATTCGAATTATATCAAGCAGGTTGGATCCAGTCCAGATACTAGATTTTTTATGCTTCTGTTCTGTGGTTACCAGTGCTTCAAAGTTCTTCCTTACCCTACGACTAATATTACTGCTAGCTTTGCACTAGTAGCCCAGAAAGGGAGATTTTCAGATAGGGAATGAATTTAAAACTACACCAAACATATTTTTTTGTTGCCACCATTGGCATAAGTGACCAACATAAAAATTATGGTATTTTTCCATGTGCTCTGTAGAAAGCAGATTTTAAATCCTTGAGTTAAACATTTTTCTTGTCACTGGTAAAGCCCTGCATCTACTGAGAGTATGTTCACACTAGAGCTGGCTGAATAGCGATAGAGGAATTAAAGAGGCAATGAATTTTTTCTCTCCTTCTGAGTTAGTTCCCAAGCATACCACTGATTACTGATAACAAATTCTTCTTTCTCTTTTGTTTTTTCTTTTTTTTTCTTTTTTTCCTGCATAGTTCAGATGGTTCATTTGGTGAATTGTTTACTACATTTACAGATTTCACATGGTATTGTTTCTTTGCCATGACTGGATGACTAAACTTTTAAATAGAAGACTACAAAAATAATGAAGAGTATGACTCTACTAGTAGCAAAAAAAAAAAAAAAAAAAAAAAAAAAAAATCAGATTTGAGTCATATCTTCATGAATCTGTCTTTCATTATTTGACCAGCTGGAGTTTATATCCATCACTATTTTAGCCTCTGCTGATTTTTCACTTCATCATAATGTTTTGGTTAAATTCATGAATCCGCTTTCTGGGCCAGATCCTGCTTTCAATTATGTTAGTGTAAATCTAGAAGAACCGCACTGAAAGCTAGTAAAGTTATTTTTATTTATTCCAGGGCAACACAAAATGGAGTCTGACCCCTCAGCATGTGCTTCTAGGTCCCTCATATTCATCTTTACAATCCTTGTATTTATTTACAGACACTTTACAATTTTCCCCAGAAGACCTTATAACTTGCTCTCTGTGTGTTCTAAGGAAGAATTCTTTCTTGATCTTTTTTTCCTTAGCCCTTTTATTTTTCTCTCCAGACACTATATTATGTGTTTAACTACTTAATATTATTTCCTCCCTGTCCACCCATCTGTTTATTTTAGTTGCTTCTTCCTCTTGGCTGGCTTCTGTATAGACTCTCCCCATATGCCTGCTAGTAATGTGAATGAATATGATTAACAAGCACTGAAATGCACAAATAAGTTCCTACTTGAAACTCTGCTCCAGGATCTATGGATCATGGATTTTTCAGACCATGTCTGTTTCTTAGCACATTAAATACATTTATCATAGGTGTACAGATGAGAGCTAGTACACACGATGAGATAGTTTCCTTGTAACTGATGACTAAGTCTTATAATGTGATGCTTTCTGCCCAGTAACTGTCTTCATCCATTGTAGCAAGACAGTGGCTAACAGCTCTGCAGAGAAGCATGTGCTGTGCATTTGTATCTGTGTGGCAGATACGCAGAGCGGAGCCAAGCCAAAGCCTCTGGAAGTGTCACATCTTACATGGGTGTTGCAACTTCCTCTGCCTCTGCATAAGCCCTACCGCTGCTGAATTCTTCCAGAGCTCTGCTTGTTTTTATGTATATAATTTAATCCGTGTTATTTCTCTGCATGAGAGTATCCTGTGGAAGCCCCACTTAAAGAGGGCTTCCGACTGAATCAGATATTAGATGACATGAAATAAGCAGCGTGCATTGAGGTGAAGCAACAGGTTGAGAGAATTAAGAAATTCAGCAGAAAAAAACACAAAGGCTACATATTGAATTATGTGACTGGGGGTAAAAAATGGCTAAGCAAACTATCTAAAATAAGTTCTGCATCCTTGTACTGTGCTTTTGGAATGCTCTCTCTGAAGACTCTAAAGGCTGATTTTCAGAATTGCTTAACTGTTTTTCAGTTGATTGTGTCTCTGATGTGGGCAACAGTAATGCACAATACGGCTCACAGTTTTCTACCACATAATGGGCACTCCAGCTCCCACACGAGATGGCCTGTTTCAGCGTGAATAATTCAAGCAGCATATATAGCTGCTACTTGTAACGTTACTGCACATGGGGACAATAGTACCTATCTTTCAGGTACTGAATTCTCAGTTTGCACAAGAGCTGCCATAAATGATCAATTCTTCAGTCACTATCAGTAGTACTGGAAAACCCTAACTACATATACACGTGTAATTATTTATTTACATTTTCATAGTAATTCATTTGACTAAGTTCACACCTTCTTTATGCTTGAACTGTATGATTCTGATTTAGTCTTACTGGCTCCACAGTTTGTGGAAAAAGACCTTTAAAATCAGCTGCTGCTGAGCGCTTTTATTAGGAAGCCCAATCACAAGGGCCATATCCATCCAACAGCAACACAGAAGCAGTGCCAGCCTGCTCATGACTGCTCACTGTTCAACTCTACAACTTAAACAGAAATCCAAAGACATAAAATGTTTGGCTCTGTTTGAGGAGACAGTGCACATATTTCATAAAGGTAAAAGGAGGTAACTAATAAAAAAATACTATTTTCCTGAACAGAATAGGAAGTGAAATTAATTAAGCATACTATTTGCTTATGAATAAGCCCTATGTGTTGATCAAATTCCAGAATATGCCAAGGGAAAACAGTGAATGACCTCAGTTCTTCAGTGAGTGAGAACTGTATGTGAGTCTGAACAGGGGTACAGGTCCACCCACTGGGCTCTCAGATTCTTGTACAGTACAGACCCTTGGAAATAAAACTTGTATACATCAGAGTATATGTAACCAGTTACATTTTTGGAACACAGATTTTACAATTAATAATAAAGTCAGAGCTAAATGGTTGGTGATAAGATGTTGAAATTCAGACTAAAATTTGAAAACATATGGTAAGTGTTGGGTGAAATCCAATGGAAAAAAAAGTAATAGAATTTTGTTCAAAGGCCACAGAAGGGAAACAGAAAATGTGAAATGATAAATTAGCGTATGTCCAAGGGTTATGTGTCCTATCCCGCAATAAATACTCTAGAAAGTTTAAAAGGTCAATGTGGGTAAATAAAGATGTGAAAAAGTAATTAAGGGTTGAGGCACAAGCATATGTGAGGTATAAAACACCCAGGTATGAATGAGATCTGGAAGCATTACAGAATGAATTTCATGAAAAATTATGAGGAAAGCAAAGGTGAAAAACAAAATGAAGATCACAGAAAAGTTTAGATATATATTGAGGCAGTTTTCAAGTGCCTAAGAAACGAGAGGTCAGTGAAGGAGACAGCAGTGCCGCAAAGAGAATAGAAGGGTAATTTATTGAAAGGTAGACACTTCAGAAGAATTAAACATTTTCTTTGATTTATTGTTCATAAAAGGAATGGGGGACATATGCCAGGAATAGACAAATACCAAAGGAAAACAGGTTCATTCCAGAAAAAAAAAAAAAAAAAAAAAACTAGCATAGATTCTCAGCTGGTGAAAGTCTGCCAGGTTCCTTTGCCCTCAATAAAGCCAGTTAACTCATTAATGTTGTTACAAAAGATTCATGCCAAAGTTTTCCAGCTTAGAGAAGTATCCAAATATTTTCATATTATTTTTTTCTTCTCACTGACTTAGCTGTGATCTTGTTGCATGTACTTCAGAGTAGAGTTTTTATTCCCTAATCTATTCACTGCATACACTTATGGATAACCTGAGGATGCTAGCTACAAGACTGATGTGTATTGCTCTCTATCATAGTTGTGTTGATGAAAGAAATAATACAGAAATAGGGAAGAAAGAAAAAAAAAAAAAAAAAAAACCAACACCACATCCATACTTACTTCAGGCTAAGGATTCAGAAAAAACGAAAGACCATTTGAGCCAACACCAGTGCATATGATATATGGGGTACAGTGTATGCCTTCCTTCTGGCATTTTCAGTACAGGGACTGACTGTGCAAGCCTTCAATTTAGTTAGTGTAACACTTCAGCTGTGAGCAGTGAGACGTGCGACGGTGGAGGATCAAGTTAGAAGTTCTGTAAAAGAAGGCTCCTGTGTGAATTTAACAATTTTTGGTAGCACATTTAATGAGTCATCGTTCTGACTTGTAGGTCTTTGGGATTCCATAACTTGTCAGGATCAGATATACATCCGTACTCTGGGAACCTAACGGCAGAACAGTCCTAACATAATGTTTTGCATATATAGAGTCATGTGTGCACCAGGAAGAATCTTGCATTCTTTTTTTGGTCAGTCCTGCTGCTAATGCTAGAGGAAGATGAATCTTTTCCTTGTGACCTAAACCCCATTTTTTATACATTTTTCCTTGGCACTCTAAAATTAGCCAGCCACCAAAACACCTAATGCTTATTTCTATATTTTATTATTTAAATAGATTGACTTAAACAAAATGTTTCTATTAAATGCTAATGGTTAGTATCCTAATGCCAGTGTTGCATCATTTCCATATGGGAATCCATGAAAAAATATTTTGTGTTGACACCTGGGTCAGGACTTCACAGTCACATTCACTGGAACGTGCTTAGGAGGAAGAACTTGAGCAGGGAGGAGGGAAACCTAAAATAGTTGCTTCCTGTCCTGTTTTTCTTTCCTTAAGTACCCAGCAGAAAGATAGGGAAAGAGGTATCTTGATTGCTTCAATTTCATATTACAAGAAATTTGAGTCTGTAAACACAGTGAGCAAAAAAGTTTGTTGCGCAGGTACTGCACTGCCAGTAACAAAATGGAAATCTACAAGACAATTTTTTTGCAAAAACATTTAAATTGTTTTCACACAGATCTAGAGTTAGCCCCAGTGACAGAAACTAAACTTAGTTAATGTATTTGTAGCTGTAAGGTGCTTTGATTTATTTATGAACAGTGAATATTTTATGGAGTTGAATAAGTATTGCAAAGAAAGGGATGAATACACACTTTAGTTTTAGGAATGGGTTGTGGTATTTATACCTCTTCCACAATCATTTTTTTATGAACCTTCCATTGACTGAAATTTGGTTCCATTGAACTAGTATCAAGCTAGTGTCCAAGGGCATTCAAGGGCAGTGAATATAAAACTCAATCAAAACAAATCATATAAGGACCTGATGACATCCAGGAAGCTAGGATAAGGCTGCATGCAAATATGCAGTCACTAGGCTGAGAATTTTCTTTCTAGCAGAATATTTGCTTGTGTCTTTGCTTGTTTGTTTTTCTATTTAAAAAAAAAAAAAAATCTATTAAATTATTTAATCAGCATAAAGTATTTTCAGTAACACAAGTTTACTCCTGAAAAAAAAATTAATTTCAAGAAAAAATATTTTACTAAGGCTGAAACATTCAGTTTTAACACATTCATAATGGAAAGTTTCATATTTTTAAACTCTAAAATTACTTCCCATGTAGAAATATACCTGTTTTATATTATCCAAATCAGCCACATATTGGAAACAAAGCTGTTTCCAATTTTTTTTAATTTTTTTTTACAGTTTTGCCTGTATGAAATAATTATTTTTACAAGTCATCTGATTTTTTATTAAGATATTCCGTTGGAAATTTTGGATCCCTCAATTCTTTGTTAATCATATTCTGACAGCCTTTACAGATTAAAAATAATTATTATAATAATAATTTTTTAAAAGTGCAATGAAGAAAAACCTGTATTTTTGGATACAGCATTGCTATTCAGTGTGATGAAAATATTATCCATATATGTTATGATCCTGTGTTCTCTTTTAATAATAAATACCTTCTAGACAGATTTTCATGACAGAATGTCTCTCATATCAGTGCTTTTTATTACCAGGTCAAATATTAAAAGGTATTTCAGATTAATAAAGCAGAGATAAACTATATTGAAAATGTTTATAGGAAAAACCTAGGTAAAGAATTGCTATGGATGCTGTTGGAATAAATTAGCCCATCCATGCAAAGGCTATCAGTTATGGAAACTTTCTGGTAACAAACACACTGTTTCTTCAGTAAAACACTCGTCGGCAAAGGACAGAACTGTCTGAATACAATATTTTGTCTCAGCTATACACAAGTTTTGTGTATTTTTATGCCATATGTGTAAGTTTTTTGTGAGTTTTTGCCATATAAAAGAAGTAATAGTGAAGGTACAGAAAACAAATACATGCATTTGAACATACCTGCCTACCTTTGCTGCTAATTTTATCTTACACACTTGGGCACAATTTGAAGTGGAGGAAGCATGTTTCTCCACTGCTGGAGCAGTCTGGTCCTTCAGTAAAGTTATAAATAATCTGAGATTTCAGGATTAATTTCCCTTAGTGCCTTAAATTTAAAGAAATCATCTACAACAAAATTTTGTGTGATATTTTGACAGGGATACATTAGTACAAAGGGAACAAGCTGGATTTCCTCACTGTATACCTTCAGTTGAATCCCTGTTTATGCCAAAAATAGCAAAGATGCACCATGTGTTGACCTTGGCCATCAGCCTGTTAGTAAGTATAATCCAGGCAGAGACACCTTACTAGATATGATTATCAAAAAGTGGATTATGTAGCTGAACTCTGCTCCAATGCTGAAGCATTCAAAATCTATTTGGAAAAGTGTCAGCAATACAGCGCTTGTATCCATAAGAAGCCCCTGGCAGCAGCTCCTGCACGGGTTATTATGCTATCACCTGAAATCAGTGGCCTGAAACAAGCTGAAATAAGTTCTTCCTTAAAGCACCCCACTCTGAATTCTCATTAGATATTTGGACTACTTTAGCAGCTGGGCTAAGATTTCCTTAAAGAAGTAGAAAGATGACTCTGATTGCTTGGCAGAGGGCTCCCAGAGTTGTTTATTTTTGTTTGTTTGTTTTGTTGCTGTTTTCTCCCCTCTATTTGTGGAAGCTTATCAGTCTCTTTAGAAATGACTGATAAATTCCTACGTGTTGCTCTGTTTGTTTAATTTCTGTAACGTTCCCATTTATAGGACAAAAGATTAAGTTTAAATGTAATGATGCATGGCTATGGTCAAGGTTCTCCACTAATTAGGAATAGAAGAGAAACTAATGGCATGTTCACAACATGCAGTGAAACATGTTTAATTAACATGGAGAGGCCTCCAAAAATAGTATCTAACTGAGCTAGCTCCAAAAGCAGTAATATTGCATTTACTTGGCAAACCACGTAAATTAATTAGCCTTGCAATGAGAGAGGGCTTAGCAGCTCTGTTATATTGTCCTTTTTCAAGCATATTGCTTCTGGGCCCATGTGAGGGATCTGGCACTGCTTTTCACCCTATGATCCTGCAACCATACTCCTGCTCACTGCTTGCCTCCCAGGTTTTGCCACACTTCCAGCAGATGCACATGACCCGAGAATTAGTGATTACTGGTTGTTGTTGCTTCATAGGATGATCGTGTTGATATCATCAAGTTCAACATATGCTTAAATTCTCAAGGTCTTAAGGAAAAAATACAGCTGCGTTTGGTCTCAGTGAAAAAGAAAATGAACTAATAAAGCCTGAACAAAAAGAGAATTTAGGAAGATAGATAACCAGAAAGAACAGTAATTGAGAGTGTAACAGTGTGCAGTCTATTTAGGATAAAAGCTGACTGTTCTGTGGAAAAGAGAGAAAATAAAAGAATACCAGTAGGTATTACTTGTTCAAGTGTCACATGTTCAAATGCCAATAGGCACTGTAAGATAGCAGTTGTGTAATTACTGATGCAAGCATAAAAGTATCTGAAATAGGGCAGCATAGGACAGAGAAGCAAAATTCATAGCTGGAACATACCAGTAACTGTGCAGAGAATTGTAATGGCTTACTTCCAATGTCCTTTACATAAAATTGCTTCTCCAGAAAGATTCTCATAAGCTTCTAGAGCTGGGATAGCGTGTTCTACATATGGAAATCGTGGAAGCATTAAACCTCCAGGATATCAACATATTCACTTCTAGAGCCACTTAAAACTATAATATTTAAGTGTACTTTCAGGACACTTAATATGTAGATTAGTTATCTTGGTTTACCATAATAATTCTGGAGATACAGGCATGAAAGAACATTTGTGTGTATATAACAGAAGATGCATAACTTATGAATAAACACCTGTAATAGCAATGCTTCATAAGCACCAGTTGAGGTTTAACTTTCTTTTGCGTTGCTTGTGGTTTTTTTTTAGTGCACATGCTGCCTGCTTTGTGTGGAAATAAGCTACTCAATTTTGTTTACAGGATCAATTGCTATGGAGAAGAGAAAGCACTACATTTTAAAAGTGATCTCAGATTTGAATAAGTAGCATATTTAGCTAGTGAGCTACAGTGTCTGTCCTTATTCCCTACTCCCTTTACAAAACAAAGTAATGGGTGTGAATTAGGATTCTATATAATTTCAAGTTTTGTCAGAAAGACACAGAGGTGTTATTACCTGCATAATATATTAAATATAGAAATCATATAGAAAGAGAGCTATCAATCCCCCAAAGCTTTTACAGCTGTTCTCTGTTTTAAAAGCCAGTGGAGCAAAATAAAAATGTATTCTTGTGTTATTCTTTTCTTTTTTTAAGGAGAGCATTTATTTTTATGTAGATGCCATGTTTGCCAGATTTCATCCTTCAGTGGATTCTTAAAGGCTAGCTATTTGTTTATCATAGAAATGATGGCTGAAACTGAACCATTTCAACTCCAGTAGACAACACTATAATAAAGCAAATAGCATATTTCTAAAATATAATTAGAACTGATTGTTGTATTCATTACCTTGAGATTAAATCCAGAAATTAAAGTGAACATATTATGTAAAAAAATGCGTAGGCTGTTCACTTATAGTGATATCTCGACATTCCTTGGGCATGAGAGCTGTGAAACAGCTGGCCTGTTGTTTGACGCTTATAGCCAGAAAACAGCAGACTGAAAACCACAGCCCTGTCTCAAGTGTCCAGATCCTCAGCTCAAGATGTAGAAAACAAAACTTTTAGAAAATATTTCCCAACAGAATGACAGCTGTCACCATTAGTTTGTGAAGATCTCACAGTCACTGGCACAGTCACAGTCTCACTGGCACTCCTGAATGACTAACTGGTTGAGATTTCTCATTTATAGGCAGGGAAATACAATTAATGTAAGAATTTTGAAAACAGCACCCTTCTACTACCAGACAGATCATTTGGGTACACGGGTGACAACTCTGAAGGTCTTTTTGGCATATTCGTCCTAACTTTGAGCTAAGTTTTAGTTCAAATAAGGATGTAATCACTGGTTAATTATAATCAGCATACTTCTCTTTTGTAAGTAATGTCATCCGCATGCATAATCTGCAATACAGTCCAAAAAGTTTTACTTCAGGAAGTGAATTAACATGCAATGACAGTATAACTCAGGACTCTTGAATCACAAAGAAACACCAGGTTTTCACCAAGATGACAAGCTCACAGAGTGCTTTACCCAGCCTCTAGCTCAGATTTTCCAGCATGTGTTGATTTTTCTGTTACCCTAGATGGGCTGCTACTGGTGTCCAATAAGCTAGTTTGAGGTTTGCGTTGCCACCAAGCTAGAGGATACAGAAGCACAGATGCTCTCATAGATACACTATTAGCATGTGGAGGATAACACTGATGGCAGTTGTAGCAGAAATGACAGACATTGCTGTAAGCAACAAAAATGCATAAAGTAAACTTATCTCCAGCTCATGGGGGATCTGAGGGTGGTATTATTATGTTGCAAGTTACTGGTGAAAGAACACCATCATTTGCTCTTTTTTTTCCTCTTCCAACACAGCAGTGAATGTCAGAAACATCTGATAGTAGTAATAGTTAACAAGACCTTAAAATTTTCAAAATTCTCAGAAGATACAGGCTGCAATCTCCAGCCACTGAGAGTTTTAGCTAAGTGAAAGCTGAAGAATTTGTCTTTTCCACTAACTATCCCTACAACACACTCTCACGTTGTATTTTTGTCGGAAAACAGCAAAAAGAAACAAAGGATGCTGAAACTCTGGCTACTTCTTAAAAAGAGAGTTCATTGTTCGTTTTGCAACTATCTGTTTCAGTACTAAAAAGAAAGAAGCAAGGATAAAATTACATTGTTGGTTTTCTGGGGTTATAATGAAGTTTCTAAACTGTCAAAGAATGAATTGAATTGTATCTGAGTAAGCGGTAATGAAAGTACTGTATACAACAAGTAAACACATACCTGCTTGATAAGCTTAACTTTTAGCTCTCAAGATCAGATTTTTATCAGCCTACTTAGAAATCCATACAGCTAGAAGTTTTAAACACTCACCAGATAGTTTGCCAGAGTGACTTCTGAGTTGCCACATATAGAAGAAGGCAGTATTGCAATACTTTCCTTTGGCCTTCTCTCCATTTTTTTTTTCTTCTGCCTGTGGATGTGCATTAGTTTGAGTATTGCATAACGTGGTGGTCATTTCAGAGCTTTTACTTTTTCATTTGTATTTCACAGTCCTTTAAAATGAACAAAACTACACTCGGTATTTTAACCATACAGAAACGGGAGAGCAGAGAATACAAAAGGTTGATTTTCTTTTATCAGTAATTACTGCTCTTTTAACATTGCCTTTTTCTTTAATCTGGTATTAATTCCATCCCCAACCTTGCTCCTGAGATCACTTATTGTCAGTGTAAAACAAGAATCCCTCTTTGTCATCTGCACTGTGATCTTTGAATTAAACCATGTGAATGGGCTATGTGCTAGGTACAGTTCCATAGGGTTTATTAAAGGAAATTGTCTTAGCAAATATGTCTGTTTCATTTGATTCTGAGGAATAATTGGTTAATGAGGGAATGATTACTTTGTTCAGACATGATTACTGAAGAAATGTTTGGTCCATATGTTGCTGAATAATGGGAAATTCTCCAGTGAAAGGGGGACAATGATTAGAAGAAATAAGATAGCTGGAGAATATATTCCCCAAAGTGTTAAACTGTTTTTTGTTAACAAGCCAACTGTAAGGATAGTGTTTCCCTCAATAGGAATGGAAGTTCAAAATATCTAATCGGTTTAAACAGTTTGTTGAAAATAACAGTAGGTAATTTTCTTTGTTTTTCTTAGATCAAAGACCCATGGCTTCCTCTGATAAATGATGTGACTATCACAGCTGTTTCTCTCCTGTAACATAAAGTTAATTCTTTATTGTTGCCTTGATGGGCATATACAGATACAACTATATGTTAAAAATTATCCCATCCCCTCTGCTGCTTATTAGTTGCATCTTGCCATAGGAATTTAGTGTTTTGGCACTGTGAGATATATGCCATGTGCATGCTCACATGCACATACATACACGCACGTTATAGCTGGTGTGCATTGCACTGCTTATAGTTAATTAAGAATGCTCAAATGTTTTCCTTATCCAAGGTCATACTCAGTTGACTATACATGTCTCTCAGCCTTTAAAGCTCAATCTTGGTGTGCTTACATGCCATTAGGAAGTATTTTTTCTCCCCCCAGTAAAACTGCTTACTCCAAGCGAATAAAATGTAGATAAGAAGTCATACACACACACACACACAGACACACACACGAGTTAGTGTGTATATATATATGTGTGTATATATAGTAACTTTTAAAACGTAATATTAACACTCTAGCAGATGATACTGAACACTTCACAAGTACTAATGATCCAGTTCAGGAACATGCTTGAATGGATATCTGACATGAAGCTTGTGGGCAACCCCCCAGAAGTCTGTTGCAGGGAAGACAAGAAAGCAATGGCAAAAGTTCAGATCTGTAACGCTGTTCAAGAATCCACAGATACAGACCTCTGCATTTTCAGAATTTTCAGGCTGGGATGCCTGTTCTTCTGAGGCTTTAAGCTTCAGTTGAATTGCTCAGTGCTGCAGGAGATACCTCTTCAGATAGTCTTCTGATACTCTGAAACACACCTTGGTAGGAAGTGGTCCAAGCACATTACAAGCATGTGATTTATTTTCTAAAGTAAGATAAACAATGATTTCATAAGGAGAATGCTATAAATTTGAAATGCATTTGGGCTTGTTACGTTGCTTATTTTCTTTTTCCTTTTGGTCTATTTAACTAGTGTTCAGCTCTGACTATGGACAGTGAGTATTCAAAATTACACTTCATCAGTTCTGCTGGAAAATTTAGTGTGGTGAGGTGCTGGAACAGGTCGCCCAGAAAGGCTGTGCATGCCCCATCCCTGGAGGCGCTCAAGGCCAGGTTGGATGGTGCCCTGGGCAGCCTGAGCTGGTGGGGGGCAGTCCTGTGCATGGCAGGAGTTGGGGCTGGATGGGCTGTGAGATCCCTTCCACCCAAACCATTCCGTGATTTCATGATTCTATGAAAATTTCTTATTTCATTTTCTGTAAGCAAAGTAGTTACTATTTGCCAGTTGAATCCCAAGGTAGATAGCTTTCATACAGTCAAGAGAAAATGTTGGAAATGAAACATCTGTCCAACACTCTCTTAATAACATTAATTGGCAGATGTCTTTAGATGACAAAGCAGAGCATATCAGTTCCATTTTGTTCTTTTCCACTGAGCTGAACCTGTGGTCACTGAAAAGTACTTACTTAAAAGACTGTCTCAGCATAAGCAGTAATTCACTGAGGTCAGTAATATGAGATTTTCCATGCAGAAAAGACTGAATTATAATGGCCAACTGGCCACTGAAAAAAAAAAAATGTTAATGTATTGTCCAAAAACATACTTTGTGTGGAGAAAGTTACCCTCTCCATTGGCAGGACTGGTATTTAATCTACATATAGCTTGCACAGAAGTACTGTGCCAATTCAATTACTGTCTGATTAATGAAGTGTAGCAGGTTTATTTCAGGGGTCTAGCTAGCTATTAATTAGCATATTGGGGCCTATACTCTACTGTTTTGCCCTGATATGCTTTGAAAAATCCCAGTGCAATTAAATAAACTCTAATATGCTTTAAATAGTTGAGAAAACACATTCAGATTTTTTTTTTTTTTTTAATCTCTTATGGGATTTTTAAGCACATCCAGATTTATTGTAAAGCATCTGAAGTTCTTTGTAAACACTACTGGTGTGCTGGTCCGTGTTGTTCAGCAAAATAACATTCCTCCTTCTTTAACAGAAGACTTTGTTTAACATGAGAAGCCAGTGCTGTTTGCTTGGGATCTTTTAGACTAAATAATGAAGATGCTGGCACCCCCATAATCCACTATAGTGCCTTGCTTTTTTAGTGGCATACCTATATTTTGCTGGATTTCATTACTTCTACAGTCACAGTTTTTTCAAAGACAGCAGTGCTAGCACACAGTGGAAAACTGGAAAGCTTTTTAGCATAGTATTTGAGGCCAGGCAATGAAGACTGGAAAACATCACGCTGCCTAAACTAGAAGTAGTTGAACTCCTGCCCCGGATAGTAGCACACGATGATAACCAATGCACTACACATTTCTAAGGTCAGAGGAATTGTCTGAGAAGGTAAATTTCAACACATACAGTTCACAAATGGCCTGGAGAGTATTCTGGAAGACAAATGAGTGTGAGATACGGTAATAGAGCGGTGGAAACATTGGTTACAGGAGAGAAGTAGCTCATTTAAAGAATTTACTAGGCCTTTCATGGATGTCCTGCGTGTCAGAACGGAATGACTCAGCCCTGTGTCCCATGCCCTGCGTAGTCCAGAAATACACTTTTACCCTTGCTTTCACCACTCTTCTCAATCCCTTCTCCTTTGCTTCCACTACTTTTACTCCAGCCTACTTAATGTAGACCTCAGATCGCTCCTGACTATTCATCTCTCTCCTTCATCTTCTTAATGCTTATAAAAAGACAAATCCCATATCTCCTTTCTTTTCCTACAAATATCAAATTAAAACACCTTTTCTTCTTTAGTTTTCTTACTCACTAGTGTCATCTGTATGCTCCATTGCTTTGTGTTTGCTCATGCTTGTGTTACATCCTACACTGCTCCTTTTTGACTCTACAGCAATCCATGGGAGCATCACCATATCTTCAGTTACAATAAGTCTTGGTTGTTAGTGTCCAAAATGTTCTGTGCTGCATCGAATGTTTTGGGTAATTATGAAAGCTACTTATCCAAACCTGCTCATAAATTAAACTTCTTTTTGTTCCCTTGGTCCCAGTAAAAATTGCTAACAGTTCTTTCACAAAAGCAATTTTTTTTTTTTTTATGGGGATTCTCTGTAATACATTTGGCACCATTCCTCTTATAATTTCTAAAATATTTTTTGAGTTCTCAATTTCTATAACATGCATGCATGTTATGGTTTATATGGAGCAGGTAACTGGCAGGCGACTCTTCCATTTAGGTTCTAGTTCAATTGGAAGCTGCATCTTTACACCAAGGAGCACACGGAATTATAGAATCCCTCCATTGAAAGGAACCCATAAGGCCCACTGAGTTCAGTTCCCAGCTCCACACAGTTGTACACAAATATCAGACCAAATGACTGAGAGCGGTGTCCAAAAGCTCACTGAACTCCTGCATTTGGGGCCATGCCCACTGCCCCGGGCAGCCCATTCCACACCCACCGCTCTCTGGTGCAGACCCCTACCCTGACCCCCAGCTGCCCCTCCCCTGACAGCTCCATGCCGTTCCCTCGGGCTCTGTTGCTGTCACACAGAGCAGAGCTCAGCGCTGCCCCTCCGCTCTCTGTGAGGAGCTGCAGCCGCCACCAGGCCTCCCCTCAGCTCCTCTGCTCTGCACTGAGCACACCAAGGGGCCTCAGCCACTCCTCATACTTCTTCCCGTCCAGAATCTTCATCACCTTTTTAGCCCTCCTCTTGACGCTTTCATGTATGCGTGCCTCATGCAGTCCCCGTGGGGTTTGTTGCTACAGTGGTTTGTGGAATTGCAATCATGCACATTTTTAGAAAGAAGCTACTAAAAGCAAGTGTCCTTATGTGTCCAGTACACAGCTCAGTGCATCAGACAGGAAACCAAATAGGAAGGGGAAACAAAGCCACCTTCCAACTCCCCAGCCTGTCCTTGACAAATCAGCACTCTGAAACCCAAGCCACAGAGCAAGACCACAGCCCCTTCCAAGAGAAAGACAGAGCTCCCTCGTCACGCTACTCTTAGCATCTTCTTTTCCCTGCCACCACTTTTTTGCAGGTATATTCCAGGTATACGCAGTCTTAAAATTCACCTCACAAACACCTGTCTGTATATGTTCCTAACCATCGTGGGCCTTGATTCATCAGATAATTCAAGTACTTACTGAACTTCAGGCACATGCAGAGTGCTTTTGAATCAGTGGAGTGATTCATGTGCTTCAGTCCAGGCACACGTTTCATTACCCGGCTGAACCATGGCCGAAAGCCATTCACTTAACATTAGGGTTGTTTTATTTTATAAATAGCATTATTAACATTCTGCCTTTGTTGTTTGCATACAAAATATAGTATATATGTTTTGCATAACTGGAGCTAACTACAAGGTCATAATGGTGCTTTAAATGAGCGTAAAGAGCTAAATAACTTGGGCTTAGTGATGGTTTCTAAGGACAATTCTTAAATGATTGATTGATTGATTGACTGACGGATTGGTTCTACAGGCTAGCAGTGAGATGATATGATAACCTTTTCCATTACAAATACTGCTCTCACCTGCATTTAGTCCCATCTTTACCACACTCAAACACACACACATTTTTATGAGGTGGACTTTGAACTATCTTTCCATAGTTATTCGGAAACGCACAATGAATGCATTATGTGACTATTCACTGCAGCAAAGTTAGCACATAATAATTTACAATTTTATGGAACTGCTAGGATTAGCTGTGTATCATCTATTTTTAATACACATCTTTGTGGTGTGTGAGCAAAAATAAATGTATATTTGAATAAATTAAAAAAAAAAAAAAAGCATGCTGAGTTGTTGTCAATCACTTGCAGATGAGCCTATCCCGGTGCGAAGATATAATGGAGATATTTCTGAAAATGATTTATGGAGTCAACCAGCATCACTCTTGAACAACTGATACCTTTCTAGCATGGGCACAAGCAGGTAGGTAAAGTTTCCTGAGAATATCTAAGTGGCAGATCTGAGGATGATGTTTTTGTGGAAATTTTTTATCTGATTTTTTGTTGTTGTTGTTGTTTTTTGTTTGTTTGTTTGTTTTGAGTTACAGCATAGAATGTAAAAGAAATTTGGCAGAAAAAAAAAAAAAATCTAAAGCAGAGTCAAAAAGGTGCATAGTCATGTTTTAATTTGTAACTTGTAGACACGGAGAACTTTGCACCTCCTATACACTAATGTATTGATTCACCGAGAGAAAAGGTTTATTTTTTCAGGGAAAATGTTGAAGGAGTTTCATAGGAAGGAATACTACTGGTAGATTTATTGTATTCGGTTTGTGAACAGATTTTTTACTTTTAAATCTTATATTGTTACTGTCAATATAATAATAGTCAGATACCTTACAGAAATGAGACTTGAAATAATTGTTCTAACAAATGAGATGCAAGAAACATTATATATGTATATACACGTATTATATAAACAAGTATACACAATATGTATGTATAATAAGTATGTGAAATAAGTAATGCGTAAATCTTGTATATAGTGATCTGTAATCATGCAGGGCAAAATGCAGTGCTTTTATTTCTGTTTTATTTTTCTTGAGGGTGCAGAAAGGCATGTAAAGAAAGAACTACTTCCTGAGCATCAGTCTGCATGCCATCTACTCCATGTGTTCTGATCTCAAAGCTAAGTAGGATCAGTCTGGGTCAGTTCTTGGATCAGAGCTCCAGGGAGAACTCAAATGTTATACACAGGAAACAACCCTAGTGATCTAATTTTATTGGGCATTATTTCAGCGAACTTATATGCCAGAATTGTGTCATGGGGCCACTCCACTTTTAAAGGAACTGTCTTACAATGATATGTAAAGATTTTATGATGACTTATGAAAAAGTGCCAGGGGTATATATATATATATATATGTACATTTTAAGCTAAGTGAGAGTGAGCCAAAATTCTACCTTCAAGAGTTTTAAATGGATTTTAAGTTTCAAGTGGAAAAGCACTCTTCATTCCAAAGATGCCGTGTAATCACGATCACCACTCTTAAAAGCATGCTATTTTATACTTCACATCAGAAATGATTGCATTTCAGTGGTGCTGTTTTTACTCTTTTTCAAAGTTTCCTAAAGGCCATGGTACTGCAAACTGATGCGGAAAAACAAACATTTTGTGTCAGTATACAAAACTGCACTGAGGTTAATAAGACGGTACAAGCCTTATCTTTCTCACATGTAGGTCAGACTTTGGTTCTGAAACCTCCATTTTTAAAATACTGGAGATGAAAGTCAGTATTTCACTAAAAGTGAAATGAGTACTGATGATCAGCAAAGGGATGACTGAAATTAAGGTGCCCATTCTCTTCTGAAACTGTGCACTTCTGATACATCTCTTCTGTGGAAGTAACTGGCAACATTTGCACAGAAAAGCATACAATGGCAAACACAAAGTGAAGAAAGGAGAGTTCTGAGAGATATCTTCCGAAATTTCCTACACATTTTATCACAAATGTTGTTTACCAGAAAACAAAATTGCCAGTGAGCAGTTCTGTTCCACCTCTTAAAATTTATGTTTGCTCCCCTCTCATGGCATGCCATCTCATATATACTGTGCCACAATCCATTCTATGAGAGCAAAAATGAAAATAAAGTAAAAATTAGTGTTAATAATGAAGGCGTGTTTTTACAGTTTCAATTTCATTGAATAAAGCAGCAGAGTGCAACCAGAGACGTTGAACAAAAAACTCTTCACCTGTCCTTTGCTTAATTAAAATACATTAGATACAAAGATTTATTTGAGGGTTTGATGATAAATGAAGATGAATGCAATGTTTTATGGGAGGCAATTAAACATTATTTACTCAAATAAGCAATTCTGTTCCATCAATATTTGGGCTCATCTAGAAGAACATGCCCTGTTTATATTGAGTTATGGTTAGTATTTTACAGATCTTACCTGTGAACTAGCACTAATTCTGGAAAACAAAAGCTAAAAACAGCAACAACAGCAAAAAGGTGTTTTTATGAAAAGTGATGCAGGATATGCTGTGGCAGTTAGGATCATGGTCTTTGCTTCTGAATAGCAAATGCGTAACTTGGGGTCATCTGCATTTAGGGAATCTCAGTCTTGAGCTCAAGCACTTCACGTGGGGCAGCTTTAGATATTACTACCTATAGTTGTCTATCCTGGTGCTATGCTAGGAAAATAAACCTCCACCATTTTTTCCATAGGTTAAAGACAGGAGCAGGAGTTGAATACCTGCAAGTCACTTTTCCTTCTTCACTCCAGAGGGCCCTAAAACAGTGAAGTGGACCTCAGCAGTTTTCCAATCAGTGAAGGATGATGAGGCCTATTACAAGGTTATCTCACATCCTTCTGCAGACTGGACAGATTCTCACTGGACTTTTATGGAAAGAAACCTTCTCCACCTTAGTTATTCATTGCCAAAGTTATAATTTATCCTATAGGATTTACATATTATTTTATTTGCTCCTCAGTCTTGTCGAAGTGCAGTTATAGCAACCCAGACAGGCTGTTCGCAGGAGTTCTGTCAAAGGGTGACATATTTTGGCACATAGAATTCCCATGAGGCACACAATTTCTACTTAATCCTTAACAGGTTTTTCTGCGCTCTCTAGAGTAAATTTTAATTTTGTTCTTTAGGATGATGATCAACTTTTCATCTAACATCCCATACTGCTTCCTTTGAATTAATTAAACTCTGGTGGCAGAAATGCTTGTATAAAAGTTAGCAAATCATTAGATTTCATTGACTATGGCAGTTTGTGTAGATACATCAGAGGACAAATCCTCTATCTTTGCCACAGTGACAGGGGCTGTAAATAACATGCATGGAGGACGGAACAGAAGAAATGGATCCACTCACAGGAAATGCTGGAGAACTGTTTCTTTGCAGCTTATCCTATATCTCTCTTCACGATGTTTTTTATGAAGTCCTTCTAAAATCGGTTCCAATTGTTGGCTATGGTGAGGTTGTTATCCCATCAGATCTGTTAGCGTTCAGCCTTCTCTATGTTTGTGTCTTTAGCCAGCTCCTACAGCAATCCCAGGCTGATTCAGTTTCTGAATCAGTTCTGCCAGTTTTCACCGGAACACAGAGTAGAATTGTTAATCATGAACATTTACAGATGACTGACAAATGGTTTAAGGAAATGACTTGTAACTTGCTAGAAACAGACCAAGAATGCAACGCACTTTAGTGGCTAAGGGGGTTCAGCGTTTCACTCCCACAACACAAAGGGCCAAGAACACAATCATGCAGTTTTTTTCTTGGCACTGATTACGTTGCCAGCTAACATGAGTTCTGGATCAATCCACGGGTCCTTTCGACACTAGGAAGAGAAAGGGATTATTGTCTTGACATTTTCTTCTAATTTTTCTAAAAAGAAAACAATAATTTGTAGCCTGACAATCTTTGCCAAGATTCAGCCTAGAAAGAGATTTTTATAGCCGAGATATAAACCTCTGAAGTAAAAATGCAGACACAACTTTAAGTACAGTGTTGCAAATGCAATGTTGTAATTTTATATGTTAATCTATCAATACACAGTATGTGCAAACATATGTTTATAGACAGAGAGACAAGCATGTATAAATGAGAGGATAAAAATCCCTATATCTCATTTGGTGCTATGCAATTTCTATCAATTTAGAAATGTGTTATGATTTTATTTTAAGCTGACATACTGTAAATTGTGCTTATTTGAGAATACTTACTTAACTCTTAGGGTTTATAAGACAGAAAAAGAAGATGTCTTTGGAAGTTCTCCAGTGACCTAAGCTGAACTAATAGCTAATTGAAAAATGTTGTCCCTTCTCTGGAAACTTTGGATCAGTTGCCATCTTTAAAACAACCCATAAGCATGAATATAGTCTTCATTGATTTACTATGGAATCTGCTATAAACAGCAGAGGCTGCTTCTTTAGGGGCAAACTGTGTATTATGCTCATATTACAAGAAAAATTACCAGATCTCTAGGTGAGGTATTTTAGAAATTTGGCAGATGGCTTTACTTTTTATTTGTGGCACAGAATTCTGTTCTAATTTTGTGTTTGATTGGAATATTCAACAGCTTCTGGTGCTACTAGGACTTGCTATCTGAAAGACAGAGTTTGCAAACTATAAATATGAACTTTGAAAATATATATCCTAGAGTTAGACCAGTAGATTGTGTTTGTAATGCTCAATTATTGGCTGACTGATGCATTTTGGCTCCAGCTCAAAAAACAATGGCTGCCTGGTCGAGCAGTGCCTCCTGCCAACTGAGAAGGAAGAAGAATATGGGGGTGGTGGTTAATATTGGACCATACATTTGGTATTAGATTCTGTCAACAACAAGGATTTCCAAAAGATATTCACTCCAGCCTCACCTTCAAGCCCCTTGGCTATAACTTCTGAGTTGGCCTCTTTATCCTAATTTTCCCAGTTGCTGATTCATCCTGCTGGGGAGCAATTTGACTTCAAGACAAGAGAGGAAGATTGTACCTATAGTGGACCTGTGCTGCCCTTGTCCCCACCATGACATCAAGGATACATCTCCTCAGCTGCCCCCAGTATGCAACTTCAGTATAGGTGGATTTGAGCCAGTGTGAAGGTGCAGGCAAGGTGGCCACTTGGGCAGTGCTTGGAACAGGCAGAAAGTTCTCAGCTAGTGACAGCCAAGGTGAAGTCTGGGAAGCTTCTCATTGTCCTTTTTTACATGTTAACTAGCAGCTTACAGCTGGGACTGACTACAGAAGGAGACTCACCTACTTACGTGCCTATTGCACGTAAGCTAACAACTCGAAGCTCAGAGCATTTGGTGGTGTTTTTGTCTTACACAGACAAGACTTCAGCCTTACAATGTTGAACTTGTGGACATAAACATGCTCATACAGGCTCAATAGTATATAAAACATCAGATGACTTGTTCCACATAATGGCCTGCTTGCTCAACATCCATCCCATGCAGCTGAAGCATCTGGGCAGACCTATAATGGAAGAATTCCCTACCACACGCAAAACTAACTGCATGGATCAGGAGCTAGAAGATCAGCCTAACTAAGAAAAGAAAGAATTTATTTACCCCCACTGACAATTTAACTCTATGAGAAATTTATTTTGGAGGAGTCATTTTGAAATCAGGCTATATAAAGGGAGTCAGACACTCCTTTTCTACATTACTGTTTTCCACAAAGAACCAAATGAAGCTTTCTTTGAACTCTTCTCAGTCATTACACCCTCTTTGTCTCCTCCCTGTTTTCTTTGAAAAGGAATGTATATTACAGGTGAAAAGGGCAGAGTAATTAGAGGAGAAATATAAAAAGACCACCCTAAAGTATGCTTGAGATTACACCAGTGGATTCCAATCATGGAGAATTTTGTGCTTTCTGTGTCATGTGAAGAGCTCATGAAAGGCTCAAGTATTCTGAGTGGTAGTATTGGGTTTGAACTCAGGTTTTCCAAGTCAGAGGGGATGAGAGTAGATAGCAGCCACTCAGTCAGCTTTGTCAGAGCAGCTTTTCTTTAGAAAGAAGGATTTAGCACTTTTGTCCTCCACTGTAATTATACTGTTTACCGTCTGTCCAGTCTCTCCATAAAAAGTGCTTTTCCTAGAAACAGTATTGAGAAAATATGCTGTGGGCCAATAGCACTTTTTGGCAAGGGATCATCCTATCTGCAATTCTGGCAAAGATTGTTCTTTTGTACTGTAAATTCTGGCAATAACCAACCTTTTCTCCTTAAACCATCAGCTTATGTTGGCTCCATTTGTTTTAAATCCCTTGTTCTCAACAGGCCATGTAATCAGAACGACAGGCTGCTCACAGGTTCCCTGGCGCTCAGCTGCATGTAGGTCACTCCAGAGCCTCCTTTTTGGAAGGATGGCTATGCACTGATGCCTTGCTACCTGTGAGCACAGCATCTGAATCCTCTCAGTGGCGAGGAAGGCACAGCAGCTTAATGTTTAACACCAATAAGTGTTGAAGGAGAGGGTGTCTTCATATTCTGTGCACTGTTGTTTGTAAATTGAAGTCATTCTGCTTTTTTTCAGCAGCTTGGCCAAATCTCCTCCGCCAACATCATCAACGTTATATTGTCAACAAAAACTTTAAAGCAAAGGTCAAGTATTCACTAAGCTTTAACTGCTTTGTTAAAGAAAAACAAAACACTTGTTAGCACCTGTCCTTTTGGCAAACGATGTGATTGTTTTGGCTGATGTACCAAGCAGACACACTATTATTTTATGAGCTTTACAGTTCAAGAATTGACAAAAAGACACCAGCAAATACCTAACTTAGGATTTTTGAAGAGATGCATTTTTAAGAAAGCTAATTTACCTATTTGCATTATGAGTCTAAAAGTTTGAGATTCATCTCATGTGTCACTTGCCTTGATGATAAAAATGAATTATCATAAACAAAAGTGCCATACATCATCATTAGTGCACAGGGGAAAGTTAGCTATTGGGTATTTACTATCAATTTGAGGAGAAAATTTATAATTACCATCCATTATTATAATAAAATTCTTAATATTTTTTTTAAAGAAATGCAATCCTGAAAAAAAATATTTAAAAAATCAAAATATTCTACTTCCAACTATTTTGCTATCTAACACTCTTGCTGCTCAAGGGCACACAATAATTGAGCAGTATATTGAAGAAGTTTAAAATACACTGAAAATAACATGCTTAAGTGGAAACCTTTTTGTTGCTATTTAGAACTTAGAACCATATACAGTATTTGTTATTTGTTAGACAATTCTGCGGTTTTACTTAATTTTTTTACACATTTTACTGACATAAGTTTTACTTACCTCCCATGTATTTTAACAGATATTTTAAGTGATCTTGTCCATCTTGCTGTTAACTATTTTAATAGGTTTAATTTATAGTACCCCAAAGTGAATGGGTAACTTGAAATCCCATCAATTCCCAGCCCTTTCTATTTGAATAATTTCCAGCAAGGTTTAAGCCAGCAAAGCTGTTTAGAGTCCACACACACACATATATTTTATTCAGTCTCCTTAGTGCTATGGAAAACTAATGAACGTTCTCATGAGAGAAACCTAAAGTAATAATAATTGATTTCTATTTCTGAAGCATTTAGATATTTTTGCTGTATATATTTCATTTACAGATAGATGTGAGTCATCACCATGTATTTAAATGGAACTTTGGGGATGTTTAAAATCCCAAAGCACATGAAAATTTACCGTTGGTACTTTACACAGATCCTACCTGTTTAACAGTTTGAACCCAGTCCAAGCTTCCTCATTTAAAAAGCACCTTGGTACTTTACTGACAATACCAATGGCTCCTATCAGGCTAAGAAGGGGAGTTGGACAACATTTGGATGTGTTTTTCTGTAGAAGGGAATGGAGTGGCAAAATGTGATGAGAAGAGAGGCATCTGTTGTTAGACTATTCAGCATGGTCTAGCACTGCTTGCTGTTCATAACAGAATATTTTAGTGATGGTTTTTTTTTGGGGGGGTTGTTTTTGTTTTTTCTTTTTTTCCCTAAAACACACAAACTGCTCAATTTTTCTAATAGAACTGTAAAAAATGGTAGTCAAGTTTTAAATGTATTTTTTCTTCTTAATTCAGAGACCTCTATTAAACAATCTTTAAAGTGGGAAAAACAATTTCACCAAGGTGTTGTATGTTTTGCTGTTCAGCTTTTCTTAGACAGTCCTTCAGTCAAAATGCTGCATATGTGTTTTATTTTTAAGCTGCTGATGCTAATTGCTTATACTACTTCCAGGCTACACCTACACTAGTAAGATAAACAGTGCCAGAAAACATTTCTAGACCTTGGAATTAAATAATTTATAGTATTAAATTTCTTGAATGACTCCTGTTTTGATTCAGGCCAACTAGTATTGCCTGAGGTAATTCTTGGACAATATGGGACTCTGCATGGGCTCAGTGTCAGAGGACAGTCTGAGGTTGTTTAATTTCGCAGCATAGATACAGTGCTGGTGCTTTCTAGCATACATAATTCCTAAAGGGCTTCATAAAGAAACTATCAAAAAATAAGAACATTCAAAGTTTTTCTCCCTCTTTTTCTTCTTCTTTCTCCTTTTCTTCTTCTTCTTCTTTTTTTTTTTTTTCTTTTTCTTATTCCTTTTTCTCTTGCTTTTCTTTTCCTTATTTGGCTCTGGGCAGCCTGGTAGGCCACTCTGCCTGTGGCAGAGGGGTTGAAACTAGATGATCATTATGGTCCTTTTCAACCCAGGCCATTGATTCTATGATTGTATGATTCTTTTCCTTTTTTCTTCCCTTTCCTTTTTGTTTTCATTTTTCTCAATCTTTTTTTTCACATATTTTCTCCAAAATTAAGTCACTTTCATTCTAATTATGAAGTAGTATAAATTTGGGACTCTTAGAATTTTTTTCTGGAAGAATAAAAAACTTTAAAAATACGGTCCTGACAAGGTAAAGCATACAATTCTATCCTATTGAAAATCAAGATTTCACATCTGTTTGTGAGTGTTACAGCCCTGGTTTTCAACTTTGGAAATGCTGGGGATGTTTTATATTTGATGTGGTAACATTTCTGTATACTCACAAAGTACTTCACTTCCTGGGTAGTGGTACTAGTGGGTGTCTCTGAGCACTGTTATGACTTCAATTAATGTGCAGATGGATATAGCAATTAAAATAGATCCATTGAGTGGATTAAAAAACAAAACAAAACAAAAACAAAACAAAACAAACAACAAAAAAAGTACTCTTCAAACATTTACAAAGGCACTTTCTCTGAAAACTGCCTGAAACACATTTCAATATGAGAAATTTAAAATTTTGCTTGTTTTGGACAACCTGCATCTTCTGCCTGTTTACATAACTATATTCTACCTCCCTACACTCCCATCTGCACCATTCTTTAAAAATTCTTCCCCTAAACTATTGTGTAGGATTTATGTGTTCTGTTAAACAGCTGCCAAGTTTCATTCCCTAGGCGACTGCACTTCAGCAGTGGATGAGATGCTTCTTGTAAACTCTGTAAACCATTTTGGGCTCTTTGCAGATGGAAGAACTGACTAAATCAGCGCTACGCAACTTGTGCTTCTAGAGTTGCACGTGGCTTTTTTTGGAAGGCACATATCCGATAGGAGCTGTTTTGACTTCTTCCTGTGAGGCAACAGGCAGGGTGTTTAGCTGTTCCCTACCATCTCTCCAAGCAGCCAGGAAAGTTGGCTTACAGCTATTTCTCTGTGCTTATGTGCTTAGTAGGATTCTATACATGGCGTTTGATAATATATTTTTCAGAAGAATGTATGTTCGAAGAAATATGTATGTGAGACATAAGAAGGTAACAGAACTGAATGTGTATCCTGTCATATGTTTCATCAAAATGATGATTACAATAATTCTTTTAATCCTGGACTGAAGTAATCATGCCAATTGTGAAGCTATGACATCATCAAAACAGTATTATGATTTCACTCAAAAGCCAAAGTTGGAGGAAATCAAGACTAAGCTGTTTCCTCTGTTGCTGGAATACAGAGAGCCAGAACACAATGAGTGTGAATGATGAATGAGCAATGCAACTAACTCTTTTTAACAGGAAAGCTATCTTCCTTATGCCTCTGACCTATTCACTGAGCAGCTGGCAAATGGCTCTAGTAAAGTCATCCTGTTCTTTTTTTCAGCCAAAAAATCTATTGTGTATGCAGTCTTTCTAATGGATAGCAGAGATATGTCATTCATATCAATCGGTCTTCTGTATCTCTATGTTTTATTCAGCTCCTGAGTATTATGTTAAAATGCGCTCTGATATTCATCAAGTTTTCAAACAATCCATAACAGCAACTGAAAGTGAAAAATAGCCCAGGAGTTGTTACAGCTTTCCCCAATGACCTGGGAGGAGCTGATTGGCATGGTGTGACTGTGGAACTAGGACAGAATTAGGAGTGATGCTGGAGAGTGGGGAAGAACTTACAGCATCAGTGTGAAAGTCATCTATGATCTAAAGGTACGCAAAAGTTAATGCAGCTGTCTCAACTTTTACGTATTTCTCTTTAATTGGCAGAAATACCCATAAGTAGGTAAAGATGTTTCCTTCCCTTATAATTCTTAGGCTCCTTCTTCCATCACTGCCAAAGCAAATTTAATAGCTTGTTATCACCATCAGAACTACTACTTCAGCTATGCGCAACATAGTACTGCCTTTTAACTGACAGAATGATTGATGTATCATACATTTAAAATTGTAAAAAATAATCTCCTGAGTGATAACTTTATTTAATCTAACTAGTATAAACTAGCTGTGATAACTCTGAAAAAATAACAAATACAGAAGATCAATGCATCAAAAAAAAAAAAAAAAAAAAAAAGAAACAAATAGAACTTGAAGTCATGACAAATAATAATTTAAAGTTGCCAAAATCTCAATGAAATTCAATGGTAGCCCTGAAAATTTGAGACTGTGTGAAGTATTTTAATGGAGCCATCCCTGTGGTTTTTTCTCATTGGTATTGTAACAATGCCTAAGAAACAAGGAGGAATATACTCTATTGTCAAGACTTAACTCAAAGTGCTAGAAAAAGTTACTGCTTTGAAGAACACACAATCCAACAAGATGAGATTGAAAGGAAAGACAAAAGAGGTGTAATACACAGGAAGAATGAACATTCACATTTCTCAGTTCTCTCTCTCTCTTTTTTTTCATGAAGTATTCTCATGCAGGTTTCTTTTTCCATTTGTTTTCATCTTACTCAGTCAACGAGTGGTGGGCTCAGCACATAATTTCAATAAAATGTCCTTCCAGGCAGAAAATCATCCATTAACAATATTTTGACTATGGAAGAAAAAGAAATATTTGATCTTCTCATCAGCATAATGATAATACATCTCGTTTGCAGTGTGTAACTGTATATTATTTCCAGAAAGATCGTAGGCTGCACTGCAAATGAGTATTTCTATTCTACAGACACTCACATTTGGAAAAACTGAATATCACTTCTGTTCACTAAGCTTATGAAAAGCCTGTTCATTACTTAAGCCTGAAAACACATTTACATGAAGCTTACAAAGTGTGCAAGCTTTCTATGGGTGTCCCTGCATGAGGAAAAATATTTTGTGTGGACTGCAGGTAGAAGCAGAATAAAAGGAGACAGAAACCGCCTCATTCATGATGATCACTTGCTAAATATATCATCAAAATAATAAATCAACTTTTTTTTTTTTAAATTTCATATTGATAAAGATTAGGGTGGCTATTTAAAAATTAGCTCATGATGGATTGATGCCACTACTTTTTCAGATAATTTTGAGACATGACCTTAATGATGAGGGAGAATATGTGAGATTTTCTATTCTGTTTGAGGGTGGGTGTCTGTGTGGATGCATCTGGATGAACATGGATTACAAAGAAATGCTTCTTAGAACTGCTTTTTGTTTGTTTGTTTGTTTATTTTTGGTCAGTATGATCTGTATAATGAAAAATGTCACTTTTAGTGTCAGAAAATATATATATATTCTGTTTGAAAGCCATAACGTTTTGCTGCATACAAAGAGAAAGGGAAATCAGTTAGAATCATAGAATCAGAATGTTTTGGGTCAGAAGTTACTTTAAAGACCATTCAGTTCCAACCATCCTGACATGCGCATGGTTACTTTCCACTAAATCAAGTTGCCCAAAGCCCCATTCAGCCTGTGCTTGAACACTTCCAGAGAGGGGGGAATTAGAACCTAACAAGTAAATGTGCATACATAATGACTTTCAGAACAAAATCTGGGGAGACAATTCTTTTGGAAAAACATGATTCATTTCTTTTTTGGTTTTAATTTTGACTCGTATTTTTAAAACATTTTTCATTTCTGTAAGAAGAAACTACCATTCTCTGACCACATCTTTTATACATGACAGCTAGTTTTGATAGCAAGGTTGTAGCAAAAACTGCAAGTTGTTTGGTTTTTTGTTGACATTTTTCCCTTCTGTCTTTGTTTTCTTCAGATCTTTTTTTTTTTTTTTTAAATCTTTGTTTTTCTTTTCTTTATTCTTTATTTTGTTGTTGTTGTTCTGTTTTAGGTTTTGAATTTATCCATTGTAACTTGTACAGAAGAATAACTGCATTGGGTCAGGCCAAAGGTCTTACATAGATCAGTATTCTGTCTCCAGCAATGCTCATAAGTGATGCACCATTAGTGTACCAGTAGAAAAATTCCTGTTAAAACTGTTTGCTTGGGGAGAGACGGGTCATGGTAAAACTTTTTTTTTTTTTTTTTTTACTTAGTTACTTTTCACTATTTTTTTTCTGTTTCCCTTTAAATATATACGTATATGTTGTAGAACCAAATGCTTATTCCACTTTTCTTAACAGTAATATTTCTGCAGGGTTGTGTTTTGTTGCAATTGTTTCTTTAAAAAAGCACTAGAGAAAACTGTGAAAGGCTGTTCAGTGCAAAAGCCATGGAGGGTTAGCTGGAACTCCAGCTACTCCCACTTAAAACTCTGAAAGCATTTCTGATTGAAAATATTTCCCATATTCATTCATCTTTGTTGACTTTTTTTTCCCCCCATTATGTTGCTGTTATTTAGGGGATTAAAATATCAGAACTTTATATCAGTTTTTCTACTGGAGAGTCAGGCAAGCAAGAACATGCTATTTTTCAGGGTTACTATTTTTATAATTATGACTAGATATGTCTTCAGATGTCATGGTGAGGGTTTTCTTACATGTACCTACAATAATGAATAAAATGCTATTGATAGGTATTCCAGATATGTTCTGTAAGGAAAACTGAGATGAATGTTTATTTTTGTCTATGATTAAAATATAGAACAGCATAAATGACTATCAAATATCATATAACTTGTAAAATTGCTGTATTTGGCAATAAGCTGACCAATGTGTGCATGCACTGAAAGAATAATTAGACTTGATTAATGATCTTATTTGTCTTTTTGACCCAAACATTATTTGGGAGATATTAAATGAAATGTTTTGTTTGCAGTAACTATTCTTTTATTTAAAAATATGAGATATGGAGGATGTTCTATTGTAAACTAGAAAACTTCGTTCTGCTTGCTGTGAGTTATGAGTGCATATCAAATTTTAATGAAAAAGAATAAATAAATTTTCTCACAGTTCACAATCATCTACTATATCACTCAGTTCATCCCATATAATATGTAATAAACTGAATGCTTCAATTTTTGCTTTATGTGACCATTTACAACCGGGACTATTGCTTGAGAAATTGCCATCTCACAGTAGTTCACATAACCAGTCAGTAGATTAAGGTTCCATGCCATACATCTTGACTGAAAAACACATGCTTTGAAAAAAAAAATAAATTAATAAAAGCTAAGACTGACAAAATTCAAGGTACATAAAGTACATTAACAGTAATGTAGAACTGTACTCCTCAGCTCTGATCTTGACTGGGAAAGGAAGGGAAATGGAAAGGGAAAAAGAAAGGAAAAGGGAAAGGGATAAAACGAGCCAGTAAAGTAGGCGAAGCAGTCAGTGCTCCCTTTATTCACTGTGTTGCCTGATTAATATTTCTATTCACTATTGCAGTGTTACCCTTCCAAGAAGAAAGTTTTAACACTCAAAAACAAACAAACAAATATTCTAAATAACAATTTTATTAAGAAACTTCTAGGATATTTGCTAGTACATTCCAGAGGAATTACAGAAGGCTAGTGGATGGGAAGGTAGACTGATTTAAAAATCTCTGATAGTAGCAGGGAGAATTTTTTAAGTAAATCCTTATTTTTATCCTTTATATTCATTGTATCAATGTTCATTTTGTGAGAATACAAAAAGATACCACAGCACAGTTGGTGGTAAAGAAGCTTGGGTAAGCATAGAGACCAGATAACAAAAGTAAGGAGCACCAGAAGTCCCCCTGAAGTTTATTGGATTTCTGTTAAATCTCATTTTCCCTAATGAAGGCTTCCAAATAGTTTTCTTAATAATTTTATATCTAAAGTTATGAGGGATACCTGCTGTACTTCTTATTAAATAATGACACAAAACTGATTATTTCTTCCAGAAATGCACATATGTAAAAGCAGATCTGATTGAGGACATTTTTTCCCTTCTCTTATTAGTGGTTTCTACTGAAGGAAGGATAAACGTAGTCTTTCAGCTTAGTATGGTCTATGGACTACACAGAAAAAGCATTCCAGGAGGAACCTCTGATGAGGTATTTTTGATTTTCCTAGAAAGCTGATATTTATCACACATTTATCATTATTTCTCATGATAAAGGCTGAAGATGAGTAAGGCAAACCCCATGTTCTATATGAAATTCAGATCCTTTAGCATTTAAATATATATATATATATATTTGTTTTTTAAAAAGCACCTGCTACTTTAGAACTGTCCCTAAAAAGAAGAACATTCATTTTAGTTCAGTTCTGAGAAGATAATTTTACATTATGGATGATGATGAGAAAATGAAAAGTACAGAATAAAAGGTATTTTAAAAATCTTCCTCTATTATGAAATGATTGCTGTACTTACTGTAAATGAAATCTAAGAGGTTTCTTAACATTTTTTATGGGTACCAGGTTCTCAAAAACAAAGATCAAGACAATTCCGTGGTAGCTCCAGAGATCCAAAAGTGTGTTTATTTGTTTATTTATTTATTTCAAAACAGAGAAGCTAGCCCAATTTTTAAAACAAATGAACAATTAAGACTAGATATCTACCTTTTGGCCAATTTTCAGGGAAGAAAGACTTCTGCAGTATCATTTAAACCTAGCTACATATATATGTATCTGTCGCTTAATACTTTTTGTATATGCTGACTAATTTTAACCACATTTGACAGCTAAGTCATAGTGAATTCCCTTTGTTTGTGCCCTCAATGAGAAGAAGACTGAATCTCAAGATCAATCTTTATTAGACTCTGGAGAGGCCATGATAGAACGTACTACAGCATACTCCATGGTAGGGAAAACATATTGAAAACATTCACCTAATAAAAGTTTGAGTCCAAAATTTGGCATGTGGAGGCTAGTATTTGTTAGCTCTTCTACTTATGTTTTTATGTGTGCATAACATATAATTATTATGAATTTCCTTAATTCTTATGCCTATTAAATGTTTCAAATTATTTCTTAATATTAGTATTTCTAAAGACTAAAAAGACTCAAGTGAACAGACTACTCACTGAAACTATTGGAAGATAATTTGTGTCTGGGCTTCTCAATGTAGAAAATTTTCTTCCATTTTATTAGTGATTCCATAATATTGAAATGTTTCTTACCTACATGGGAGAAAACCCATTGCGACAGATCATTTTTCTACATCAATGAAGTCCATGTCAGCAGCTCGTATTTTTTTTTTCAATATGTAAATTATTTGAAAACACACACCAGATCAATTTGCTAAATAGTATGTACTGCTTAGACTTGTCAAGAGAGGGAATTCCAAAAGTTTGGTATGAAAAATTGAAGATATGCTAGCTGCAGTTGAACTTCTTGTCTTAAAACCACAGTTGAAAATAGTAATACAAGGGCTGCCTCCTATTTGATTATGGTGCCCCATGACAACAAAAGCAGATGTTGGCAGAAGTTGAACCCTCTTGAAAATATTTTGTTAAATTTGGCACCAATGTGACAGATGGCAGCAAAGGGGCAGCCTGACAAAATGGTTTCTGACATGGAAGTGCATATGAGGCAAAGGTGTGGTATTAAGTTCCTCCAAGCAGAAAAAAATGGCACCCACTGACATGCATCGACACTTACTGAATGCTAATAGAGACCAAACAGTGAATGAGAGCACAGTGAGGCACTGAGTGGTGTATGTATGTCAGCAGTGGCAACATCAGAATGAAGATGTGAAGGGCAAACCATTTTCTGGTACGGCCATGCACAGCTGGTGCAGAACTTCACGAGTGCAGCATGCAGCTCTTGTTCATTGCTTGCAAAAAATGCATCACTAATGGTGATGACTGTATTGAAAAATAGTGTTTTGAACCTAAGAATTTGCTCTATCAAATAGTGTCATTATTCTCTTTGTTGCAGTTTCCATGGAAATAAGTAGGAGGCATTATTTTTGGAGTAACCTATATCTTTTACCTTTCTAGGCTGTTCTTCCATGCTAGTTTAAAATGCTGTTTTCAAAAATATTCTTGATATTTAGTACATTTATTAGAGCATTAGGAAACTAAGATTGAAAAGGGTCGTGAACTCCATCTGGTTGCTCCATAGTCCCACTGGCTATATCAGACTCTATCTTGAGGTTTTCTTCAGATGCAGCACTAGCTTTTATAATTCCAACAACTCAGGTGGCTAACCATATGTGTTCTTAATGAGTCAGGGAATTAATTACACATTTAATTCCTTTACGAAATTCCCTTTCTTTTAGTAAAAAATCTTCACTGAAACAATTCTATAGCTTCTTGCACGGTCTCTGGCTCGTTGTTACTGTTGGATGTTTGATGCTAGATTTTTGTGAGATTGGCATGTAGGAATTGGCAGAAGCATACCTGTGCATTATTCTGCAGAGGTTTCAAAGCCTTTAAGTGAAAACTTTCATGACCCTGTAGCAACAAATAAAATGTTACCTGGAGAAACTGATTATCCAAATAAAGATTGCAAAGAATAAGCATAGTTTTCTGTAGAATGTTAGTTTCACTTAAAAGATCTTGAAAGCATTTTCTTCAAGTAACACCTTCTCTGTGCTACTTCAGGGAAACAGACAAAAAAAGTTTGTTTCAAAGGATTTTCCTTAAACTTGCAAGCAACAAGTTCCCTAAAGTCTCTTGGGATAGATTTGAAAAGTTTGTATGAAAGCAACTGGAATGTGAACATCTCAATCTGGGCCATGCTGTATGCTCTACCATCGATGGAGCAAAGTAACTGCTTCTAGAAAAGGAGCTATATGATGTACTGAAAAACTTTTGAGAAGAGTGTCTTTCCCACCAGTAACTATAAAAGACATTTTAAATAACTTGCTTAGATTTCTTGGTCTAGCTTCTAACTTCATTGTAAGGTAAAATAATTTATATTGCTCACAAGCAAACAATTTTAAGATTTTGGAATTATTTCTGTTCTGTTTCAGATCTCTGGCACTATCCAGGAAGAAACTTATAGATTATTATTATTATTAATAACAATAATAATAGTAATATACAACTTTAAGAAAAATGATAGTTATCCTAGTATTAGTCACAATCACTATTAAGGGTCATATTGCAGGACTTAATAGAACAATAAGCCAGTAGCCAATGTTCTGCATAAATAATGAGCCAAATCAAAATCAGTCATGCATCTAATTGGGACATTTGTACTACACTGCTTGAGGCATGGAATACTTTTCTATGCTAGATATGTGCTTGGCAAATTTAATCAGATAATCAACTCCCAGACTCATTTCCTTTTTCTGAAACTCTTTGTGGCAGTAGGCATAGGTAAGGTAGCATTTCTACTCATGATGGTATTTGACAACCTTTAAAAAAAAAAAAAAATAGAAAGAAAGACAGAGAGAGCTATATTATTTAAGACAATAAATACCTGTAAAGAGGATTTTGTGAATTATTTATATTTATTAATATAAATAAATATTATAAATATATATATTTATAAATATATTTATATTATATTATATTTTTATATATAATATAAATATAAATAAATAAATAAATATTATTTTTTTAAAAAAAATATTCAAGCCTAGAAGTGCAAGAACCAGACTGGTGACCCAAGTACTGATTCTTGTTCAGCTACCCTGATGTTTGATCATTGACATATCTTTGCCCATATTTTTTCTCAGCCTCCTCCTTTCTAAAATAAAAGTAATGGTAAAAATATTTATTTCTGTTTCACTTAAAGGTCTGCTTAAAGAGCCAATTCATAAGACTAAGAGATTAGTTTTCAAAACAGGCTGAGAGATTTCACTGAAATCTTAGAAAAACCGAACATCTTACCAAGATCAAGGTCAAAATCTCATCGGACAAAACAATGTGAATACTACCCAAAATTTAAGTTAGGGTGTTTAGGAAGATCAGATAGTAATTTTCATCCTCAAGAGAAAAACTAGCAGTCAGGAAGAAATTATTTCCACATCTGAGATGGCCAGAGTCCCAGCTGAGCTCCCAGATAGATTCATCCAACCCACCTGTGGTCACTCAAATTATTCAGTGAATCTTTTCCATGATGCTTTCTATCCTGTGGGTCCCAGGAACAGGCTTGGGTTGTGGACCCACCACACAGATGAGCAACAGCTCTTCTTAGGCATTTTGGACCATGTTGCAGTTTATGTGGCAAGAACATGTTTGATAACTTGCAGAGAAATCTTTCTTTGTGTTGAGGCATCATCAGAACCTGGTCATATGACAGGATATGAACAGGAATTATGGTTGGTTGGTTTTTTTTTGGTTTTTTTTTTTAATGGCATATGAGAGGAGGAATTGCAATGTGTGTTCCTCAAGATCTTGTGGCAACATCTATTCACCAGTACAAGTTCAAACATCCAAAATTATGAAAATATGGTAGTACAGAAAGTCTTTATACACAGCAGCAGACGGGATTTTTATTATTATTATTTTTTAAATAAAAGGTCAGGAAGGGCTATTTATTGTGTTCAGAAGAATATATCAGGAGAACTGTATTTCCAATCTCATTAAAGAAGTAAAAATACCGAAGGTGACTGATTTCTGAATACTGAAGTACACTATGTCTCAGTTAGGTATTAGTTATTTCATTCTGTTTAGCTTGCTAGTGTATAGAAACAGAAAGTTCTGAATAAATATCAGTTTGCTGCTGTGCTAATGAGAACTGTTCTGGGGAAAAATTTCAGCCAAGTATCTCTCAGCCCAATTGAAATGAAACGGTACACAGTCTTTCAAACTGGCTTTTTTTAATGCTTGATTATAATTGACAATTTTGTGGTTCTCTCTCTAAATTATACGAACGTGTAACAGAAGACCATGAGAGCCAAGCTACACATCCTTTCCTGAGACAGGCTCAGTGTGGTGCTTGCACTAGACCTAGCTTTCAAGGAAGATAAGAAATTCCCTGTGCATATGTTTTCAGTGCCAGAAGAGGTATAAACGCATCTTACTACAGGCCATCACCAAGTTTTTTTTATGGTTAAGGTCAAGATGAATATAATGAGCTTTAACCTAAACCTTCATTCACAATGCTGTTGACTTGAAGCCCCTTTTGAGGTTTAAAAAAATTTTGATTAACTTTCTCAAGTTTATTTTTCATGCCCATCTACCTCCTTAGTAGACTAAATAAATCTCTACAGTGGAAAACTGACACATTACAAAAGACTGTTTTTGCTGTGTTTCTGATTTGGCCAGCAATGACTGTAACACAGTCATTTTTAAATGTGAGTTTGTGAGTACTTTAAAGTATTGACTTAGGCTGTCCACAAAATCCTCTTCCACTGTATGCAGCCATAGGCAATTATATAGTTAAAGCTGAGGCCAGCCTGGAAACAGAAGCAGAATATTGCCCAAAGCACAACAGTTGCTCAAGATTCTTGCCCCAGGGCCAGTGTAGGTTGACGACCACCTGATTTTAAAGTAATATTTTGGCAGAACTTCGTAAGGTTTGGATACTTACCAAAACCAAAACTTTTTGAGTTACGGTTTCATCCATCTCAATTATGATCTGCCTGTGAAATAATATCAGATGAATTTAAAGGAGAGTGAGCAAAAATATCCTGAGAGTCCAGCAAATGCAAAACTAGTTTTGTATTATATTAGAAACTTCAAAATTATATTGCTATCTAGTACCAGTGCTTTGGGTTTGTTTATGATAGGCTATTTTGTTGAACTTATGAGAGCTTTTGAATTAATCCTGGGTAGCTAGTAACAATTTTCCTTTTGTAGATAGGAAGCAATTTGATTTACTGGTTTAAAGCCATAAGAGGAATTATCTATGTTTGGTAGAAATGAACTGAAAAAGCTGAGAGAGCTGGTAAAGAATTGGCAGACCAGGGAATAATGTGAGTTTAGTTGCATTCCTTTACAAAACATCTACAGCTCAATATCATGCTTAAGTATGCTGAATTTGTTAGGGTCGTGTCTCTGATTAATTTAGCTCTTAGTCTGTAGACTGTGGCTGGAGAGAACAGCCTGTCTAATGTTATTAATCGGGTGGTTATGATTAACAGGACGGTAAATGTAATGTTAAGACATATTGGTCTTTGTTGTTGAAAATTTGTTTTGAAGACCTCTACAAAATTCCCAGAAACAACTGATTCAGGTCTGGGGAAAAAATGTTGATTGTCATTGTTAAAATTCCAGTGGCCAGGCATTACTCTTCTTGAGTTTGACTGTGACCTAAGATAAATTTTATGGAATTTGATTTTCAATGAATTCATTGTTGCTCCACGTTGCTCTTTGAAATAAATAAGATCAGAATTAAATGGCATTCAAATTTCTGTCACTACTATGCATCTGGATTCCTCAAAAATAAGTATTAAGACATCACAAACATAATGATGTATACACGTTTACGACCACTGCTGTAGAACATATATATATATATACACATTTGCAGTAGAATAACAGAGGTTTTAATTTTTCTGATGCTATCACCACATTTGTGTCAGGAAAAAGAAAGGTTCTGTTGCTGTGCTAAGTCTTCACATGCTTCACTTTGAATTCAGGTGCATATTGGAGCTGCTACTGTCGTACTTAGTGACAAGGAGTTCTTCCTTATTTACAGTTCAACCATAACTGCTATAACCAGAAGTCTGTCTTTATATTGACTTTTTTTGTCCTAAGCCTTAACAGTTATAGTTTAACCAGGCACAAAAGCAGGTTTCATTTTGTTTTGTTTTGTTCTATCTTGTTTTCATAAGTTCTACATAATAAACTCTAAAGTATATAAAACACAATTGTCACTTTGGAGGATTAAAAATTAATAACCAGTGGCACCTGAAGCCTTGTGAATCCTGCTCCTCGACACAGTCTTCTGCATTTTACTCAACAGTTTGCACATTATTGAGCCAAGTGGTGGGTATCACTAAAGGAATGCAGGATAACATTGAAAGTGTGCTGATAGGCACAATAAGTATGCACAGTGTAATTTATCTTTCTCTTGTTTGGAAATCTCACATGGAAAGCAAGTTAATTTTGTGGGGATATATTATGTAAGGCCACTTTTTATCCTGTAGCTTAGGGATGAAATGGGAGAAAGGATTTGAATGTAAGCTGTTTTGAAAGATAGTAATGGCTGGTTTCTTTTGAAAAGTGTGGAGAGGTCTGACACTCTCCATGAAAAGCCCTTAGACAAAAAGTGAGGTGAGGAAGATAAGTCTGAAGGGTCTTTAAATTGAAGATGATAGTTCACTGGGGATAACATGAGAATATGTCCATTACCAGTGTAGAACCCCAGAAGAGGCAATAAAAGGCTCGGAGCAGCAATACAAAACATGATCTTCTCTGTCTGAAGGCAACAGATCTCAAGATTAGGAAAAAAACTTTGCAATGCTTTCAAAGTAACATTATGGAAGAAGGAGGTACTAGATGACAACATTAGCTGCTTAAACAAAAATAAAAGTATAAGACTATGTTGTCCAAGATGGAGCAGGAAAAAAAAAAAAAAAAAGACACAAATCTTTTCAATCTTAAATGTTTATTTAAAATGACACTGGTTTCACAGGAAAAATGTTAACCATATTACAGTCCCCATGAGCCAGCTTAGGAATCATCCATCTTTTATTTTGACAAAGTTATTTTTGAGCTTATCCTTTAGATTTAGGATGACCTTTTGATTTCAAGAATTTGAAAAGTTTTGGCAGATTCTGGATAATTCTGTATTACTCTGCAAATTCTTTCATCATTGGGCCACGTCTGCATGTTCTGTGGCAACAGAGCTTGGACTTACCATATCACTTACAATTTACACCCTAAAATGTTAGAAAGACCATTCTCTTGTCATTTGGTTCAATCTCTTCAATGCTTAGTTTTTATTAGTCAGACCAAGAGGAAGGGAAGAGTATAATTAAAACTAACCTGCATGTTAATATTTTTTAATAAATTTTGCTTTAATAATGGGGGGGGGGGGGGGAGGGGAGGGGAAGCACTTGAAGATTCTGACGAAGTAATGTATATTTGGTTCACAAAAACATTCTTACCTTTGATCATTAATCAATGTGTAAGTGAGGAAACGCTGCATAGTTACACTTTTCTTCACTTTGGAGGTCAGAGGGTAGGAAAACTGCTTTTTCATTTAATTGCATACAAACATGTCCCCAGCCACTGCTTAAGCCAATTCGTACACAGAATGTTAAACTACTGCATGTGAAGTTAGAAGCAAATTAATATTTCATGAAAATCCTGCATTAACCCCTTGATCCTGACCTTCAGGTTTAATGTGGAACTGAAACAAAGATGTAAACCAAAGGCTTCAGTGCTGCAATAACAACAAAGAACACAACTTTTAGAGGTACTCCCTTTCCTTTTAGTTCAAAATATCCATCAGCTTTTACACAGCTCTGGATATTCCTTGTTTCCTCCAATACTTTGTCTAATTTCACAAAAATCTTTTCAGGAGAGGAAAATGGTTTTCATTTACCTATTTGTCTCACACCTTAAAGAAGCATAAACTTAAAATAGGGCAAAATCATTTCCTGGCTTGCTGGGCTTTGACCAGTACTTGTTGGAAGTCCGAAGATGCGGACATAGATATCTCTGTTTGTGTTGGTATGGGTGTTTTGAGGCATCACCTTTCACCATGGTGCTATGATATCAAGTGGTATTGCTGAAGATACTACTCTCTAATTTGGAGCCATCTGTTACAGTTCACTGCTCTTAGAGGCATGTTTTACTGACAAGGCACATGCCCATCCATTGACTCAGCTATCATGGTTGGACAGTCCTGTGAGTGAGCAGGAGCTGTAGCTGTGGTATGAGCAAGATGCAGATGACAATCACTGCAAGTGAAGAAATTCATTGCTGTAGATAAATGTTAGCCACAGAAATACTCTCTTAAAGAAATGATAAAGATTGTTGATTCTCATTACTCAAAACAAACACAAGAGCCAGAGAAGAACAAAATCAGTTTGTGGCAATTTCAGTGCTTACCCCAAAATCCTTACAAAGTATATCTCATTTATAGTAGTACACATCAAAAACTTCTTCTCTCCACTCTGACTCTGCTTAGTATTTTATATGTTATATAATCCTGGGTATTTTATATGTTATATAATCCAGCTAGGTTAAAAGAAGAAAACACAGAAACTGAAATCTATGAGATTCCAACATTTCACAGAGCACTTGGCATTTGTAAAGATACAGTCCTTAGTAAAGAAAAAACTGATCAACCTTTCCATCCATCAATTGTTTTTATGACCCCTTAATATACTAAAACTGACAGTTAGATACCAAATTCACAGTTGTTTTGTAAATCTACCTCTAAAAGTGCTCAACACCTGAGCTTTAAAAATAAGCCAATTCCTAGCCCCTACGTGGGTGTGGAAATACTCTAGAGTGGAAGAAATAGGGATTAATGCAGTATTGTCTGCCTCATTCTATTGGGAACAAGAATGAAGAACCATGACTTTCTTCATTACTATCACAAGCATTCTTTTTGAAACTTAGATTCATAGAATCATTTGAGTTGGAATTGACCTGTAAAAGCAATCTTGTCCAACTCCCCTGCCATAAACAGGGACACCTACAGCTAGATCAGGTTGCTCAGAGCCCCATCCAGCCCGACTGTGAGTGCCTCTGTGGGATGGGGCATCTGCCATTTCTCTGGGCAACCTGCTCCAGTGCCTCACCATCCTTATTGTAAAAGCCTTCTTCCTTATACCCAATCTAAACCTCCCCTCTTTTAGTTTGAAACCATTTATCCTTGTCCTATCATAATAGACCCTGCCAAAGAGTCTTTCCCATTCTTTTTTACAGCCCTTTTTTAGATATATTAACTATATATATTAACTATGCCTTTGCTAAACATGTAAGTACCTTCATAAAGCCAGAGTGCATTGCTGTAGCTGTGACAGACACTGCAATAGAAACCATGCAGGTGTTTAATACTGCTAGGGCACAGTGAGCTGCAGAACACAGAGCTGATAGGAAGGCTACCAGATCTGATGCAGAAGTCTTTCCCTGTTAAATTTTAGCATAAAGGAATCATTTCACAAATCTTTCTTTTTTTGAAGAATTTTAACTATTCTATTCATAATATAAATGATAAAATAGATACGGGACTTCTTTTTGCTTATACTTTCAATCTCAACAGCAGTGCATATTTCAAATAAAAGTAAAATAATTACATTCTTTAGTTTGTGCAATTTTTGATAGAATAGTACATTTATATGTTAATTTTTCTAAGATCAACTTTATTTATCTACAGGAAGCTATTCCAAGATTGTTGTACATTTTCTTCACTTCTGAAATGTTATCACATTTAATTGCCTGATCTTATTTGGGTTGCAATCATAGTCATTAATTAGCAGGAAGGTGAGGGACAGCATCATATCTAACTATCTGTTATGGCTGCTTTAATGAGGAAAATACCTGCCATCATTTTAAAGGCATCCTGTATACTTCACAAATACAGCTTGCTGTAGCATTCTCATTTAGACTGTGAACATCAAAGGAAATTGATGTCAGGTGTGAACAGAAGCTGCTGAATATATCTGTTGAGGAAGCTGAGTTTGGGTGGGAGAGATGAAGGGCAGCTTAAAACATTAACAAAACTACAGGTAATTAGTGTAAACTTTCAAGGGTAAGGTATGCTTGAGGAATAAAAATGTTGTTTATAGCTATTCCCTGTAGTGCCACTATTGCTAAGGGTCTGTCAATGTTTTCATTTATAAAACTCTATTTTTATAGGATTGTACACTCACAATAAAAAATGTGCTTGGGGCTAGAAGTTGACAATTTAAAGAAAAATAAATTGTTTTTGTTGTTTTGGTGCTTTTTAAAAATTATATGAGTGTATGAATAACAATTTTATCTGTTCTGACTGGTTGTTTTCCTCTGTATAATTCAGCTGTTAGTTTAAAATCAATTTAATGAAATTTGGCAAGCAATTAGTTCCTAGCATGGACTAATCAGTATTGGAATTCTTGGAAAAAATAAAAAATAAATAAACTAAGATTATTCAGTGTTTCACAGGCACAACTACACCTTTCAAATGGAATTGTAAAGAATTCAGAGCATTTGTGGAGAATGTTGAATGGATATCTTTGTTCCAAGAAAAATGTTACAGTATAATACCTGGAAAAACAAGCTTTAAGTTCTGGGGAAAAAAAAAAAAAAGCATGGTCACTTATCAAGATATTGTAAGCTTACTGTGCACTATCAGGTTTGCCAATTGGCTACCAGTGATGTTGTCATATCTCACCTCAATAATTTTCCATAAATAGGATATAGTACGAATCTTTTTAGGCTACTGGTATCCTCAGGCTCCTACACACTTCATGGAAAGACAAAGTAATTTCCTGGGATTAAAAAAGAATGCTTTTTTACTCTTGTTCTGCAATTATAGCTGAATATATATATGTTTTTCACCTTTATTTGATATTGGAGTCTGTTTACCGTAAGGGATGTTTTTTTCCCCTCGCTGCATTATAACAATAACAGCAGTGTAACAACATGTGCTTCTCAACAGAGCAATACCACCATGGGACTGGAAGTCAGTTCTCTTGAACATCATCCTAATGCTTTATCCGCTGTATGAATATGCCTCTGCTATCAATCCATTGAAATCTTGAAAAAAAAAAAAAAAAAAAAAAAAGGCCCAAGTTTTACATCAATCTGTAGCAATCATAGTTATACATTTCAAAATAAAACCCTTCAAGTTTTGCGGATATTTTAGAATTTTTCATCAAGTCTCTAAAACATGATGTAGATACACATAGGCATATATAGACATATATGTTTATCTATATGGATAAAATAATGGGATATGATTTATATATAACATTTCTCTATATAGAGTATGTTCCTTACTCATCAGTGATCACAGTTTCAAACTCTGTGTCAGAATATTGTGTATGATGGAAGAAGTAATGCCATTGTCACAAATCCTTCCTCCAGCAGTTTTTGGTGAAAGATGACTTTTTAATGAAAGTGCATCCATTTTTAATGATATCCTTCTTAAAATCATGGCCAGAATTTAAGTTCTGTGATGAATACTACAATTACAATTTCTGTGGGCTCCATTAGGAACGTGGATACTTTCGTTCTACTCAACCAGTTGTGACTTTCAAACACAAATGCAGGCGCGTATGCCAAAAATGCAGGATCATGATCATCTAACCTAACCACCTCCATATCATTTGATAGAAAATATCTCAAGCACAATTCCTTGTCTTTGGAAACAGAGTATATTTTAGAAAAATCTAAACACAAATCATGATTTTCTCTCTGTAGTTTACTGATGTCTTAGGAGAGAGAATGAAATTGCCCTTGTCATACTGCACTTCGTGAGACTTTATAAGACCAGAGTTAGTGTAACTAAGGTCCCTTGGTCTAGGGGTTAGACTGCTTCTGCCAGGGAAACTGAGTGGGAACTACCAGTCTCAATCCAGATACAAGATATATAATAAAGACAGTCTGTGAATCGACACTTCTGATCTTCAACAGACTCATTTTTGGGGAGCTTTTTTTGTCCATCCCTGTGCCTTAATCTAATCAGCTGCTGCCCTCATATGAGGAGCCTGGATTCTGCCCTTAGACCCCTGACTGCAATTAAATTTCCTATAAAACGCTGAAGGAAAACTTGGCAAAAGAGGTCCTGCATATTCACACTTTCATTTTATGAACACAAAGATTTGTTTGGGTGCAATAAACACCTGTCATCTTAAATAGTAAAGAATGTACTTCATTCTGTGCGTTGTTTTTGTTTTGTTTTTTGTTTTTAATGATAAAAGTGCTTTAATTTCTAGTTAAATGCTAAACCACAGTGAAGAAACTAACATTTCAGAAAAGGGGTTGAAAGGAAGACTGCAAGTAAAACCAAATAAAGCAAATAATATTCTATTTTATGCAAAAAGAAACAGAACTGCTCTTGTAATTCAGTTGACCTTGAAAGAGATACGACGCAGACATTTTGTTGAATAATCATATACCTAATATTAATACAGGGATGACAAAAACTATTTTAGACAGTTTCCAGTGACTGACAGGTAGTGATATCCTATGAAAACCCTGAGCAGAACTCTTTCACCATTTCAACAATTACCTTCTTTTTTTCTCTGAAGTTAAACAATAGATGAGACCTCCTAATGGCTTTCCATGTGTTCATCACAGCTACCTGCGTGAATTTGCAGTAATTAAGCAATCTGAAACACTGACTGACCCAGAGAGAAAGCTATTCCATTCCGGTGGTGTCCTTGAAATGTCTTCATCATCAAGCAGTCTCTTCTCTTCATCTCACTGAAAGCTAATGTCAGCACTACTGTGTAGCAATCCTTCTGTAAAATAGCTATTGTAATCTCATAAGGATGTTTTTTATATATATAAGCACACGCACTCTCACAAAAGAAAAAAAAAAAAAAAAATCAAAGAGAAAAATTGCACAGTGTGGGCAGAAAAGTGGCCCAGTGAAAATGTTTCTGGTATTAGGAGGGGGAGGAAGGGCGTTTGGTGAGGATGAAAAAATGTCTTTTTTTTTTTTTAAGGTCAAAAATATAATTAGCATTTGAAAGGATGTAAAGATGCACTACCTCAGGGACGACAGTGGCCATATTTGTGCCATTTAATGTCAACAACCATTGGAGTTGTGATAAAATTAATAGAGCCTTGTGTGATTGATAACATACTTCATCTACCATTCCAGTACAAAAATCCCACAGGTTTAGCAGCAAGGAACAATGTTTAGATCGCTTTTCAAAGAAGGCTGTCTGAAAGATGTAGTTATGGGCTTTAATTAGCTTCTGAAATCCGTGACAACCTTCCCCACTTCCACTACCAAAAAGTAAAAATATCTTGCTTAATTATTAACTGTGTAAGTAGATCTTACTGTGTCTCCTCAGTTACAGGACATTTTTTCTGGACACCGATCTTCAAGAGTTATAAAAAAGGCAGACTTTTTCCAGGGTTTTTAAGAGTAGAAAATCTGTAGTTCGTGTTAGGAAAAAAAAAAGAAGGGGGACCACTTACAGGGAGAGGAGTTGAACAATGACTTCAGCGATGAACGAAAACTAAGTATTCTATAATTAACATACACTTCAACTTGGAGTTTGTTTATTTTTCACTTACTGGTAGACTGCACACATTTTTCTATCATGTTCTGAAAAAAACTGATTGAACATTTTGGTCAATATGATTTTCAGAATCACACTGATAATTTGCTCTGAGTTGGCATGTGTTCTTGCAGCCCAGAAAGCCAATTCCACCCTGTGTTGCATCAGGAAGGATGACCAGCAGGGCAAGGAAATGATTCTCCCCCTCTGTTCATGTGGGGCCCAACTTGGAGGGCTGTGTTCAACTCTGGGGTCCTCAGCCTATAATTACATGAAACTGTTGGAGTGGGTCCAGAGGAGGGGTGAAAAGATGATCAGAAGACTGGAACACCTTTCCTATGAAGAAAGGCTGAGGGAGATGGCCTTGTACAGCTTGGAGAAAAGAAGGCTCTGGCAAGACCTCACTGCTACCTTCCAGGACCTAAAGCATACAGGAAAGATTGGAAGGGAAATTTTTATAAGGGACCACCTTAGCAGAAAACGGGGTAATAGTTTTATTCTTAATGATGGTATGTTTAAATTAGACATTGGGAAGAAATTCTTTACTCAGAGTGTAGAAAGGCACTGGCGCAGCTGCCCAGAGAAGCTGTGGTGCCCCATCCCTGCAGGCGCTCAAGGTTGGCATCCAGGTTGGATGGGGCCCTGGGCAGCCTGAGCTGGTGGGGGGCAGCCCTACGCATGGCAGGGGTTGGGGCTGGGTCGGCTGTGAGATCCCTTCCAACTCAAACCATTCCATGATTCTGTGATTCTGTGAAACAATAATAAAAGCCATGTTTAAGGTCTCCAAGTCACAAGTCATGTATGGAATAATGTGTATTGTTCATTTGAATTAGAAAAACAGCCTGATCACTAATGTAAAATATAAACAATCATTTTATTACAAATCTATTTATGTCTTTGGTACACCACCTTTCTATATATTTTATGAATTACATTTTTGACATGATTTAGAGTCATGCAGTAATGCAACTTTTTAGATTTTTGTGCCACCAATTCGACAATCTAGCATTTTCTTAATTAGAAATTATGTAAAGCAGTGTGAGAAATTAACAGTCTGCCCTCTTCCTTTGTGGGTGATACATACTTTTCAAGAAACATATAATATTTGTTATTAAAATATATGAGGGCTGCTCCAAAGGTAATACCTCCTATTTTAAGACGTTGGCCAATGACAACAGAAGCAAATACTGGTGGTATGGAAGTAGGGATTGAACCTTCCCAATATTCCATTATGTTTTGATGCTGTGAGACAGATGACAGCAGAAGGGCAGTCTGACAAAATGGCATCAGTCGTGGAAGCGCATGGAAGAAACGGTGTGACAATGAATTCCTCCATGTGGAAAAAAATGGCACCCATGGACATTCATTGATTCTTGCTGAACACTGATGGAAACCAAATAGTGGATGTGAGCACAGTGAGGCAGCGGGTGCATTACAGCAGTGGTGACACAGACAATGAGTCACCTCCACTGGTACAGATTGTTACAAGTGTGACACTGGCTCTTGTTTATTGCTCACAAAAATGCATAGATAGTGGTTGTGATTAAGCTGAAAACTACTGTTCTGTAGTCAAGAATTTGCTCTATCAAATAGTGTTGTTGTGCTCTTTGTATCTGTTGTAGTTTCCTTTGAAATAAAGAGAATGCATTTCTTTTGGAGCAACCTATCTATATACTTAGATGAATATATGTCATTGGGCACTGAAAATGTTTTCAGATATCCCTACATATTTTCCCTATTATTTTGTGCCATTAAGATTATAATCTCAGTGAAAAGATCTCTAACATTTAGAGCTGGATAAGATCTCAGCATGGAGTAGCACCAAACTGCAGTGCATCACTACCTGATTATTGCAGCACTGATTTAGCAAAGAGTTCTGCCACAAACCCTAACATGTTCCTGGAGTGTTGCAGCAAAGCAATTCTAACTGATCCTGTCAAGAGTTGATCTAGTTGAGGGAAATCACTAGGGGAAGAGGTGAGATTATTAACCAAAAATTGAATTGTTGATAAAAAATTTAATCAAAACCTCAGTGTGAGCAAAATGGACTATAGATCTCAAAGCTACTACTGTAGCAGTCACCTAATGCATTTTAAAAAGTGCTGAATCAGTATGAACTGCCCTACTGATGGTAACTACATGCCAGTGGGAAGAAACCAGCTTTCCTGTCCCTAGATGTCAGTTTACTTCCACTGCGTGTTCTCTTGAAAAATTTTTGCAAAATCATGTGAAAAGTTCTTAAAGCCCAGTTACATGCTCTGAAATCAATAGTTCAGTGTAGGAGGTCACTATGGCAGGGTTGGTAAATCTCTATCACTTGAGCAGTAGCACTCAGTATCTCTTTCTGCTTGATAAATTGTGCAGGTAGTGAATATGTAAGAGAAACAGGCATAGATGCAAATGACTAATAAAGGTGACAAAACCTGAAATGGTTTAATTCACATGATATGCATTTAACTTAGCTAAAAAGTATCTTATCACACACAATACTTTCAATAAATAAATTTATTCAAGAATTTTAAGTGATAGAGAAAAGCTTCCTGAGTAGTCTAACACTGCAATGATTTAATGGGACTCTCCATATTTCAGATAATAAATGCATAGCAATTTCTGTCAAGTTATTTACCCTCAGAAAAGCTGATGGATGAAATTATTCTCTAAATACAATTCACCTCTGAAGGCTAACAGGCAACGAAAGTACTGGCCCAAGAAAAGGAGTAACAATGGCAGCATCATAAAAATGAATGTAACACTAAGGCAACAGAATAAAATATTATTTTAATTATTATTCTTTGTACTTCAGTGGATCACAGAGAGTGAGAAAGGATACCAGATGTATACGTCATAAAAACCTTCTCCAGCAACAGTTCATCATTCTTTGGGGTGTGTCTAAAATACCTGTAACCTAAGGATTAAACAAATGAATTTGGCAGCATTGCGTATCGTAATTACACATAGAGAACTCTAGGAAAAGACTGCTTGGCATTTCTGCACATCCTGCTCTTGGCCTATACCATCTTCCCCACTGCCATAAAAATTAATTCTGCTGCTTACTTTTAGTCTCTGCCTCTCATTTTGGGACAATTCTCTATGGTTCCTGGTTATTTTCAGAACTTTTTATCAAATGCACTCCAGTAAACCAACAGAAGAGCTAACCTGAGGTTACTTGTGTTAAAAGCATTCATTTTCCTTTCATAAAACATGAAACCTGTAAAATATGACATGATGAGTCTATACATAGGAGTGTACATGTCTAGTAATACACCTATGATAAGGAGCTCCAAGCACATCGATGATGTGGCTGTTATAGGCAAAACAGATAGGAATGTCTATAAATAAACACATCCTAAGTTTCTGAGAAAACTTTATTTTAAGCTAATATGACTATGCCATTGACTTCCTTTAGCATAAACCATTTGTGTTGAAAAACCTCTTCAAAGGCAGATTTCCTACCTTATCCTGCAGTATTTTTCAACTTTCAGTTATCATGATTTGTTGACCAGATTATTTACAATATGTTTGCTAAGAAATTCTAGTACTTAGAAGCTTTCAGACAGATGCTTGAAATTCAGCTGAGAGGAAGAGGGATGGAGGCAGAGAAAAGAGTCAGACTTGTGCCTGCTTGTTGGTTTGTAGTGTAGTTTTCTGAAGACTGTACTTGTACTAAGCAGGCTTTATTCCCCCACGGTTAATGGTGCAGGTGCTGTGCTTGCAGCACCCAAACAAGTATGAGTACCACAATATAAGGCTGCAGCCCAGAGTAAGATTGCCCCATCACACTTCTTTTCAAACAGATTGGACTTGCTGCAGCAGTGCACACCAGAAGGAAAGTTTTGGCTTTACATTTGCTTAACACAGTGAAGGATGAACAAGTGGTTCATAAAGAAACAGTGAGTGAACCGTAGAAACTATCAACTGCATCATGCTGAAGGAGTCCAAATGTCCCCAAAAATATTCACTTAATGAAATTACTTGCTTCTGGAAATGCTGAATGTTCAAATGCTTAACTTTAAGTAAGTATTATTGTATGTTTTTTTAAGACTGGTACATTTTATACATATAATACCACAGTTGTTTACAAATTTTCTGGAAAAAAAAAAAAATTCCTTAACAGAACACAGAATTTCATCAAAATCAGCGTTTTGAAAGAAGGCATACATTTTGCAGATTTTTTTTCTTAGCTTAGGAAGGAATTTTGCCATCTCATTTCAAATTTATTTCAAGATATAGATCATTAAAATGAGGTTTTGGTGGATGTGAAATGACACACCTCCCATTGCATTTTTTCTCCGGACCGATTCTCCAGACACACCTATTGCAAAGCTACGCACAGTACAGAAAAAAAAAATAACTAGTCCATTTGGAACCACCAGAGATTGCATGTCAATTTTTTTAGAAGAATCATACGTGCTTCTTTCTCAGTTCAAAACTTTTATTGAAACATCTTTCCTGGAGATCATGATTCAGAAGAGCTGCTTAAATATCTGCTTACCTGTGTGCAAGCATTTCCCCCAAAACCAATGGGAGAATTCATATGCTAAACAGGAGATCTGTGCAGAGATTTACCATTGCACAAAGGACTACATTATAAATATATAGAGATATGTACAGACACACTGATTCTAGCAATTTTTGCAGTCATTAATGGGAACCACCTTAAAATTTTATTTCATATCCTGTTTGATTGCAATGTATCTTGATATATATATATACATATTTTGAACCTGATCCTGTCCACATTTTGAAGAGAAAATGTATGAATGGGAATATGTAAAAGCATCTTTAAAAAGATGTACAACATTCAAGAAAATTTAAAAGAAATACAAAACCATAAAAGAGCAACAACAAAAACATCATACTAAGAGGTATATCAGCCTCTGACCATGGTTCATATTTTCTATTCTGACCATAACTCTGATTCTTTTATTCTACTGTAAGGATCAAGGAATTCTTTTTACATATCATGCTTAGTTCAGACAAAGACTGCAGCAGAAACTAAGGAAAGCAATGCTCAGAGATTTGTCGGTGCTTTTTGTTGTTCGTTTTGTCTTTGGTGGGAGTTGGTTCAATTGTGTTTGTGCATGCACGTAGAAGTAGTTTTTGTTTGGGTTTTTGTTTGATTGATTATTATCATTATATAATGGCTTGGTTGTTCGTTTGTTTTTGTTGTGGTTTTCCTTTTTTTTTGATTGGGGTGAGGAGGGGGGTATTGCTTCCATTGCTTTTCTTTGCCATTTTGGACATCAGAAATACGTTAATACGTTGAAGGATCTGAAAATCCTGCCTGTGGTTGCTGAAGTGTGTAAAGCAGAGCAAGTAACCTGATCTTGAAGTTCTGAACTTTCAGAATCCCTTCAATTTGTGCAAGGCAAGGCCGTATCCAAGTAATGTCAGGGTACTGCTTGGGAAAAGAGGTTACTGTATCTGCTCAATCTGAGAAAGGAAGCTTCAGAAATTAAATTTCAGGAACATTTCCAGATTTTTTTTTCCCTTCTCACACCTCCCATCAGTCTCTCAACTTGAAAAATTCAGTTCCTAAATCTATTACATACAAGCAAGTCAATCAAGTTCAGTCCTCTGAATTTGCTTAGTGCTCTGAAAGTCATAAAGGTCAAATCAGTATTGATAATCATAGAATCATTCAATCTTCAGTGCTGGAAAAGATCTCTAACATCATCTAGTCTACCCACCATCAATACTGACCACAAATCGTGTCCCTCAGTGCCACATCCATACGGTTCTTGAACACCTCCAGGGACGATAACTCCACCACCTCCCTGGGCAGCCTGTTCCAAATACCTCAACACTTTATCTGAGAAAAAATGCTCCCTAATATCCAGCCTGAACCTTTCCTTGTGCAACTTCAGTCCATTTCCTCTCATCCTATCACTAGAAGAAGAGGCCAACACTCACCCTTGCCACAACCTCCTTCCAGGTCATTCTAGTGAGTGATAAGGACTTCCCTCAGCCTCCTCTTCTCCAGACTGAGTGTTTCAGGGTACATTTGGATCCAAGAGACAGGATATCTTGGGAACAGGGGCAAACAAACTACATACTCAAAGCAGCACAGAGGGTTGTGAGTTTTATTCAACACACACACACAGGCCTCCACTTAGATGACCCTAGTAAGTGTCAAGCAGAAACTCCCCATGCAAGCACACTATTACTTGCTGATCCTTGAGAGATGGCAAAACACTGAGTAGGAGATGGAGGAGCATGCCAGCAGTGAATTTGATGGGTAGTGTAAGTAGAGCACTCTGTGCTTCGAAGTGCACTATTTCTCTCTCTCTACCACTTCCTCTCTCCTGCTTTTATTCTCCCCAGGCTCTGCAGGGCTTTTTTTCCTCTTGCAAGCTGTACCTGCGTGGCCAATGCATGATACAGAGGCCAAGTGGAACACCTGCTTGCAAAACAAGATAAATTACCAAGGTCAGCTCCCTCTACAAAACAAGATATTTGCAGCTGTAGCCACAAATATCACTTCCCTTAAAACTGTAAGAATACTTTGAACCATCCCAAAATCGTTCTTTGGTCAGGGGCTTTTAAGTCCCTGACACACTGAACAATCCCAGCTCCTCCAGCCACTCCCCATAAGATTTGTGCTCCAGACCCTTCACCAGCTCTACTGCCCGTCTCTGGACAGGCTCCAGGGTCTCGATGTCTTTCTTGTAGTGAGGGGCCCAAAATTGAACACAGTACTTCAGATGTGGCCTCAGCAGAGCTAAAAACATGAGGACAAGCACCTTCCTGCTCCTTCTGGCTACACTGCTTCTGATACAAGAAAGGATGGCATTGGTCTTCTTGGCCACCCCAGCACACTGCTGGCTCATGTTCAGGTGAACATTGACCAACACCCTCAGACCCTTTTCCTCCACACAGCTTCCCAGCACTCTGCCCCAAGCCTGTAGCATTGCTTCTGGTTGTTGGGACCAAAGTGCAGGTGCAACACTTGGTCTTGTGGAAGCTCATTCATTTGGCCTCAGCCCATTGATCCAGACAGTCCAGGCCCCTCTGTAGGACCTTCCTATCATCAGGCAGATCAACAGACTGGTGTTATCTGCAGACTTACTGAGGGTGCACTCAATCGCCTCATCGAGGTCATCAGTTAAGATATGAAACAGGGCAGGCCCCAGTACTGATCCCTGGGGAACACCACTCATGACCGATTACCAGTTGGATTTAGCTCCATTCACCACCACTCTCTGGGCCCGACCATCCAGCCAATTCTTTACCCAGCTAAGAGCTGGGTCCTGTCCAAGCTATGGGCTGCCGTTTCCTCCAGAACACTGTGGGAGACAGTGTCACTTTTTAACTGCTTTACTCTTTAGCTGCTTTTTCTGACCTCATCTTCAGAGATATAAGTGGTGCTAACAGTGCCAGTAGCGAAATGGATGGATGGATGGATGGATGGATGGATGGATGGATGGATGGATGGATGAATAAAAGATTTGGGGGACTCATATTAAATAAATATAAAGATTAATATTAATATTAAATAAAGATAAAGAATGAGAATTAAAAAATGCACTTGTGTAAGTAATTTTGTCACAGCTTGACTTCTATACTCACATAAATATGTTTTTCTGTTCATTGCAGGGAAGTTGGACTAGGTGGCCTTCAGAGGTCCCTTCCAACTCTAAGGAGTCTATGATTCTATGATTCTAAATAACTTTCCATCAATTTTGCACTTAATTTTTATTATATGACAACAAATTTAAACAGATACATTTTAATATGCTGATTTTCTTGCATCATCAATGAGAGTCATTGCTCCACATAAGACTTGGCATCTGATGATGCTTCTCTACCCCCAAAATAAACCTCTGCCCTCATCAAAAAGAACAGCATTTTCAGTGAAAGAGAATTTAAAGGAGAATGTCCTTTTCCGATTTTTTTTTTTTACCATGAAAAATAACTCATCTGTCTTTTGTGGCTTGTTTCACTTGTTGCTGTCCTTCAACTCAGCAAATGACAATAGCCTCAGAATTCTATAACCTACTTTAGAAATAATCATCTTTCTTTTAAACATTCAGGATATAGAAAGTGGATGCTTACACAGAAATGAAGAAATTGAATGCGTGCAACACACAAGAGACTTTAGTTACAAAAATATTTTGGATCCATAACCCTAATGTTTTTTGCCATCTGAGATTCTAGAGCAATCACAATTTAAATGATGCTGCGTGAAACACTGTAGCTTTTATAGTCTTTAACTAATCACCATGCAAATATTATTGTGGTTCCTACTTATGTTGTCAGGTTTGGTGAAAGGACAGCTTGACACACATTTCATTTTTTCTTATCCAGCAGGTACACATTTATTGGCTGAGCTTGTTGCTGCTTCTGCAAGTCTTGAAACAATTTGCAAATGCACATTTCAGCATGCCTCTGTTGAATTCAAATATTTGAATACTGAATAGCTAAGATGATAGAAAGTAATTCCATTAAGATCTCTGATAAGAAAAGGGCTTCAGTGAGATGATTTCGAACCTGTAAATATACTGAAAGTGCATCGTGCTTTACCTTAAATAGCCATCACATATTTTCCAGGGCTCGTTGCGTAGTATAAATAAAGATTATAATTATCTATTTATCTCTTAATGGCTAATCAGTCCATAAAAAGTAGGATCATGATTCTGGCATTATATTCAAATACTTTACCTGTTAATTTCTCACATGTGATGAAAAAGCACATAAAGAGACACTTTTTAAAGATATAGATAAAGAAGCCATTGACCTGTTAACACATTACCAAGGTTCTCTGTAAGTAAGTAAATAGTGCAAAAAGGATCATTTATCTGATTAACTTCATTACATTTTTTTTTCCAGATCACAAATAGTCAAATAAACAACTGTGTAATCCCCACATTTTTTCATTACTTAAAATCGTTCTCAGATTTCAGTAGTAAAATGTGTTTCGTCAAATATACTGATAACTTGAAGTTATTCAGTGGAGAATGGGCTAGACTAAGTAGGTATTGACATAGGCCTCAGTCATCAGAAATGTGAACAGATTCAAAAATGAAAAAGCAAGAGAAGGCAAGGCAAAGCTCCCAAATCCATGTTACCACTTTTAAGTTGTATAATTTCAAGCTCAGATTTGACAGATAAGTTTAAGTTTAGAATTTGAATTGGTTTTGTTTTGATTCTGTGCTAGTGAAACTAACCCTTATCCAAGAATAGTTCAGTATCTCAAAACTGATGAAATTCATCAGTGAAATGATTCCAGATAAGCAACTATTTAGAAGTCTAAAGTAGAAAAAGATAACAGACATTAAGCCCTGTATAATAACTCTGTTAATATCAAGATGAAGATTCCTGACACTTCAATGGCAGTTGGATCAGGGCCAACAATACTTACACAAAATGAAATCATCATAGAGCAACTATAATTAATACATATTCATTTATAAACTAACAAAGAAATAGGATTTAAAATAGATTTACAGGTAGTTATCTACCATATATCTTTTTATCGCCCATCTACGTTCTTTCAGTGTTAAAATTAAGAAGAATATCTATCATCTCAGAGTAAGCATGAAGTTGGAAACATGGAAAATCACTTTCTTAGTTGTTTATATTTTCAAGAGCTCTATTACTGTTTATAGGAAAACATCAGACTCTGAGCCAACATTTAAGGATTCAAAACACTCACAAAGTACACGCAGAAAGATTCATACACACATGTATGCTCTCAGACACACATATACGATCCTACAGAGTAAACAGAAAATGAAAGTAGTTATGAAGTCCACAAGTTCACCTGCATAGAATGTTTATATATTTCTGAGCTTGTCTGTAATCCAGATAATTAGCCCCTGGTATTGGTTCTGCTGAAGTGTCTGCAGTGGATTAGAAATGTCAAAATGAATCATGGTAGGAAACACTGTAGAAGATCCTCAATGGGTATGGGGGGAGGAGGAATATTAAAAAGCAACAACCTCTCCCACCTCATTCCCTTATTATTTGGGGGGGGGGGGGAGAGGGGAAGAAAGAAAACAGCTTGATAATTACAGATGGAAAACAAAGAATAAAAGAAACAAGAATGCAGTGGAAAGTCAAATTAAGAAAAACAAATACTGATAATTTTTCATATATTTTTTTCCCCTCCTTAATAAAGCAGAAGAAAGAAACTCTTCCCGGGTTGAAATAAAATATACTACATGTACTAAACAATTATTTATATTTTTTTCTACTGGTCAAGTTTAGCTAGGCAGAATTTTTAAAATTCTGCTGGCATGTTTGTTGGGAATAAAAAAGCCTGTAGGTCAAGTCGTTCTGAGAGAATGCCAAATGTCTTTGTGTCCAGTTATTTATGGTTTCAGATAATTGTACAGAAAATATCAAATTTGCATAGTGTGATTATTGCTGATTATTTATCTAGCAGTCAAAATGTTTCAGTGGTTCCTAGGATGACAGATTGACAAGTACTTAAAACTCATTCATTTTATGAAATTTGCATGTAATTAGGCAATAATGAAGGGGATGTTTGTGGACAGCGGATTATACTACAATATGCTGGAAGCGATTCAAATGCTTGACAAAGTGTTAACATTATCTTCAGTTTCAACTAAGTCTTGAATGTTTGGCTCAAAAAAAAAAAAAAAAAAAAACCAAAAAAAAAAAATCACTGGAAAAATGAGATAGGTTATGTAAAGTTACTGAATGTATTCCTGGAATGAAGTATATATTTTCTTACTCCTCTCTTTGTCTTTTCCTACTTATTTATGCATTGCTGATGAATTATACTTTAGATACGTAACTCATATCACATTCGGTGTGGCTCATCTGTAATAGTTTTGCTGCCACTGCTGTGGTCATTATCACAGTGAAATCCTATGAAGAATGGCTATCTTCGGTTTCTTGGCATCCATGTGGGATCTGAATTTTAAAGCCTCTGCTTTGAGATTCATACAGAAAAACAGGATTTTGAAGAACTGATTTATCAAACAAGATATACCTTGTTTCTTAACCAGTTGTTTCCACACACATAGAATATTTTAGTGTGTGGTACATACTTTAAGTGGAGGTAACCTTCATCAGTACATTATGATTGCTGACAACTGCAAACGACTCTTACTTATACAAACATGTAAAATTAATTCAAATGTCCTATCATTCACATTCTATTTAATACAACATTGATTCTTGTTTAAGTGACATGAACAGGCATATACTTGGTTGTAGAGCACTGTACATGTATGTGTCAAACATACACCTATAAGTGACTCCAGAGTCAGTGCCCATTTTTTTCTAATATGCGCTACTGTTTGTGGCCTATGAAATGAAACATGTTGGAAACATTTTGCTTTTATTTATTTATTTTTTTTTCTGGAGTGTATTCTCTACTTTAATTTACTGATCTCTGGAAGTAATGATAAAGATGCCATATAACTTTTGTAGAAAGAAGTAGGCATCTGCATATGGGGTATACAAAATAAGCATGCCAACTGGGGTGTTTGTTAGGCTAGTCAGTGGAAGAGGCATGTATTTTTAAATTTGCCTGTGCTGTTTTGTGTAGTACAAGACCAGTGTGTGTTACAAGGTGACACACACTGCTAGTAAGGATGGATAACCTGCAACTGGATCTGAAACCATTGCCTTTTTCACCAAATGACCTGATGATGGTAATGCCCTTTCCCTTTTTTCAGAGAGTATTATTTTAAGCTCCTACTCAGGACTATGAGCATGTCAGGTTACTCGCGGATTCACTCTCCTAGACCTGATGGAGCTGGTCCAATGTTCATGGAATAACTGAATAAAAATAAATAAATAAATAAATAAATAAATAAATAAATAAATAAATAAATAAAAATTCAAACTCTTTTTTCTGCTGTTTAAGTCACTCACATGATGGGAAAAGATATTTTTAATACCCACCTACATTTATACTCCAGTTACTGAGCTGTAGTGGCCCTGAGAATGCTCAAATATCCTTTAAATAGCTGCAACAGAAGCAGCAGAGTACTGTAGAAAACGTCTTAACTTCCTAATGAGGTGACACATCTAAGAAGCACGAGAGCAGATGAAGAGATGAACTAATGGGGAAGAAATGAATTATAGAATCACCAAATCACCAAGGTTGGGAAAGACCACCAAGATCATCCTGTCCAACCATCCATCTACCACCAAAATTTCCCACTAAACCACATCCCTCATTACAACACCTAATGTTTCTTGGATACCTCTGGGGACGGTGACTCCACCACCTCACTGGGCAGCCCATTCCACCTTCTGATCACTCTTTCAGTGAAGTTTTTTCCCAATATCCAACCCGAATCTCTCCTTGTGCAACTTGAGGTCATTCCCTCTCATCCTATTGCTGTCCCTGGGAGAAGAGGCCAATTCCCACCTCGTCACCACCTCCCTTCAGGTAGTTGTAGAGAGCAATAAGGTCTCCCCTAAGCCTCCTCTTCTCCAGACTAAATAAAGGAGCACCAGATGCCCTGATCAGTAGAGGATGTTAGCTCCTCTCATTTCAGTAGCTGGTTGAGCCTAGGCTCTGTTCCAATGTGCCTGTTTTGACAACACCAAGCATCACATTTGATATGGGCATAGACATCTTAAGCCAAATCAAAGCCTGTCTGTGTCTCTAACATTCTATTAAGGCAGAAACAATTCAGTCTTCTGCAGGCTCCTTAACTGACCATGGAAATACAGACACTGAAGACTCCAGACACCTTTAAGGTCAGGGCATCATACCTATATGAATGCTTAAGGAGACCCTAAATCATCTAAATCCTGTCTAAAACATTTTGAGGATTTAAACTCCAGTGTTTGGGGCTGACATGGTAGTCTTATCTCACAGAGTCCCTTTGTGATTTCTAGCAGCCTACAAAGGGGTGCGTTTCCAGCCTATTCTGCCCTGCTCCACTGATGTAGTGGTTGTTGTTATGTGAAGTTATGGACCTGCTAAGTTGAACAGTATCACCAGAGAGAGTCCATGTGACATCAACTCCTGGGAAGTTTGCCCTGCATGAGGTAGCACTTGACCAATATTAAAAATCCAAGTCCAATCAAAGAAAAACATGATTCCAGATTATAAACAATCCAAGCTATCCTGTGGAAGATAAAATGGATACTACATGACAGTAGCTTAACTGCAAGTCATCTGTGTTACATCAGTTAAAAAAAAACCCCATGCCCCATAATGTGTACATGCAGGGTTTGTGCACGTCTTTCATCTGCAAGATGAATGTGTCCTTTTTTCTCTCTGATCCCCACAGCAGAATTCTTATCAAAAAGTTTATTCTGCACATATCTAATACAAGATCTTTCACCCTTCTTGCCAAAGCAAATGGTTTAAACATTTGTTCAGAAGCAGGAAAAATCTCTACATTCGCTGCTGACTACATATTGAGCTCTATCAAAAATTTTGGGAGCAATTTTCAGAAACGATTTCACATTAAGGAAGCAGAAATGCCAGGAGAAGGAGGGGAGAACACTGAAGCCCCTGATGGACCTTTCTCAATGAGTTTTCTGCATAGTATTCTCAAAAGCTTTACGTAACCTGAATTAATTACTAAATCTATCCCCTTCATTATCTAATTAACTCATTCCACTGATTTTTTTCCCTGTCTTTAAAAAGCTGTTCAATTACTAGCATTTCAGCATCTGCTTCAGTATTCTGATACAAGGCAGAAGGATCTGATAGTTCTTTTAACTCATTCAGACATGTGAAATTTCAGAATCTTCACATTCTCCCCCAGTATATAGTTAGCTATCCATCTGGTTGACTTTTTGATGGAAGGGTTTTCTGGTGTCAGAGAAGCCATATGAGGAAAAAGGAGAGTAGTAGGAAAAGCACAACAGGGCCATATTCCTAGGCATAAGATAAACAAGGTCAGTCTTTGTGAATTGAGACAGGCAGCCAGAGGAGAAAGAAGAAAAACAGCAGTTGTAGGGTAGGTATACAAGGAGGCAGTAGGAAACGTTAGGGGTGTAAAACCTAAGCTTCTGTGACAGAGGAAAGATTGAAAAGTTCATTCTTTCATTCATTCGTAGGAGAAGACAGTACAAGAAAAAGAAAGCTCTTTTGCGGTTTCTGGGGGCCTCTCTTGTCTCGGGGGTTCTTCCTTTGGAAAAAAATACTGTATCTAAATCTTCGCACACCTTCTGAGGAGTCTGTTATGAATAAGGAGAGTTCTTGAAGCTATGAAAGGAGAACCTATCTTTAGTAAAGAATAATCGACGATTCCTTGTATTTTATTCATATATTTACCACTTCTCTGTGGTATTTACTCATTTTGATTTCTAATCTTTTTTAAAAGGCTTTAAAATAATTTAAGGGGCCCTGACTAGAAATACAGCTATGAGTTAAAGTTTCTCCTTTGTGAGCTGTCGATTTTAACTGAGCTACAGCTGGTGTTTACTGATTTTGGAGATATTTGATGGGCAGTGGTACTGATTAGTTATCTGTCTTCACACTGGATTATTTTTGGTTTTTAAAACGAATAGACAGAATGTGCATGGGACTTCATTTGTTCTCAGAGTATAGGATATTTATGCTCTAGAACTGCACAGAATTCTCCAGTTATCAATGTCCATGCCATACTTCTGTGAATGACCTTTTTTACTTGGGTGAGATAACCTTTTGGTGACTTGAGAAGCCCTTGCATCTTCAAAATTCTGCCTTCCCTGACAATCAGCCTCATGTGCTTTTTCCTTCTTCAACAGTAAAATAGCCAAAGTGGTGGTGTCCAAAGCAATTTAAAGGGCTCCCCCACCCTTCTTTCTTCCAAAGAACTGATATTATTCTCAACAGAAGGAAAGGACAAGGAAGGCTAAGAAGAGAATGAAACAAATGTAGCATCTCAGGACACAGGTTTATCCTCTTCACCACCTTCAGGAACAGGGATGTGGAGAAAAGCGTCCCCTGGAATGTGAAAAAGAGAGGAGAGGAAGTTGTAAAGGCACAAATAATTGCTAAACAGGAAACCAGATAGATGAGCAAGAAGGATACAATGCATAATATGAATTAAATAACAGGTTTCTAAATGGTAGAATATGTGCCCAGACTAATTTCTGTGTGCACTGTAGAATCTCTGTCTCTCATTTCTTCATTTGGACCTAGGCAGGCTGGAGAAGAGGGTCCATGTGAACCTAACGAGGTTCAACAAGGCCAAGTGCAAAACCCCTTGAGAGCTGCCCTGTGGAGAAGGACTTGGGGGTCCTGGTGGACAAGAAGCCGGACATGAGCCAGTAGTGTGCACTTGCAGCCCAGAAGGCCAACTGTGTTCTGGGCTGCATTAAAAAAGGGGTGGCCAGCAGGTAGAGGGAGGTGATTGTCCCCCTCTACTCAGCTCTGGTGGGGCCCCATCTGGAGTACTGAGTCCAGGCCTGGAGAACCCAGTACAAGAAAGACTTCTTTAAACTAAGACAGTGGAGGTTTAGATGAGATATTAGGAAGAATTTTTTCACTCAGGGTGGTAAAGAGCCAGAACAGTTTGCCTAAGGAGGTTGCAGATGCCCCATCCCTGGAGGCATTCAAGCCCAGGCTGGATGCGGCTTTGGGCAGTCTGGAAGACCGTGCCAGTGGCAGGGGGGTTGAAACTAGATGATCATTGTGGTCCTTTTCAACCCAGGCCATTCTATGATTCTATGATCTCAAGATTGATAAAGTCTGGCTGTGTGCCACGGTCCTGAGAGAACCATTGACAGCCCTGTCATCCATCCTGTGGCTGTTGTGATTCAGTGTGTGCTGGATAGCATTCTCATCACCCCTTCTGTGGCAGCTGGGGCGACCTCAAATGCATGTGACCCCAGATGGCACCCAACTGGTCACCTTTACTCGTGCAATTACAGCAATGCTAACTTTCATGCTTTCTTACAATAATAACATAGCTGTGGTATCAATATATTAGTAATGGCAACTGTTTCTGCTTAGATTGTACCAGTGCCCAATTTGCTTTTCTAAGACAGAAAGAGTCTCTGATTTTTAACATCTTATTTCAGTGTTCCTTCTAGATTTCATACACTATTTGAGTATATCAGCTGGCCTCCGAGACTGTGTAGAAAGAAAAAGGACTGAGAGGCTTGACAGCCACAATTACAATGGTATGCTCTGAGTCATAGAATTACTGAGTTCTGGGAAACTGGGAAACTATCTGCTTGTGGGCTCCACTTAGAGAAGAGCATAACACAGGGTTTCAGCTTTCCCCTTCAAGCCATGTTTGGCCAAGATGAGGTTAGTTGTGACTCCCTGATACTATGCCACTGGCACCTAGAACAGGCAAAATAACCCTTTATCTTCTCTGTCTTGGTGTAAGGATACATCTCTGTTACTGAATTTAAAAGTTCCGAGTATCTAGATCTGTTTGCACTTCTCAGCCATCTTCCATCTTGATAATGGGTTTGAGCTCAGTCTCCCTCCACACATCAAATGGAAAGGAGAATCTGGTCATGCAGACTAGATACATGCATGCTTCAAGCAGCTACCCACAAATGCAGCCTAACAGCAAACCAATACAATTGATGTAGCTCTGTCTTCTCTTCCTAGAATTAAGTACATTTCCTATAAACCCTTTGATTACACTGGCGACAGAGAATAGATGTTCTTAGAGATGTTTCTTCCATCCCTACATCCTTTAATGAATCAAGGGAGTTCTCCAATGGCAGACCATAAAGCCATGGAACTTAAACCATAATTTACAGGCAAGGGTAGGTTAAATGTTTGGTATGAGCATGAACATCAAAATACTATCCAAGCAGTCAAAGCAAGGGTGATCCATGTAGAAACAGTGTGAACACAGGTTTTCATTTTTTAGTTACATTCTTGGAAGTACCTCCAACACGACTTAGGTTGTTGCAAGTCAGCAAATATCAGGTGACGTGGAACAGAACTTTTCAGAGCACTGTACAGCAAGCAGAGTTTTCTCCCTATGACATGATATTTTACCCACAGGCAATGCAATACAACGGGCTGATTGCTCCTCATGCAAGGTCCTCCTTTGTTTATCAACAGAGGTTTTGGGAACAAGATTAAGGAGAAAATAGTGCTGATGTAAGTATGAGAACTCTAACAGTTATGGTTTGTAGCAGCCGGACACTTTTCCAGGACTTGTTAGGGAGCTATAATAACCTTTCATTTATAACTACCTGGGTAATAGTGGCCATAGTCTAAAAGGCTGGGGAACAATACCTCAATCACAGAAGTACCTATTGTTTGAAGAAAAAAAAATGGTGTTGGAGTGTTCCTTTCAAATCCCAGGCAGCATTTGAACACATCATTCGCACTCAAGCACTGTAAATAGTGTAGAAAGAAAAAAGACTGTGCCACAATTATAACCACATGCTCTGAGTCATGCAGTTGCCGAGTTCTGGGAAATTATAAGGCATCGAGTTCTGGGCATTGACCAGACAAGACAACAGTGTCAAGAAAGCCCCCACTGATCACAAGGGCAGAACAAGAGAAAACAGCTGTAACGACTGAGAAAAAAGCCTTGACAGCTCAACGAAGATCTCTACGCAGTGCTCAGTAGCAGTCAAGAAAATAAGTAAAATGTTAGGATTTAAAAATAGTGAAGAGTTTCAGAAGGGGATAGAATACTGCAGAACATAAGGTGCTGCCTGAAAGAGGGGGGGGAAGGGAGGAACTTCCCTTATAGGCATGATAGACCTGCATTTTTCAGGGGCTTCTGCGTCTTTCTCTGAAGCTGACGTAAGGAGATACAGGGAGGTGATAAATGATTAGATAGACAGCTGATCTGATCCAGTTGGGCAATTTCTCTATTTCTGTTGGTTGACTGGAATCATAAAGGTAGCCTGTGGCACAACCTGGTATTAAACCTTTATCTCAAGAGCCCGTGTTCAGTTTCTTTAACCACAAGACCGTCCTTCATCTCCAATTTCCTTTTTCCATTTCATCTGAAAATATCAAAGGAGCATAATTTCTCCTAATATTGTAGCATTCCAATCTTGACTGAAACCAGGAAGTGAGCAGCAGGTGAATAAAAATTAAGCTGACATTTTCAAACTTCAAACAAATATCTGTGTGAGGCAAGGAATGATTCTCTTAATTTAATCCAAATTGGTTCACTTGGCTTTGGTGATAATCTAGTCCATACCACAGCAAACTTGCAGTTATAAGAATAAAACAGTGTTTGAATTAGACTGAATTGAAAAAATACAGTATGTCCATGACAGTGGGGAAAGAAAGATGGAGGAGTGGGGAGGTGAATAAGTCTCAAAAATAGTTGGCTGGGTGCTTAACAGCAGTTGAAAAAAAAAAAAAAAAAAAGTAAAGCAAACAAAACTGAGGCATGTATAAATGGAGGTATTGAACATAAGTCAGAGGAAATATCCTAGCTCTATGTAAGAAGCTAGTGAGACCACATTTGGAACACCATGTGCTGCCCTAGCTCTCTTGTATTAAAGGCTTATTATACAAATGGATTTACTGTATTGGAGGCTGGAGACAAAGATGTCACAGAGCAGTTAAAAGAGGAAAAAAAAACCTTCTCCAAGGCATGCAGAATGTCTGTAAACAAAAACATATGCATAAACAAAAAAATAAAATTTGGGGAAATTAGGAAAAAAACTCAGAGAACTGCCTCCTCTGAGGTCAAATTTTGAAATTCTTACTCTATTTCAATTCTCTTTTTATTTACGCTCCCATTTATTTCAGTTGCGCTCATTTGAATATGGAACAAAAACTGTAGGTCAGATCAACTCTTTCTGCCCAGACGGAAATCATTCTGCAGTTTTTCCCTTCTTCTATGAGGATTCATCTACATTCACCACTCCACTTTCCCCCAGATGTGAGGTGCTGCAGTTGACTGATTTCCATAAAAAATCTCTTTCCTTCTCTTCAATTCTCAGCATGCAATGGGTCTGCATTTGGTACACCACCCCCCAGTGTGGTGCGCTCCTTTTGCTTCTCATCAGCACTTTGGGAACTTCTTGCATTTGGTTCTTGCCTAGGGTGTGGGTGGGGAAGAGAAAAGCCTTCCTTCAATCTTCCCTACACACATCTGTGTAGGGCCTGTAAATTCAGTCTTTTGTAGCCTCTTTAAACTATAACAAAAAAAAATCTACAGTTATCTCCCACCAAGAACTGTCAAGTTGGTGAATCAATGTTAAAATGCGTCATTCTGGTTTTCACAATCAAAGGGCGAGGGATGAAAAGTTAATAATACAGGCTAATCATTCTGCTATCAATTTACTAACTAATGCTTTGTAAGAAGTGAAACTTTATCCCTCTGTTTCAGGAGGAAATATCTTTTAACTCTTTACATTTGCTTAAACATATTTTAATGTCTGTAAGTGGATATAATGATAGCCATAGGAAGGTTACTGTAGTGTTGTTATTTTTAACACAAGAAGTTACTTGAAGCCTCTAGTCAAAACTATATTGATCCCTTTTCCTACGAACCAAATGCCTTATTCATCTGTTCCACGTTATTTTATTTTTTTCTAACCATTTGTCATTTACATAACACTGAGTAACCAGTCTTGGGAATGTCCTAAACTACAGAAAGCCTCTATAATAAATTCTGACAGTGGGGATTTCATGGAGAAATCCTTATATTCATCAGCTGCAGATTCATTGCACTTTCTGTTTGGCTAGCCATTTCCTAGAGGAACACTGATATTTTATTTGGCTAGCAACAGCTTCTAGCACAGGAGAACAGTTGTATTCTTGAAACTGGCTATCGGAAAGAATTTCTTTGCTTATTTTTCCTCTGTGTGTGTGTGCACGTGTGCAAATGTGTGCACACATGCATACAAGTATTTTAATTAATGGTGCTGTGTGTAAGTTCTATTTGACAGATCTGTCTGACATATCTGATTTTTTGTGTTCATCAAACAGAAAAATCTGCCTCAGTGTACTGTTTACTCTAAACCATTTCACTTAGAATTTTTATTTTCTCTTTTTTCTGTGTAGAAAGAGATGAACTTTCAGCCAAACATGATGCCCAATTAAAGTATATGCCATTCCCATACGACCTGTTGCTTCTTATAATCTCTAGAAAGATTTCCATGTATAGATTGTTCTTTACATGGAAAAAAAATGTCGCATAAGTTGTCATGGATTAGTTTTCCTACTATCCTAAAACATGAGCTCCACCTAAGAGAGAAATAAAATGCTACCTAGCATTTTATTTTTCTTCCTATTTTTTTTATTCATACAGTGCTTCCAGTATGAAGAAGTAAGGAGGAAAATCTGTAAATAAGGCTCCTGAAACACGCCTTTCCATAACTGAAAATAACATTGTATTATCCTGGGATTTTCAAGATTCATGAAAAGAAAGTGTATTACAAAACCCATCTGAAGTTGAAGGTTACAACTATAATGGATTTCTCTGTGGAGTCAGGCTGTCTCTGTCCCTTCAGCAAATCTGGGCATCCTCAGATTTATCCTTTATATACAGAGAGGTGCAACAAGGATGTCAAAATCAGTCATTTGCTTTGAGATTTTAATGCATCTCATTTGCATCCTTGAGATTCTCAGCAATTTTTGCACTTGCCTCCTTCTGTTAATACATTTCAGGTCTCAAACCCCTTCTTTTCTCCTTGCTCTTCCCTTTCTATTTTCTAAAGGTTTTCTTGTTAACATTCTGCAGAAAGAGATTGCATAGTTTTGAGAAATTTCTTCTCTTTCATACATCCATAAGCATTAGAAGGATTCTAGCCCTCTCATCGTGTATGAAATATTTAATGAGATAAAATAGCAGGAATTTCTCAAGCCACGGTATGAGACATCATCTTCGTGGATTTATATTTGCTTTCTCTCTATTGTTTCTTTGCCTCTGCTTGTTTTTGCTGCTTAAAAGCAAAGACCAGTTCCATTGTACTAATCATTCCCACAGAAGTAAAATTCACTCCACAAATATCTTTTTCCATCCATATAAAATGTTCTGTTTCTACAGTTATTCCTTTTGCTAAATATAAACATCAGAACACTCTGGTCAACTGCCTGAAAAGCATATGGACTCAGTGAAAGTGAACTCAGTGATTCTGATGAAAGCAAATCTTTGCACAGAATCCACCTCGTTATGGTGAAAATTCTTATGTTCAGTGTTTCAAAATCTTGCCAAGAGATGGGTCAAAACACAGCTAACATTTCCTTGTAACACTTGGAGAAGGTGTCTAAAAATATTTGGCATAGAAATGGATCAGACGGATCTCCAAACAAATGAGTGCTAGTGCTTCCCCATACAGTGCCCCTTTACCATTGCTGTTGCTGTTGTTAGGCAGTCAGATACATTGATGAACAATGCATGGAAAATGAAGTCTTCCTGGAGTCCTTGGGTATCTTGCAAGAGTGTGTGTTTGTGTGCAACTCCGTCACTTGAGGCTCTCTTTTCCCACACTTGTTTAAAGAAACTACCACCAATTATAATATCCAAACCAGGACAGTGTCCCTACTACAGTCCAATCATAATCCCAGAACATTTCACTAGAAGAGTTTAATTTTCAGTATCACTTTCCCTCAGCCTTCTATCCAAACATTATAAATGAACCTTCTTCTGAGTCCCTAGGAAATGCACTGTATCATTCACTTCCTGTTAGATTAGCTCTCATTATTCGATATCTCTTGTGCAAAGTACAGAGGGGATTTCAACAGTTATAAACTTTCCTTATCTTCAGGTGCTTTGGACAAACTTCAGATTTCCCCCTTGGAGCTTTATTTTTAACTTTTTCAAATTATTTTACAGTTCAACTTTTCAACTTTGTACCTGATTTTTCCTCCTACCTTAGTAACTTTCGGACGCAGGAATTCTTTTTAGTTTGCAAAAGTTAACTAAATAGAGCTACTTAGACTTTGTCGTCGTAAGATATATTTAAATTTTGTCTCAGAATCTTTTTATTTATTTACATACTTACCTTTATCTACACATCTAAGTTCCTGGACCATTGGTTATGTACTGGCTGATTAAAAGCTGTGTTATGATCAGACTATATATTCACCTTCTATCTTATTACAGAAGGTATAGAGCTACCAGATAGAAAGGGTAAAACGCATCTTATTGCTTGCATCCTGCTGTCTTAAGTCACCCTTCTCTAACGGGGCCTCCCCTCATCATTTTCAGGTGATTTTTTGTTTTAGTTTCCTGAGAAATTTTGCATTCCTACACATATCCTTCTGTGGCTTAAAATTAATGTTGTGGCAGAGGAAAGATTTAACGAGGAAGGGACATGTTTTTTCTCCTTATTATTTGAATCTAAAGGTACTTAGAAGGCTTAGTATACCTCATGTTTACATGAAAATGAAAGAAAGAGAAGTCTGACAAAAATAAAAACATTGTGAGCAATGTTTTACTTAGGTGCTAGTAAAGAAATTCTCTGGGATGAAGGCTGAATAGAGATAACAAGAGGCACCTTCATATTCACTGCCATCTGGATGATTTCTACTTTCTCTTTCCACTGCTTTCATCTTACTGTCATTGTCCCTTCTGCAACTTCTCATATTTTTCTTTGTCTCCCTCAAACAAATACTTTGCTCTAGAAAGCCTACATGTTATATGGAAGCAATTGCTTGGACCTTGAGTGTCCATTGAACTAAACCTCATCATAGTAATCTTACCTGAAACAGATTAGTAGATGAAAAGAGAGGAAAGGCAAACTGTTCACTACTACCTACTGCCTGCATCTTACATTCCTGTTTTAGACTGCCTTGCTAATGTTTTAAGGCTTCCTTTCAGATCAGATCAGGTGACCCAGAACTGTCCCAGTATCACATCATTTTTTCCACAAAGAATTGTAGGATGCAATCCAAGATACATCACTGAGATTATGAAAAGAAAAAAGTTATTAAAAAAAAAAAAAAACTTTTATAGGAATAAAATAATGAAAAAGTTTTCTATAGTGCAGGTCTAATGCACACAAAACATAATTGTTTCACTTAGCATCTATTTACTGTCCTTCCTGTTGTAGTACAAAACTGAAGTGCTTGAAAACTTCAGCAGGCATTCCAGCAGACTGAATTCAGAAACCAAACACTTGCAGAGCACAGTTGTGTAGGCTCCCATAGGTAATAGTTGTGGTAACTGAGTCCAGTAGAAACTCAGTGCAGCTATATGTGGGTTCTCTCCAATATGCCAGCTGCTTTGAGAACTGGCCCATCAACAAAGAAGGCTGTAGCAAGAACACTCTTGCCCTCTCTCTCCAATGTTACATTTATCTGGGATGTTAGGGAAAACAGCAGGGAAGTTACCTGAATAGTCCCCTGGACAAACCCATAGTCTTCTCCATCTAGAGCAATCCTGAGAGGAGAATCTGATAGAGTGTCTCTTTTTAGATAAATAAGATAGATAAATATTTTAATTCTGATCCTAGACTACTTCTCACCACCTCCCTTTGTCCCTTTCTCCTTTTCTACCTCTTTCCTCTTCTTTCTGTGTCTCACTCTTCTAAGATCTATTTAATTATGCCCATAGAAAAGAAAATGCTGATATCAAAAGAGCAATTCCCTCTTTTGATTTCCAATTCATTTTCCCTTCTCATTCAAGAGAATAGAAATATACAAAGTAATTTGGTATATAAAATGATTCCCCATAATTTTAATCCTTTTAAAGTGCTTGTGGAGATTATCATGGTTTGATTTATTTTGACAAGGGGTGGTAAAAACTGTAAGAACAATAGTCTACTAAAAATGTTTTAAGAGCCTGTTGCTGTGTTACGAGAATGAACATTTCAGGTGTTCCATGGGGTTTGGGGGATGATTTCCTAATGCAGCTAAGTGAGTTAAAGTAACACAAGGACATGCATTCATAAGTAGAAATGGACATCCTTTTGTTACTACTTGAGGATTTTTTTTTTCCAGCAGTGAGGTTATCACCATTTCACTATTCCATGTCTTTATTTTATTGCATTTTCTTTAGCTTTTTCACAGGTCGGGCAACTAGATGTCTGATCTGCAAAGTAAATTACAGATTTGTCAATATTCTTGAGACATAGAGCATACCTTAGCAAAGAGCTTGGGCTAGGCCATAATATCCAATGAGTAACCTGTTTCCCAGGCAGAACCAGAGAACTAGAGACAGAGCCCACCCCCACGCTTTTACATGTCCAGCATCTCCTCCCCTTGTCTCTTTGATTCCACCATTTTATGTACTGATGTTGTGCCTGAACTATGTTTTGGACTGGATGTAGTAGCTCAGCTCTCAAAACGATCAAACATGGTGACTGTGGAGGGCAGGAACAACAGCAGTAGTGTGTGCACAGCCTCACAGGGAAATGCATTCAAAGGGGCCCTGTTCCTCTCTCCTTTCACCACTGCAGCCAAACACATGTTTTTGCCCCTGTGAAGTGGCTTTCATCACCAAGCTGTTTTATGACACAATGAGAAGAAAAATGAAAGATAAGAAGGTTGTTTTTCTAAGGACCAAAATTCCATCACACATACTGAGATCATCTTATCTAAGGTGCTGTATCACTCCCTTGTGAGGAAACATTAGAAATTAAATACGACATTTCCAGGACATCTGTGTTTTGTTGTGTTGTGTTTATGTTTGTAACTTGGGTCTAAATTACAGTTGTTGATTACGCTTGTTATCTGTGATAGGTAAAACAGACCACTGAGATTAAACCAGAGCTTTTACAATATGTATTTTCTAAAGTATTGTGAAACTCCAGGAAAGCAAGTACTGGAGATACCACTGGAGGAGTTTAAACTTGTGAAGTATGTAGCATATCAAATTCAGACAGCAATTTGATGAAGTCATAAGATATTTTTAAGTAATAAATCTAAATTTCAAACTGTTTCAAAGAAATAGCGATTTTTACAATTACATTAAAACAGGAGAAGAAATGAAAAGAGGAAGAGGGTGAATAACAGAGCAGGCAAATGACTGATCTTTCTGTGTGGTTTTCACTCAAGCACAAGAAGAATGATTACATCCCTACAGCAGTCTTCAAAGTGTTGGAGTCAGAGAGTGGAATAGGAAATGAACTGCAGTTCAGTGACCCTCTGTGGCCTGAACAGTGGGAGCTGGTAAGCACAGCATTTCCACTTTATTCACTTCTTTTTTTCAACTGTCAGTAGAAGACCTTCCCCCACACACACTTTTGCATCATTATTGCAACCTGAAAAGAACTAAATGTAGCAGATCTATCTACGTATAGGAGGATATAATCTGTAAAGGCAGACATTTCCATGTGGTACATACGTATAGGCTTATTACATATGTGTATGGTATAACAAGGAATAACTACATTTTTTCCTGAATAAGCCTGCTTTCCAATTTGAAATAGAATACATACTGTGCCATGCAATTTTCCTTGTGTTTCATTAAGGATAAAACCATGAGTTGGTCACCTAGGTCTGCCTCAAGAATGGATATAAAGTACAGCTTCCAGCCTGGTCTGTAATTTTCTCTGTAATGGAGGTGCTTCTTTATCACAACACATTGGCAAAATACTCTAGCATTCAGACTCCAGGAAAGGAGAAGGAAAAAAAAAACCACAACTATAGCCACTGCATGATGTCATTTAAGAGATGCTCGACCTTGTCATCTTCATCTGCTCTCATGCTACATGTAAGATGGGTAATCTAATGTTTAATAAAAGGTTTAATGCACATCACATAGTTGTCTACAAAATTACAGCTATGCAGTGACATGCATGATAAAGTTGCATGTAAACACATCCAGAAAGTAAACCTGCAAGATGTTACAGTGTATGTACGTACCCCTGTAGGCAAGTCAAACGGTTACTGGTGATCCAAGTTAGATTCTTTTGAGGTTTTGTTTCTTTGTTTTTGTTTTTGGTTTGGTTTGGTTTGGGTTTTTTTGCTTTTTTTTTTTGTTTTTTAACTGGGGATCTGCTGATCTTTGAAGGAGTGCTCCAGTATGCTTATTTTAAGGGAAATGAACTTCCTCAATCACACTCAGGTTCATCAAATTTTTTACAGAGTTTCAGAAGCAGCTCAGATAAAAATATCATGTAAGAGCTCAGGGAAATAGAGGATTGAAGGAACTGTAATGGTTTTCCAGCAGATTGTGGAGGACAATTTTCCTTTCATTCAGAAGATATGACTGGATGAATCACCAAAGACTGCAAGGGAAAAAATTAGAAGTCAAAGCCAGTAGTCTTATTTCTGCCTTTATGCTTTGAAGCTGTCCCTGACACTTCAAATTCCCAGAGAACCTCTTTCTCTGTAGCTTCAGTGATATACAATGTGACTTACTTAGGCTCTCAGTGTGGGAAAGAAGCCTAACAGTTGTTTTTGCCCACATAACAAAAGTGAAAAGAGTGTGGGTCTTGTTAAATAAAGGGCAGTACACGATGGTACAAAGTGGTTGGGTTCACCTACCCTACCGTCTGTTACACTGTTGTTAGTGTCATTTTTCTTTACTATGAACTACAAGGCAGTAGGACGTATTTCAGTCACTTTCTTTATAGCAAAATTTATCCTCAAAAAAACTTCATAGCATGTCTTGATCATAGTGTGAAATGTGAGACAAAAAAACTCCAAAGCTAATACAACTTCGATTTTACAAAATCTTTCAGAATATGAAAAGTTACTGTTACATATACCAATCCAAATTTTCTTGAAGTCTTATATATTTTTACAATGTTCTGATGCTACATTCTTCTTTCTACTATTCCATTTTTATCTGAAAAGACTAGATAACATGTTTGAAAAGATACATGCAAAAAACATGAAATTTCAATCTAGTGGTCTGTGTTTTTGGAAACTCATTTTTTAATTGAAGGTTTGTCTATTTTCATATGGTTTTCACTTTAAATCCTCTGTAGTTTTACAAAAGAGTCTAACTCTTCATTCTTCTTTCATTCTAAATCTGCATTTTACAAAAGAAATGCCTAATATAGTACTCCTGAGAGCCCAACAAAGAAACTCCTAAATGAATAATTAAGAGGTGAATTAATGTTTTTATGATTCAAAATCTGGGAATATAAATGGAGGAATGTTGCGTCATCATGTGGGCTGCAAACAGAATAAAGGGTTATGTTAAATGAATACTGAAAATAGAAACTTTGCCTCTTCCTCTACAGTTCCTCATTGAAGACAACTTCTTGATAATTACTTTCGACTATTTCCAAATTCCAGCAAAAGAGCTGTCTTTTCCTCAGCCCAGGAATCCTAATTCACTTCTGTTATAACTAAAGAATCAGATCTTTTCTCCAAACTCACCATTTTCGAGACCTGCTGTTACTATTGAAACTTGTCCACTTCACCCTCTACAACTGGACTGTAAGAAAATCTCTAAGTCCTACACAGCTGCCTTGTATTTATATGTGAGAAGAGTAATTCAGTCCCTCCCCATGTGTGTTGATCTAGGCCTTAGATCATTCTGTGCACTAGACTCACACTGCATCTGAAATGATCTTCAAGGACTCCTGCTGCCTTCAAAGAAACAGATTTTGTTTATCATTTTAGCAGAGCAGCTTTACTAAAGAACAGCTCTGCAGCTTTGGAGCACAGTTCTCTTTAAAATAGTGGAAAATGTAGAAACTGTGTCCTTGCTTCATAAATTTCATTCTGTCTGAACTCCTGATGTGCGTTCACACCAGCGGGCTCTGTCTGCTATACTTGCACATCCAAAGGCTCTAGCTGATTAAGATCTTTTTATATTCAGCTTATCCAGTGGTCATATCACCCAGTCAAAACATCAGTTTCAAGAGGAGCACACATTTTATGTAATGGTGATAGCCACATTAATGCAACCTATGTTCATGAAGAAGAATAAGACTCTGTTTCTGAGGTTGAAAGGGCTTCATCTGATTAACAGAGAGCATGGCTTATTCTAAATATTAGGAAAAATAACAATTTTCTCCTTTTGTGTTGGCCATAAATAGTTCTGAGAAGTGATACCAATCGGTAGTGGCGGAGGGCGTTGTGGTCTGCTCCATAATAACTCCATTCCAGCAGTCTTTAGAGTGCTTTAACAATGAGACAATGTTATATGCAGCCTTGTCTCCACACCACCTAGTACAAAGCGTGGGTTTTCTTAAATGTAAGGTGGAAAGTTTGTTTCTCTTTTATGTATGACATACGGAAGATTTATCTCCCCTGTAATCACTTGATCACTTAAAACGGAGGGATGTCAGGACTCCATTCCTAATACAACACATATATTCTTTGCATATAACACCTCAGCTTCTCTTCGGATAACTCATCTGTACATTTGGGGAATCTTCCTCATCTTTATAGAACTGGAGGTGGCTGTCCTTAATTTCACCGCTACTTTGCTACATGCTCTTCTCACCCTTTAGTTCCGACTCCAGTAAAGGACTTTGGTTCAGTGCCTTATCAGGTACATCTTTCTTGCTTCGCAACAGGTGACCTCATCAAACACCTCTGCTTTCAGCTACTGGTATTTACACTTGGCCTGCTATGGCCTTTGCCAACGTGTTTGACCTGTGATTGAAGCTATTCTGCTTCAGGTGCATAGCATGAGTCCATTGCAGATATCTCCACTGATCCTGTGCAGGCTGTGTCTAAAACTAGTATCTTACTAGAACCTTCTGCTGATATCTGTTCCCTTGAATTGTATGGAAGGAATACTGTTTTCAGAAGCAGGGACACATACAGAGGATTACACCTGCAGTAGGTTGGTGGTTCTGATTTATCCTTAGAGCAAGAAGTCCCATGAGCACTGTGTGTGATGCTGCACTCTCTGTGGAAATGCTGCTCAAGGCACTCCATTTGCTAACATTAGTCCTTCTATTTTTAAAATATTAATAACGTGTGATCCATCCTTTTTTTTTTTTTCCCCTGCAAATGAAAGAAAGAAATAAAGTGTATTTTCTTTTCAAGAAAGAAATTAAGTAAAATTGGTTTAACCAGTTTGACAGTTGATATTTGTTCATATTTCTCCTTTCTATACTAGCAAGCCTAATTACCCCCATGATATGGCATGATGAAATATACATGCAGTACCTTTTTGTCCAACAGCACCAAACTGCACCATCAATACTACAGAAAATGTTCTGTTTTCAATATGAATTCATGTTTTCTTCTTCCCTTTCTCATGATCTCCTCTCTATCCTGAAACAATGCCTCACATTTAAAGCAAACATTTAAAAGTGGAAGTGCTGTTGCATCTGTAGAGTTCATAGGGCCCACTGTTACAATAGAGAAGACTGGATCACTTCACTGAAAACTTGCCCGGCTTGGGGTAAGCAAAGCACTGACACAAAAGTAAGGCTGGCCAAACAGCCTTTCCCTCCTGCCCATTGCTTTGGGAAAGAACGAGAATGAATTCAGGATGGAGCATTTCCCACTCTTTTTGTTGGCTCAAGCTGCAGTAGGCAGATCTATATTCTGAAAGGCAGTACAGAGCCATGGACATCAGTATGGGAAAAGTGGATGCCCTGTACTGGCAAATGTGCCTTTGCAGGGGAATGGCAATAACATGGAAGAAAAGTCACAAATATTCATACATATGACAAAGTTCTCAATCTTTAAAAAACGTGAATTGATATCCTTAATGGAAATGTAAAATCAGGAGGAAAAAAAAAAAAAAATAATAATAATTTAAAAAATTCTCACAAATTATGCAGTTATTGTTCACAAATTAAAAAATGCTTATTTGCATTCAAAAAACATGTACCTTTGCCATCAGATTCAGTTGATCTGGAATCAGAAGTAGCTTAGCTGATCTAATGTACAGGCTACACTGACAGTACTGGGATCGTAGGCATCTATCTAACACATAGACATCAACATGTAGATACCTATGTCTGGGTATTTTTGTCAAGAGTTTTAATTTGCCTTTTATGATTATATAAGTTTATGATTTATATAGAGATTATTTACTGTAAAGTAAACTACTTGAAGCCATGGTATAAATCTTCAAGCCAGTTCATGCAGACGTTTTCAGGGACAAGGTAGTTCTGCTTTCTGGGCAGTGCTGTACCATACTACCACCTGATGACCTTCCCGTTGCTGTCACTGCATGTTTATCTTATTGAGTTCAAGTTCCTACTGAAGATTTGCAAAGAGCTCCCATTTAGACAACTTCACGGCAGCTGAGCTCTTCAGAACCTAGCTTGTGGTGCTCATTTCTAACTTTCTCAGTATTTAATTGGTAAATCATAAGTAAAGTTAACCACTGAAAGTAAGGAATGATCACTAAAAATGGTTTTACTTCACTATATATTACTTCACATGAGCTTACACTGACAAACTGATTGCTTAGTGGCTCAAGACATGGTTGTTATTTCTTCAGTAGTTTTCTTTTCTTGCTCCACTGTGAACTTTTTCCATCAGTTTCCACCTGATAAGACCCTCTTAGTCCTTTAAAGAGAACGATAGTTGCATCGTTCTAACTTTAATTAGCTGCTGGCTAGATGTTTCTTGAGTTGTTATGGGAATTAAGTACTGTAGAAGTTGAATAAGAGAGACACCATATTAAAAACAGTACCACTTTAATTAATTCTTTAATTTTGCTTTTATTGCATCTTCTGGCTTCTGAGCGCACTGCTAGATGAACTGCTCTCCATCTAAGCAGCATACTCACATATTGTATATGATCTCTCCCTTAATAAGACACCCAATTTTTCCTTCTTGACCTTGATCTGGTTAGATAAACAACTTTCCAGAGGAGATTTTTCTCAGCAAGGACACATCACCAGCATGCATCAAGGATTACCTCAAGAGGTGCTCTGCAGACGGACAGACAGAAGCCCACCCAAGGACCATTCTTTGTGTATACCTTTCTCAGCTCATATATTAAAAAGTACTTATTTGTAGTTCCAGCTCCTACACTTGGGCAGGACCTGTCTGGCACATAGAGCATGCCTGTCAACTACAACAAAGGGAAAGAAAAGTATACCTGCTCAGGCCTCTTTTTCCTAGGAGACAGAAAGGACTTCTCGAGATTAATAAATTTGATTAAACATGAGTCATAAAGAAGACGAACTTCTATAATTCATCCTAGAGCTAATCACTGTGTGGAGCTTTTTTTCTCTCTTGGAAATCTGTCGTCATCTTAGCAGGAAGGCAAGGCACTGTGTGGCTACTGCTTAGTGGAGATTACAGCAGCTTGCATGGTCTTTTCTCACCTTTTCTGCCTTGCTTGGAGAGCAAGGAATGGAGCGATATCTCCACTGTAGAGCAGTCATATTGTGGTATCCTTGACTTTGGGCCAAGACTTTCCCATTTTCTTGAGCATAGACCGTGCCAATATTTTTCATGAATCACTGTGTATCATCACTGACCTGTTACTCTTGTCAACGACAATGTTGTAAGCATCCTTACCATGACTTCACAGGTGTTTAACCTACTTTTCTTCTTATTACAACACATTTTAAAATAAAAAATAAAATAAAATAAAATAAAGCAATAAAAAATAAAAAAGATTTCTCAATCTAACATATTGTAACAGAGGCTAGATAGACACAGTTTACCCCAACACTCAGTCAGTTGCTGGGAGGTTTTATACTGTACTGTTATACTCATGAATAATGAAAATGGTGGTAATTCGTCACTCTCCATGTAGTCCAATATTTTCATATACAAGATTTCATGCTTACAGTGACTGTATTACGGTATCCTGCAGGATAGAAGAATACTCTCAAAACATATTTCCATGTGTTGGGTGGTGAGTTCACTCATCCAAGCTATGGGTTTTTTTCTTTATTTTAGGATAACTCATTTTGGTATTGGCCCTATTATGATGTCTGATCCTGATGTATCAACCCTCCTGGTCCAGATTTTAAATACTGAATCAGCCTAGTTCGTGACATCTGCTTTGTGTCTACTGCCATTCTTCTTTCTCCTTCCTTCAAAACAAATGATCCCTGTAAAGTTACTGTATGAGAATTTTTCTTTTTGTTTCAAACTAATAAAAATCTGCTATTCAGTAACACATCAGACATGGCATTTTCAAGACGGCTTTAACTCTGTTTGTAGGCAAGGAAAATCCGTCAACTTTAAAAAAGAGAATAGCTCTTAGACAACATAGAAAATTTTGTTAGTTTCAACATAATAAATTACACTGTGTACTGCAAACATTGATTTGCAAATGAAAAAACCACAGGTGAGTAAATGATGAGTCTGATTAAGATTTTGTTTGTTTCTTTTAATTACTGCCCTTTAAATTGCTGTTATGTAATTACTGTTACTATGTGGTTTATACTATTGCATGGGATTAATTCATTGATATTTTCATGATAACACGTTATATTTTTACCATGTGAGGATTAAACCACCATTTAGTTACTGAATTGAAAGATGTTGATTTGCATTAATATGAATTACTTACTTAAAAATAGTAGAATTTAAATATATCTGAAGCTAGCCCACATAAACTAGTGAATTCTAGTGACTTATTATTATTTGAAACACTTACAAAATTTATTGAAAAAATTGTGTTCCAGGAATGTTTTCTTACATATTTTACAGAGTTAAATCTCTTGGTTAGGAAAAATGGAGCAGTAATCTTTTTGTTATGGAAAAATCTTATAGTGTCAGAACATTCTTTAACATGTTGGACACTGCAAGGAGAAGGGGTGGAATGGAGAGAGAGAAGGTGAGTTGTTCTTTTTGCAATTGTCAAAGCATAAAAAAAGGTTAAAAATAGTGATGCCCATCAATCAAAGTCCAAATGGAGATTTCACCTTTAACATGGTGTGTTGGAAATTGTAAACAGAGTGTTTTATTTCAGGCTCATGTATAATTAACATAAATTTTAATGGCTCATTCTCAGTACACAGATTTCTGTAGTAAAAGAATGCTTAATGAAGTGTTCATAATTCATACACCTATTTTTGTAGGATTATTCTTTCAGTTAAAAAGAAAAATTTCTTCTTGTGACTTACTACGGTGAAATCCTATGTTGTCCAGATCAAGTGCACAGATTCAGTAATATTAGACAGCAAGAAAATTAATAATAAAAGAGCAAGTGTTGCCCCAGGAAGAGTTCTGTCTGCAAATTCACCACTAAGCATTTGCAGCATTGCACAGGAAAGCTTCTGTTCTGCTGCAGTATTCCAATGCTATTTCACTGCATAAGAAGATGCATACTTATTTAATTGGGCTTTCATGCTGTGACCAGTTTTATATGGACAAAGCCCTGAACACCCATGGATATCAAGAGATATCGGTGAAATTCTACACTGGATAACCAAAGATTCAGATGAATCACTGCTAAAGTGAGGGAGGTTGTATGAAAAAGCAAAATCCTGCTTACCATTACACTTTCTATTCAACACCTACTATGGGTATTACAAGAATTAGTTAATAGTCTCTCTCCAGCATTCAGTGAACTGAACTAGCCAGAAACTCACATTAGAACTTTACAGACCAACAATTAATACTTGGATCCATTTATTCAGAATTAAATTCACAGCCAGAGAAGACTCAGAAGACTCCTTGACTGTCAGGGCGCTTACTTAGGATACTGAAACCTGGGATTAATCCTCTTTTCTTCATGTACCTTGTTAATATCTCAGTCAAAAGGCTACTGATGTCGGCCTCTTTATTAAAACTGCTCAATAGTAAATTTGCTGGGTTTGTTTTTTGTTTGTTTGTTTGTTTGTTTGTTGATTTTTTTAAAGGTTCTTTCTTGTGACAAGTTTACATTTTGATGAGCAGAATCTTTCTGACGAAAAACCGGTTCATGGAAAAAGACTTCTAACCAGTTATGATTAATACATTGTTTTGTACTATACTATTCAGTGAAGTTTTTAAAGCATGGCCTTAGGGATAATCTTTTAAAGAGTTTCTGTTAATTGACAGTATTACTGAAACGTCTTCCTTCCACTACTACCCTGACAATATCCATGAGTTACATTAATGCAGCAATTACTTAGATCACTCTTTAAGTTTCTCTATTTTTACAGAGGGTTTTTAGTTAAAATGTTTTGTAATGCTTTTATGTCTCTGATTCTTTCTCAAGTAACAGGTGGGTATTTTTTTTCATGTACTATTTGGATAAAGACATTTCAGAGTCCCTCTAGAATTATGTAGTTTGGAAAACATCCTATAGACATAATTTGCTGGAGGCAAGATAGCACTGCAGATTAAAAGTTTACACAAAGACAAAAGAAAAACCAGAATTACTTTAATTCAGGCTGAAAGAGGGGAGGGGAAAAAAAAAAAGGAAAAAAGAAAAAAGAAAACAAAAGCACTTTCTACTAGGTCCAAAAGACCTTTATATAGCTTGTCCTCAAAAACAAAAGTATATTATTACATATGCTGTAAACAATTGATCTCTGATCCATTATTATGTATGCTATTAGTATTCTGTTCTTAATGCTAGGATGTTCCTCATAGATTCTCAGAAATACCTTTTAGCTTCATGAAAATTAGGCAAGTGGTTCATAGACTACATCAAATGCAATGAAAAAAAAAGAAAAAAAAAAGAAAAAAAAAGTATTTTCTGATTCTTTCCAATTGTAAAGTACCCTTCAGAAAATTATGCACAGATAACAGACGAAAATCATGTTGGCAGTGTTAAAAAAAGAAACAAACTAGTAAATAAACACATGAAGAGCTGTAAGATCTTACTTCAAGTCACTGTGATAGAATTCATTCATTCTTGCATGTGACTTTCAATATATCATGATTTATTTCTGAGTATTCTGCATGGGAATAGCAAAGCAGATTACTACGCAGTATTTCCTCTGACTTGTATCTGTTATGCACTATGATTTATACATACATATACATCTGCACATAAGTATGCCTATAGTTATTTGCTCGAATGGAAGCGCTTTATCTTTGTTTTTCCTTTCACACAAAAATGAGATGTTAATTGTTGTGGTTTTGAAACATATTTAGTGGAGTGCATGGTTTTATGTAGCACTTTGAATTAGTAGGAACATTTGAACATGAATATCATAACATGAAAATATGAAGATAATATTGCATATTCAGCTTTAAATCGTAAGGAAAGATAATTTTGCATGTATAATATTCAAAGAGGTCAAAATAAAACAGTGTTTTCAGTGATGACCATGAAAGTGGATGCTTTAAAGCTGCCCAACTTGAGAGACATAAAGCTAATGCCTAAGGGTATAGGCCACATTATGACCTACCATGGTCTCCTTCTGGGAGAGAAGTTCTTCAGACATTTAAATAACAGTTTCATGGAAATGTCAATTTCAGATTACAGAAGATTCTCAACTGTCAGCCTTTTCCTTGCAGTGGGAACATTCATGAAGTTACTTACACCAAAGTGTAGACTGTGAAACATGAAATTAGATCTTTGCTTTTCATCAAAAGGATAAAAATTCCTCCTTTGTATCACTCTTCTTACCTCAGTGCCTCTATTCTCTTGCCTCTGCTTATGTTTCTTAAAAAAAAAAAAAAATTAAATGAATCGCATCAAAGCTTGGGATATGATCAGAAGACTCTCAATGCTAGCCAATCTCTGTAGCCCTTCTAATGTTTACTTCATATTTTACCTGCTATATAAATGAACTTCTGAAGGGTTCCTATTTAATCAAGTAACTTCCTAAGTCCCAGAAAATGACCTTCCTTCCTTTCTTCACCTATTTACATTTCATAAGTAGTATCCACACTAAGCCTAAGGGTTTAATATACTCAGTCTGGTGTTATCTTTAATAGTTAAGAGGACGGCTGTGTTTACTAATGGCAAAAATTGTTTCTCAGCTTGCTCCAAATGTGCAAAACATACAGTCTCTGTTTGTTAAAGTTTTCATTATTAGTTGAAGTGACTTGTTGGTCACTCACTCAGCTTTTCCATTCTGCATGCATACATGCCACTGCCTCAGCTAAGCCAGGAGAAAACTCCTCTGACCTCCTGGAGCCACACTGCTGGGACAGACCTCATACCCAGATGTGGACAGGGCAGTGTTGAAATATGGCAAAAGAAAGCTTGTGGTGCAGTGCTGGGTAATGCGCCTTCCATCTCCATTTATCCCAGGATTGCTCAGGAAAGCACTTTACGCACTTTTCCAGCTGTTTAAGACCCTTCCTCCCTCCTCTCCCTTCTCCACGTGAGCTAGGACATCCTAACATACCGTAGCATCTTTAAAGCAGTATACTGAGGCTTTAATACTTTTGAAAAGACATCTCCTTGTTAGAGATCACCAGGATGCCCTACCCTTACTATTAATGCCGAAACACTGTCCAGGTAGAAAGACACTAACTACCACTATCACCGGCTGAGAAAGAAAAGAAAGACATAGAAAACTGGATAATAGGAGCACAGCATTAACTGTATTGATTTTTAACAGAATTGCAGAGAGGAAGAGGAGACGGAAATGACAACATGTGGCCACATTCCCTTCTCCTAAAGCCACAGGGCACAGGCTTACACCATTTGTCTACACCCTGACTGTTGTGTCCCCTAATTCATAGACATGGAATTTTCCACCTCCTTCAGCTGCCTTTTCTGAATTTGCATGGAACTCTCCTCCCCACTGTGCAGCTGTTCTCATTTCAGGGTGGGTGCAACCATCAACATGCACATTTGCCTTCATGCGATAAGACTGCAGACGATCATTTCATTGATGCAACATGGCAAATGGAAAGAAAAAGCATGATGGTTCCTAAGATTTCCATTTCCATAAATCTTGCCTAAGGCTCCAGCTGGAGCTGTCCTAGAAGGGCCACGTACAGTATAGTACAGTATATTCCCTGACTGCTTCTTTAGCCAAATAAATTTTGTTGATGAGTCATGTGGGCACTGCAGAGCATTTCAAAGACCCATCTGGCAGAAGAAAGTCACTCGCCTTCAAAGCAGAGTGTATCTCAAAAGGTTCAGCATTTGGATTTGGTTTGAATTCTTGGATCCTTATCTGAATTCCCCAAGACTGTATAACAAGCTTTGTTGAAGAATTTCCATCATCTCAGCTTCTAGTCAAAGCCACATAATAACACAAGAAAGCTTTTTCTCCTGTTATTTCTGTTAAAACCAGAAGAGTATGTCTGGAGTTGGGGAAAGAGGAAATATATCTTACAGATTCAACTCTACCACTTTGTTGATGTTTAGGTATTTATACTCTAATGTTAGGGGCTTAATGATTCTTTCATTTAAAAACACTTTCATATATCTTATGAGTCTACTAAATTATCAATTTACTTTCTGTTTATGTTCCAGCCTGGCAGCCACGTCCCATATCAAGGTCGTCTTTTTGAATGGGGTCTTGGGTTCTTCTAAAATATTTCTATGAAGAATATGAAATAAAATGATTTTTCAAAGAATTAAACTTTGAAAATATTACATTAAGTATCTTTAGTCTCAGCTGAAATCTCACTTTCTCCTCTAGAAAGAATTAAGGCAACTGAAAAAAATATTTCCTTTCCTCAGTGGGAATACTTGTATTTTCTTATCTGCATGAGTTTAGCCTTGCTAGCAAATTATTATATTTAGCCTAGATAGCTCCACGGAAAGAACTCATCAGGAACATTTATTCACACTTAAAAATCTGTGGATGAAATGTACACCTTTGTTTTAAATTCTTTCCATTGGTTCTGTGACTGCCTAATCTTTTTTAATTTTTATCACTTAGCAGATTAGACCTAAGATAGATCATGGACTATCTGGACATAAACTGCAGACCGTCTTCCATTACCTCAAGTTCACCTGAATGCCTCATTTTGCTCACAGCTGCTGATAGATAAAATCTGTAAAACGTGATTTTATGAAGTACTGTGTATCTTCTAGCTCTCACAAAGTGGAAGTATAAATGATCAATGTTAGTTTCATAACTCTCCCTTCTTTCTCCCAGAGGACTGACTGTTAATATATATGAATATAATGTAATATCTACTGTCTGGGTATGGTGAAAAGTTAAAATTTTAAGAATACTCTTAAGGCTAGGTCATGTCCGGTGTTTCTGAGGTGTTGTGGTTTAACACTTGTAGGCAGCTTAGCAACGCATAGCTTCTCTACCTGTCACTTAGGCAAGGTGAGAGAATTAGAGGGGCAAAATTTAGAAAACTCATGGGTAGAGACAAAAAAAGGTTGAAGAGGAAAGAAGAAGGAGAAGGAGGAGGAGGGGGAGAAGGAGGAGGAGAAGAAGAAGAAGAGGAAGAAGAAGAAGAAGAGGAAGAAGAAGAACAGAAAAAAAGAAGAGAAAGAAAGAAAGGGAAGGGGAAAGGGAGAAAGAGAAAGAGAAAGAGAAAGAGAAAGAGAAAGAGAAAGAGAAAGAGAAAGAGGAAAGAGAAAGAGAAAGAGAAAGAGAAAGAGAAAGAGAAAGAGAAAGAGAAAGAGAAAGAGAAAGAGAAAGAGAAAGAGAAAGAGAAAGAGAAGGAGAAAGAGAAGGAGAAAGAGAAGGAGAAAGGGAAAGAAAGAAGAGAAAGAAATGCTCACTGATCACCAGACAACCAGTGCCCAGACAGTAACTGAGCAATGGTAGCCCTCCAAACTATAGGTTTTATATTCACTAAATGAGACAAAGGCCATGCATCAAATTTATCGTTATTTATCTTATAAAAGACCAAGTTCTGACCATGATCTCTCTTTCAAAAACAGAGTGAACTGCTGCCTGCTAACATACTAATACCATGAGCTGATAAAGAAAGAAGGGACACAGATCACTCCAAAAGTAATGCCTTCTACTTATTTCCGTGGAAACTACAATACATTCAAAGAGCACAATAACACTGATAGAACAAATTCTTAGCTACAAAACACTATTTTTCAACATTGTTACCACCATTAGCTGTGCATTTTCACCAGAAATGAACATGAGCCTGCAGACCACACTCATAGAAATATGTACCAACACCTACTGTCACTGTTGCCACTGCTAAAATGTACCACCCACCACCCCACTGTGCTCACATCCATGGACTAGTCTCCATAAATGCTCAGCGAGCATCAGTGAACATTAGTAGGTGCCATTTTTTCTGCATGGAGGAATTAAATGGCACACCTTTGCTTCATCTCCACTCCCATGTAACTTGCCTGTCAGACTGCCACCTGCCACACAGCAACAAAATGTAACAAAATACTGGCAGGAAGGTTCAACTTTTACTGCCATACTAATATCTGTCCCTGACACCAAGGGCCAGCGTAATAAAGCAGGAGGCATTACATTCAGAGAAGGCCTTTTACTTTGTTGTATTTGAAAATACTATATCACACTTCCATATTTCTGGAGCTGTTGGAGCAGGTCCAGAGGAGGGCCGTGAGGATGATCAGAGAATTGGAGCACCTCTCCTTTGAAGAAAAGTTGAGGGAGTTTGGTTTGTCCAGTCTGGAAAAGAGAGGTCTTTTTCTGTAATTAAAGGGAGATTATAAATAGGAAGGAGGTAAAGTGCTTACTGGGCAGCTTGACCCAGTGGGTGGCAGACCTGCCCATGGCAGGGAGGCTGGAACTAGATCACCATTAAGGTCCCTTCCAACCCAAGCCATTCTATGATTCTGATTCTAGATTCTTAAAACAGCCTCTATGCTCTTCGCCTTTATTTCAGAATGTGTGAGCAAAAAGCAGCATGAAGAAGCACATTAGAGGCAAAATAGGGCCAGTGCACATTTACAGTTTTCAGGATAAAAGTAGAAATGGGAGAGGATTAGGATGCTTATATACTGAGCAACATTTAACGTTAACTATTTTTGGAGTAAGGCACTATTCAGTATGAGTAAAGCTGGTGACAACTGTCAAAATGGGCATTTATTCTATGCTGGAAATCATTTGTTGTTAGAGTGACATAGCAATAGTATAAACTGATCAGTACTCAATTTATTATGAAGGGGGCTGAGAAAAATAGAGGAAAAGTGCCATAAGCTTGATGTATTCATCTGAAGAAGGTCCATAAGTTACTTGTTTCTTTAGTACTGTTTGGCAAGGTTTAAGACAGTGAGTACCATATACTGAAGAAACTTGGAAAGAAAGAAAGAATTAACTTTTCAAAAACAAAGCATTATGATATTAAGTGGCTTCAAGCTTTAGTTTCTTCACATTATACTCTCACATCTGAGTGCAAACTTTGCCGATGGCAAAGGGAAATACAACGTGTTGACAGTTAACTATAGCTGGCCACCTGGCCATCCATTACACCCCAGATGTGAATTGTGAGCTTTTATATTCTTCCTATCCAAGGCAAATGTTTTCTGTAATGTTTTTGAGCAATACTTTTCAACTGGATAAATCTATAGATTCTTTAGTTTGATGGACTCATCATTACAGTTTGGACTTGTGGAAGAACAGAGAATAAGAATCAAACAAAAATCATATTTTTTGCCATCTGCCTGATTGTAATTAGTGCTCTCATTTCAGTGATTGTCTGGTCCATATAGATCCATTTGAGCCTAGAAAATAGTTATTTTATAGACAGATTTTCTTTGTGTGCTGCTGAGTGAGTAGTTCAGCTCGGATGTAAAAATTCTTTCTCACTCTGAAGTATCTTAAGAGTGAACAAAAATATTTCTTATCTATCTGACTGAAACAACAGACTTCTGAAGTGTAAAAGGCAATTACCTTTCCTGTACTCTCTGAAAACACAGGTATAGCCTCCATCTAACAAAAAGAAGTTCAAAGAACAAATTCGTGCTCACTATAACTGAAAACAGAGACTTTGGCCTTGCTTCCCACACCGTAGCTTACTAGGCCATTGGCAACACTGGTGCTTATGTGCACAGGTGGATCTGCTTTACTGTGTGACCAGGATTAAAACGTCTTTAGGGAAACAACCTGGTCATCGGTTTTACACCACTAAATTAGGCAATCATTCCAAGTATGGCATGCTGTTGGTTTGGTTTTTGTGTGTGTTTGGGTTTTTTTTAATTGTTTATAGGAAATGAAACAGCTCCAGTAGGAGTGCTTAGGACACAGCAGTCTCTATGACCTGATGGTGATGGCATAATCGTAGGATGTCGTTTGGTTCCTCAGTCAGAGTGAGATTCAGCAGGAATGTGAATCTTGATGTTGTGCCTACTGTGTGAATGATCTTGTCATCAAGGAAAAGTTATTCTAGCATGGCTGAATCTCTCTCATCACTGGCAGTCCAAGATGTCATCCTTGTGGTAACAAATGAAATATACTCCTGAGAAAGGCTTTTATGTTTATAACCAAATATATATATACACACAAAATTTCTGAAGAGATCACATGCAAAGGAAGCCCAGGAAAACGGAGCAGAGAAAATTTGCTGCTACTCCAGAATAACATTGGTTTAGTCTACCCTCTGGATTCCATCTCTCTATTCAGTATCCTTATCAACTACTCAAGGTATAGAGAGGGATGTGACTTGCATGGGAAGATAGTGAAAAAATATATTCATTTCTGATAAAATTTTATAGGATACTGTTTTTTCTTCCATCCCTTTTATATTTAGTCTACTTTAAAAGAAAAAATCTCTTTTTCCATTAACCATTTAATACCTCTATGACCTCATTATTTCTTTTTCCTAAGGCTTCTCCTCTTTGCTGTTCTGACCTTGAACTTAAAAAAAAAAAAAAAAAATGGCATTCTCCTATGTATTTCATTTTTTAAAACCCACAGTCACAGATCTCTTCATCTAGTTCTCTTCAGAAGCTCCACTTAGCAGCAGTGGCACCTACAGGACAGAAAGCAGTGGAGGCTGCTGTATCTCAAACAATCATTCTCCATGATCAGAGAAATGCTCTACTGTATGCTGACAGTACACTTGGCATTAATTCCTAGACATTGCACAAAATTAAAATGCATTTTGTAATTTTGATGCAATATCTGGCACACCAGTAGCTTGCTTCTGCCTTAACTCCACACTTAAGATATGCATACCGTTTGCTGGAAGGAAAGGCTCTGTTTGTAGGCAAAGCTGAAAATTTACCACAAGACACAAGCATCATCCAACTGTCAAAAACAGGGTTTTTTTTTCTTGCTGGCAATGAAGATTTTTTGCCCATTTTTTACCTTTCACGCTTAACTATGAAGCATGTCATTTAAAAAAAAAAAAAAAAAAAAGGAAAAAGTGCACTGAGGAATAACCTCATGAGATGTAATGCTCATCTGGCATGATCTTTTTCCAGTCCTCAGTTTTTTATCTTCTCAATAAAGCAGCATTTTCCCCGCTGATCACACTACTACTGAAGCATGAATTTTAGGGCTTGTAACATTAGACCATTTTTATTGATCTTCATGAGTTTGCAGTGGGGACTTCAAGGTCATTTGGTCATCAAGGTTAACTTTGCAGCAATGAAAAGCAATAAATGTTTTCAGGAGAGGTGGGTATTTATTATGAGTATTTAATTTCCCCAAACTGCAGTACTTGTTAGAAAGCATTGAAAAAATAAGTTCTTGTTTCCTTTGACATGTCCTTTCTTTAAGCATTCTTCTTAACTTGCTGCCCCGTGACCTCCTTAGTAGCAGATACAATTCATTTCTTATGCAGACTGACAAAAAAGATGCATGGTATATGGCACTGCATATCTTTACTTCATTATTTCTTCATAGCAAAGACTTGAAACTGTAATGTGTGAGAAAGAAAAGGTGCCAACATGACATTTACTACTGCTAATATGAATGTGATTAATTCTACAACAAGAAACATCATCTTAACTCTTTATATTCTTGTGTGTGTTTTTTGTATGAACCAAATTGATAAATCAGAATATTTTGACAAATAACATATACTTACAGGCCTTGTTGAAGCAAACAATATCACAACCTAGTCATTTGCAGGAAGTTTATTATAAGGGAAGCAAGAGGCTGTCTTTTAACAATATTTACATTTGTCTACTAAGCTGAAATCTGTTTTATATAGTTCATTTACAGTATATTTAGCCATAGCTACACTTTATTTTTAGGAAACCACACTCAAAGTCAGAAATAGTTTCAGTGTGCCTCACCATGCCTTATTCCACAGTGTTGTGATTCACCATGTTCAGTGAAAATAGGCTTTCTAATACATAGGTGTTGCTAAAGCCTAATTATTTGTGCCTTTTGAGTTACTCAGAATGGTTGCTTTCCATCTGGAACTTCCGTGCCCAAGAACTTACCTCTTCATATCTCAGTGATGCAGCTTTTTCTCACTTCATGCAATCAAGATTATTTTAATAATGTATTTTTTATTTGGTTTGATGTCTCATTGATGCCTTTTGTTTTGTATTTTAAAAGAAAGACTTTCACTTCCCAGTTATTGGTGGACCGTATGAGTAAAATTAGATGTTTTAGTACCACATTCTTCTATCTGATTTTCTACTTCTTAGAGGTTTGGCTGAAACGTCAAAAATGTAGAAACTGAAAAATACCATAGAATGTGCCGAAAGTATATACTTATGGGGAAATGTTTTTCATTAAGGGTATGGGTAAAAAAAAAAAAATTCATTGCCAGAAAGCAAAAGAAAAAAAAAAAGAGAGAAACATTTGATCTACACACACACAGATATATATACTGTTTCCGTCTGTATACAATGTCTATTTAAACATTTATGAAAATTGCAAAGAAATACCCCAGAACATTCAAACACTCTGATATTTTTAAATGCAGGGTGACAAACATCATGTTCCAATGTTTGATGACCTTGTGAGTAAAATATTTTCCTTGGATTCATTTCTTTCTCTTGCTTTATTGGATCAAATTTAAAATGTCCACAGAAGGATTACTGTAGAGAAAAATCAGCTGGCTGCTAACATCACTGTCCGGGCATAAAATGTGGAAAAGGGGGGAAAAAAGAAAGTGGGTGACAAGGAATTTATGAACCAGTACTAGAGGAGGATAAACAGCATTTTACTGAAGTCTTTACATAGGCTGTTGGTAAGCAAGCAGGGTTAGGACTGGCTGTCACTGTGTAATACCAAAGCAATACAAATAACGCTGAATGCAAGCAAATGACATATGGGTCAGGTTTTTAAATGTGAACACATGCTCCAGAGGAAACTATACAGGAATAAAAGTTGTTCCTGTTTTGTTAGTTTAGATTCTGAAAGAAGCTTTTTTGTGTAAAGATGTAACACGATCCCGTGCCTGGAGCCATGCCCCGTGGCACACAGACCTCTGTGTTTGTCCCAGGGTGCTGAAGGTAGGGAAACTTGCAGGACTTCTTTCTCCAGGCTGGCACTGACTTTTGAGTGATATGATTTACTTTCACCAGAATGATAACAAAATGGGCATTTCTTATCAGTCTGCAGGAGCAGTTAACAGGGAAGGTGCAAGCCCTGCTGAAGGTAAATCTTGATGATCATTGCTTTAAAAAAAAAAAAAAAATTAAAGAGCAGTTCTGTCTCAGTATTATAAACTCTCCTCTTTGAATACCTTCCAGAAATCTGCTGGTTTAATTTCTTAGTCCCATCTGTTTCCCTCTCACTGGCTATATTTGTTAGTATTTCCTCAAGCAGCATGTTGTATTGCCCTTACTGTGCTGGAGGAAAAGGGCATAGATTGATCATTTTACAGGACAGGGAAACGTTTATTTTGGGCTGGAGTAGAGTGCATTTCCTTGCTTCCTGCCCAGAGTTACAGAGAAAAAAAAAAAAAAAGAGAGAGAGAGGGGGGAAAAAAAAAATAGAAAAAAAGAGAAAGGAAAAACAGCAGAGCTTGTTTTGGTATACCAGGGATAAAAGAGGCAGCAATGTCAGGAGGGCCATTAGGCTGCTTATCTGTCTTTCTACTTTGGCACGTGAAAGCTCCCAGCTCAGCATGCCATGTGTCAAATCTATCATTTGATATGTCAGGAACCATTATTCCCTCTTTTGTCACCAGTTTTGACCAAAGGATGAAAAATTGCTGTCTTACACAGACAAAATTATTGCTGAAAAAAAGGGCAACTATGGCACATAGGAGTAGGCCAAGGTGAAACCTGGGGAAACTCTCCTTAGATTAGGTCTGGGTTAAGAGAATATTGATCTGTGTGCTAAAAACTGTTGATCTCTCTCTGAGCAGAGGATGACAAATGGTAGCAAACAAAAAATTGAGTGTCTCCAAGGACATTTGAGCTGCTCTCTGTTTTCTGTATTTGTTTGGTTTGTGGGTTCTGCTCCAGGGATTTAAACTAAAATAAGCAAATATTAAACAGAAAGGAAACAGCCGCAAAATGATACAGTGAGAAGCTGCAGGAAGACTACAATCAGTTAGAAATTAGGCCAGGTATTAAAACTGATAAATGTCTTAAACATAAGAAAAAGCATGCATTAACTGCAGAAGTTTAGCATATTGTAATTTTTAGGTGTTGTTTGCAGTGTTTATATAGCTCTGTTATAGCAAATGAGATGTCAAGTATACTTTAAATATTGTATTCTTGTTTTACATTAAATTCAGGAACATACATTGCAAGCATTTTCAGCAGCACAAATCTCATGAAGTTCCATATAGGTGATTTACAAATTGTGTTAAGGGCAGCAACAAGCAGAGGCTTCACAACAGCCTGAGAATCGCTTGAAATCAGCAGCAGACCCCCATTTTCTTCACTGAGCATACCCAGAGACAAGAAGAGTGGAGGAGAGAATACATCTCCTGTGCTGAGAGAAAAGTAGCAGTAATGATTGACCCTGCAAGCACCCAAGCAGGACAAATCAATTTTTCAACACATAAAAGAGTAAGATAGAGACCTCCAAGGAGAAGAGACCACTTCACTGAGGGGAAAAAAATAAAATAAAATTGTAGCCTGAGTTTTTTGTTTTATTTCCAGTTTTATCTCTAGAGCTCTGAGTTTGAATAAAGTTGGAAGTAATGTTCATGAAAGGCTCTTTTTGCCACTGGGGAGCTGAGACATACTACAAACTAGTGCCGTATATAACCAACACTGGAATGGGAATTTGTTTTCTCAACTTTGAGACCCAGAGCAAGTGTGACTCTCCAAGTTTGTGTTGGCATGAACCTTGGGCCTCCTAAGGCCATCTTGTCCGAACAATGCTGGTGATTCAGTCTCTTCAGTGCATGCTCCTCCCCCTATTCCTGTAGACAGCTGCCAAGAATCATGCATCTCCCCTGGCCTTTCTGCATTTGGCAGTGCTGATTTGTCATCCAATACTTTCCAATTTTCTGCTCCTTCCCACTGGAGGTCACTGCGGCAGAAGAGTTGTGAACAGCTGATCCGAGTGTTCACTACAGCCAAACGAGCACAGGTAACTAGGAGTGAGTGGGAGTAGATGTGGTTGACATGCATCATACTGAATCTCTCAGAGAGCAGAAATGGTCAAGAAGACACATGGAGTTCTTGGATGGACATCACAGGATGAAGAGAAAATGCAAAGGAAATATTAAGGGTCCCCACTTCAGCTGGACTTGTCTGGTTGTACTAGAAATGACCTTGAAGATCATCTGAAAAGTTTGCTCTGCTGAAGAAAATCATAGAATCATAGAACTGCTCAGGTTGGAAAAGACCTTAAAGATCATCGAGTCTAACCACAACCTAACCATACTACCCTAACAACCCTCTGCTAATTCATGTCCCTGAGAACGACATCTAGAGATAGTGACTCAACCACCTCCCTGGGGAGCCTATTCCAGTGCTTTTAACAACCCTTTCTGTAAAGAAGTTTTTCCTGATATCCAACCTAAACTTACCCTGGCACAACTTGAGGCCATTTCCCCTTGTCCTGTCACGTGTGAGAAGAAACCAACCCTGCTCTCACTGTAAGCACCTTTCAGATATTGGAAGAGAACAATAGGTCTCCTCTCAGCATCCTTTTCCCCAGACTAAACATAACCAGTTCCTTCAGTTGCTCTAATCAATTTATCAAACGAGGAGTGAACTGTTTTGAGAAAGATGCAGATGATTCCTTGATGATATCCTGCCAGCTTACCTGCCTCCTTCTCTGGCAGCTTGCATCTGAGCTGATGGAAAGGAAGAATGGCTCTCCAGCTCCAAAAAGAACCAGGTTCATTGACACTGTAGCATCTCACCAGATGAGCTAGCAGAGACCGGAAATTCTTTTCAAGGACGCAAACTCAAGCAAGAGCTGATGTTATAGACAAATGCTGCATAGTTTTTAATGCTAAGCATAACATTTTGCCGTGGAAAAAGTGTTTTAGTCCCACAGATCTTTCACAACCAATATTAGATTTGACCAGTTTGAAACTAAGCAGACAAGTTTTGACACTCTTTGCAATTGGCCCAAAAATAGAGGCATGTAAACACTGAAAATGTTACATCATTATGAGCTGATACTCAGTCATGTCTTGCTTGAAGTTGGTAGAAGTTCTTTAAATATCTCAAACATATTTTCAGTGTAAACGTATTTCGTTTGAAACAGATAATTTGCCCACACTGTTCAGTTGTGGGTTCCACTCCTTCTATCTGTTTTCCAAGAGAATTAAACTATGGTGAAAATTATATATTGTTGTTTAAAAAAATCAAGCCAGAATCAGAAGGGGAAAAAAAAAAAAAAAAAAAAAAAAGGATGTTTGTTTAATTTGTTTTTCCAGTCAGGGTTGGGTGTGTGACCAGCCAGATGTACTTTCCCTTCTCTTTCTATTGTTTCCAGTGAAGTCAAATCCAGGTGGATAAGGTGGGCAGAAAGCAAGTCTAAGCACATTTCTTTTGAAATATCTAGATTCTCTAGAATTAGAATATACAAGCCATAGAAAGACCTTTGTTGGCTGTAGCTCTAAGGATCTGTTTAGTGGATTATTTACTTCACTGGGAGGGAAAAATACCAACTCACTGCGCAAGTTAGTCATATATTCTTATGGATATATCCTTGCAATCGGTTCTTTGTTTTCTGAATGTTGTGGAAAGCTCTGATTTTGGTTGGATACTGTCACAAAAAAAGCGTAGAATACTTACCCTTTCAATTTGCCATAAACCCATAAATTAGTTGGCAAGTTCACAGTGTTGGACAACAGAGCAAAGCCAGTGAAACAGGTCATTACCCGCAAAACAAGCAGTCCTTCCCTCTGCTTCTAGCCCACTTTCTTCTCCAGTTCCACAGCACTCATGATTTTTGGTGGTTTCACTTTCTGTCTAGTCATCAGTCTGAATTGATCTACTGAGGACTTGTGCCAGAGCCATTGGAAGAAACCTGACAGTAAGGTAGAGTCAGGGTCATAGCACAGCTGGAAAAAAGAGAAGGGGAAATGCTAGAGAAGAACTGACTAGCTGTCATGGTTTTGTAATTTTGCTATTGGTATTCCACATCATAACATCATGTGGAGCACAGAGGAGAAGTACTACACATCTCTGACCTCGCGGCGAGAGAGGGAAAATACGTCATGGAAACGACGTTCGTTCTCTCTCTCACTGCCTCGCAGCGGGTGTGGGTGTGCTTCCAAGCCGCGGCACCTTCAACTTCAAAGTAGGCTTCTCGGTCTTCGGAAAATCTCTCTCTCTCATTATATTTGATTTATTAGCTTCAATTCTAATTATATTGTATTATAGTGTGTTATCTTGCATTCCGATATCATAGTTAGTAAATAAGTTTTACTCCTCAGATCGTTGCCGCTGCTCCGTTTGTTCCCTTGAACTCCCATCTCCCTACCCCTTTCCCTTTTTTGTCCCTTCCTGTGTGTCGAGGGGGCCGGAGGGCCACGGGCCTACTGCCCCCTCCCCTGTCACGGACACAGATTGATCTAGATTACCCCGTGACACTAGCTCAGATCACACCATGGAGAAGAAGAAGGTGCTGTGGGACTCTCGTGTCAACACTGATCTGACATGTTTACATAATTACTGCCAAAGAAATCATAGTATTTGTCTCCACAGGGACAAAAACTCATCCTTGTTTACATGGAAGTGGACATAGCAATGCAATTACTCTTTTAAGTTTAGGGATGAATTGGAAGGAAGGAAGATTTCCCATGCTTGTTTTCTCCATTGTCTCCACAATGCATTATGCTGCTTGTCTTCGTATTCCTGGTTCTGCTCACCTGAACACACATCAGAGCAGGGGAACAGGAAAAAGGAGCTAAAAACTTACATCATCTTTCACGTTTGGGCAGCATCTACAAAGGCTACCTCTGAGCACCTTTCGTTAATTACCAACATATACCATCATGGCTATGAAAAGTATCCCAGTGTATCCCAGAATCTAACTGGAGGATATAGGAGGCAAGCAATTATGCTTGTTGGCCACTGGTTTCAGAGTATGGAATATTTTCCACTCTGGAATTCCTCCTGTTTCTCTGGTTTCATTTTCTCTCTGGACCAATGGAATGAAGTCTTTACAAGTTCAATAGAGCTGCTTAGAGTTTCATATCTTTAATCCTTCCTATGCAGTCTTGCTGTAGTCCTTCAGAGCCCCTCGAAAGGGCAGAGCGTGATAGCTGCTGTTTCATACAAACCCTTACAAAGAGGAAAACATTTGTTTGTTAAAATGCCAGAAGTAGCGTCCTCAGATTTTATGCTTCCCCACTATCAGTGCACGTCTCACAAATGGAGCATTCCTGGCTCTAAATGATGTATTGTGGTGATGCATGAAGAGCTGATAACAGACAGTGAATGAGCATGGGCTGAAGTAGTGTGTATGCTTAGAAATTATACAGCTGCACACTTTCCAAAAATGAGCTCCAAAGAGTACCCAGATAAGACCTCAACATATGTTAGAAATTGAGTCTTGAAGTCAAATTTTCTGTCAGGAGCTTCTGAAATGTAGCATGTAAGTGGAATATATTGCTAGATATTAAAATGGATAAATGTGATTAGGTGTTTTTATTATTTCTACTGTTTTAACAAATGAAGAGAGATACTCCAATGTCATGGTATCCTTACACATGTGAGCATGGTAATTTCTTCCTTTTTTTCTCTCTCTGTCACTGGTGTCAGTTTTAAATTGCCATGTCTCTCTACTGACAGTTTCCTATGAGTGGCATGTGTTTATTTGTGAGATAAGCCAGCTCTAGATCACAAATTCCTAAATATTAAGATTCTGAAAACACTTATTAGACCAGCATGTCAGTTTTCCTGGTATCACAGGACTGTTCTCTTCGGCTTCTTGGAGTTCTTCCATCAATATGGTATCTGAGTGTCTTCTAGAAGTGCTAAACTGACAGCTGTCATGTATGATTCACGATCTCTTCAGTCTTCTGAAGGAAAATATTTTATGTGCATTTGAAAAGAAAAAAAAAAAAACAACACAGAACTGTAAGGAAAAAGATGAGAGGTATATAAAGGTAATATAACCTTTTCAAGGCAAGGTAACTGCACATCAGTAACCACACTGCTGTTATAGCATTGCTTCTGATGTTTATAGAATTGTAGAATCGCCAAGGTTGGAAAAGACCTACAAGATCATCCAGTCCAACCGTTCACCTATCACCAGTAGCTCCCACTAAACCATGTCCTTCAACACAACATCCAATCGTTCCTTGAACGCCCCCAGGGTCGGTGACTCCACCACCTCCCTGGGCAGGCCATTCCAGTGCCTGACCACCCTTTCTGAGAAGTAATATCTCCTAATGTCCAGCCTGAATCTTGAAATCGCAGCTTGAAATCATTCCCTCTAGTCCTATCACTAATGACACAAGAGAAGAGGCCGACCCCCAGAGAGCCATAAGGTCTCCCTTGAGCCTCCTCTTCTCCAGGCTGAACATTCTCAGCTCCTTCAGCTTCTCCTCATATGGCCTGTCCTCCAGACCCCTCACCAGCTTTGTTACCCCCTTCTTTGAACACATTCCAGGGCCTTGATGTCTTGTGAACATAGGAGTTCAATTCCAGTTGTCCGTATCTTGCAGTTTGCTGTTTCAACATTAAAACATGCATTTATGTACATATTTCCTAACTTTATGTACTATTTTATCTCAGCACTGTTTATCACATGCTACAGTTCATATTTGTAAAGCTTTTCATTAAGCAAAGATAACTGTTTTCAGCAGAAGTATATATACTTTTCAGAAACTTAAATTTTTCTTAGTTTATGAGCTCATATATATAAAAGAAAGCCTAGGAGGTATTTCTAGCATGCCGTCATGTCTCAATTAGCAACATTAAACCCAAGCACAACTAACACATTATCTTTGACATTGCTTCATTGTTTTCAGACATTCCCTCAAAATCCTTCTCCTTTTTTATATTATGCCATAATCTCCATATTCTTAAGATAACTTAGATGTTCTAATTTCCATGAGAGCAAAAAAAAAAATTGCTTTAAGCAATTATTTATGTGATAATTATTATTATTCATTATAAAGCTATTTATCTCCTATTCAAATATTAACTAGATTAAGAAAAACGATATCATAAAAAGGACTATTGCAGCTTATGGCCCTTAAACTCCAAGGACATAAGTTATCCATTCAGGAATATATGCTTCCCTTCTGCTTTAGGCAAAAGCTTATAAAGAAAGTACTGCACTTCAGTCAATTGCCTCATTTTTTCATTTGTTCTCACATACTCTGGAGCTCTCCCTGTATGCAGAGGGACAGAAAATGGCTGATGTACCACTTTTTAAAACTTTACAAATGATTCCTCCTTTTATTGGTCTCCTTCAGCGTTTATGTATATGAATTTGTTCATGATAAGCTGTTCTGCTTTAATCTTATTATACCTGTGTGTATTTATTGCCATATGAAATTTAGCTTGATACAGCAAATAACCAAATGATTATCAAATGTGATATATAAAATATTTATTTAAAATCTTGCAAGCAAGGCGTGGAATTTCTTAGTATAAAAAATGTATGGGAATAAACTGTTAAACTCATTATTTGCGTTTGGGTGTTTGCAAGATATAAAAAATAAAAATAAAAAATCTAATGTGACCTTATAAATCAGTTGGTCTAATTTGGCATCACAGTAATTCATACGTCTTACTGACATTTCTGCACCCAAATGCATTAGAATATCTGTTCTCCTTGAGCAGAAGACTGAATTTCCTGGGACTATGATATTTGGTGTGGCGAAACTATGGTAGCTTTCTTCCAGCCGATGCTTCTTATGGTAGAATTGTTGATTTGTCATTGACTTAAAATAATCTTTTGGACTGGATACCTCTCAGTTGTTGTTAACTTTCTAACCTCTCCTATGAAGAAAGTTTGAGGAATCTGGGCTTTTTCAGTCTGGAGAAGAGGAGGCTTCAGGGAGACCTCATTGTGGCCTTCTTGTACTCGAGGAGGGCTTATAAACAGTGGAGAGTCTGACTTTTCACATGGTCTGATAGTGCTTGGATAAGGGGGAGTGATTTTAAAGTAAAAGCATAGATAATTATTAGATAATAGGAGGAATCTTTTTTACTCAGAGATTGTTAAGGTCCTGGAGCAGATTGTCCAGAGGAGCTGTGGGAGCTCCATCCCTGGAGGTGCTCAAGGCCAGGTTGGATGGGGCCCTGGGCAGCCTGAGCTGGTTGGGCCAGCCCTGCCCATGGCAGGGGTTGGAGTTGGGTGGGCTGTGAGGTTCCTTCCAACCCAAGCCATTCTGTGATTCTAAGAGTTGGGTATCTCGTCCAAACACGGTATCTAAGTTTCTCTTTTAGTCTGTGGGAACAAAAAAAAAAAAAAAAAAAAAAAAGAGAGAGAGAGAGAAGCAGAGGATCTATTTTAGTCATAACTATTCTAAGATGAGTTGCCACGCAGATTACTTCCCTCTGCAGTGATTTCAGGGGAGGCCTGGGGGCACAGACCAGACTCCTGACTTTTGGGGAGTTTAAACAAAGATTTCTTCTGCTTCACAATTAAAATGTGTTTCAAACCAAGTTCTGCTTTCAATTCCATGTATATGAATATGACTATATACATAAGTGTTACATTGCCTCTACTCCAACTCAGCAACACATGGGTCAGATTAGTTCTGGTTGCCACATGAAGACAGCAACCGCCCACAATGTTTGTTTCTTACAATGACTGATCAGGATGGACATCGCACTGCCAGTACAATAGTGTGGCATAGGTATTCCATCTCCCAGAATGGGCAGTGCAAACCTAATGTACTTAATGTCCCCAGAAAAGGTTAGTCACTTCAGTGAAGCATGGAGTTTTTTACTTTACCCTATGTAAACAAAAGGAAAATCTGACCTGGTTCAATTTCCAGCTCCTTGGTGTCAACAACTAGTTTTTTAAATGTAATGTTTTCTCACCTAAATGCTAAGCTGTGCCTTTGAAACAATCAACTGAGTAATTCAATTCCTCATCCCCCTCTTTTCTTGTCACTTGAGAAGCACCCAATTCCCTGAGGAGATGGGTTAGTCTTCACAATCCTGAACACATCTCCTCAGGCAAGTCATTTTTTACAGTGCACATTAAGTTTGAGTTATTTTTAAAGAATCTTGATTCCATTTTTGTGGCAGATCTGTGAGCAGTAGATCATTCATGCCCAGAAGCCATATAATGTCTTCATATCACAGGCTTTCCTTTCTTGTCTGTTCATACCTGGTCCAAGGTATGTAGGTTTCTCTAGATTTTATAGTCTTCAAATCTCATCAACTCTATTACCCTAAATTCTATGAGCATTCATTAGTGTTTCACTGTTTACAGGTATCCTGCAATATAAGACGTACTGCACAAATATTTCTACCAGCCCAGGCAGGCTTGCTAAGCATGAATCAATTTGGGTTTCAGAGAAGACCTCGGTCCATCATGTTTTCTGTTCAACAGATACTTTTGTTCTCACCATGTAAGTCCTAGTACTTTCACTGGCTTTGCTGGCTTTGCTTATGCTTGCACTGAGGTTCATCTTGCCTGATTTAGGTGCCAAAATTAAGCAGTTTAAGCTGGCTAATTTAGCTAGGAATAAATTACTATCTAAGATAGCTATTTTAGGATAGAATGAATTGCCTTCTGGAAGTGCTTATCTGTATCCATTAATTATAGAGGCAGGCTAGATGACTAGCTTAAAACAAACACTTAACTTTAAGATGGTTAAAGGTAAGAGAAATGAGTCCTGCTCCTGTGCAGGAATAAATGAATTTAGACAATAGAAAACCAGAGATGTTCCACTTACAGCAGAGCATTTTCCCTCTCACACTCTGTGGCTGGCCAGGAAATTCAGACTGCCACAGAGATATCCCAGCAATTCCACTTTTTTATTGGTAAAAGCATAACTATGGTCTTTTCTAAAAGAGCAGCAAAATGATCCACCAAATAAAGACTCACATATCTGTAAAATACTTTTGCTTATTCAGTATTGTTACTGGGATTTCTGGGGCAGACTTTAAATATTTAGTTTTTCACTCTTATGATGCTGTCTTACAGTCACCACAGAAATCAATCTGAGTTCCATTTTTGACCTGAGCTTCATCATAACTCCTTTTGTGAAATTAGGAACAGTATTCAAACCTTTCTATCAATGAAACCATTGGAAGACTGGCAGGGGAAAAAAAATCTCTTGAATCAGATAGGGAGTATGTGATTCTTGGAAAAATGTTGTACAGACTAAGCAGACTTTCAGAGTGCAAATTATGGTAGTATTTTATTAAGGGTTTTTTTGGGGGGTGTTCTTTCTGATTTCCTATTTGTTAAGTATTCTCGACAATGACTGTCAATGATTTCTCAGGCTGCAATGTTATTTCAACAAGATAATGCTTTGTATGGTATATTTTATACATAATGTTACTCTGTGGGGAATGTTGCTTCAAAAATGATATCTGGTAAGAAAAAAATTAGACAACATTAAGTTTATTTACATACAGTAGAATAATACCTATCTAAGTCTAAGCACTGTACTTTGTATATTTATACTTATTTGTTGTAAGAGAATAAAATTATTGTTTAATGATAATTTTGGGCAGAGAGGCATTTCAAAAACTGAAGAGTGCAGAGGTATACCTTTGTATGCATGTCATTTTGTCTATATAGAAACACAACAATTATAGCACAATTTTATTGCTATAAAGGGGAAATTCACATAAGTAACTATCCAGAAAACCTCTCCCAGCGTAGGTATTAATACAAATTAAATTTATTTCTGTTTTTGACAAAACATTTTAAATTTGATATCTTATTTCTGTTTGGTTGTCTTTTTCCCTGGTTGTTGACATGGGATCATTTTTGGAAAAAGACTTCTGGCTCACATTTTCAAGATCCAAGTAAGATTTTCTGTGGTTTATGTAAGATGAGGAAATCTTGAGATCTTTGATGTGAGACTTTAAAGGGAGCTGGTTTTGAAAAGGTGTGGCCTCACAAATTTATATTATTTCAAAAAGCTAAGCTCATAATTTTATAAAGGGAATCACTATATATAAAAAAAAAAATCAGTATACTCAGTTATGACTTAGATTTCAAACGCAACTTTTTTTCTTAGATTTTTGGGGGGTTTTTTTTGTTTGTTTGTTTGTTGTTTTGTTTTGTTTGAGTCTGGTACTATGAGTTGTACACTGATTATGAAAATTAAAGCTAGTTGGCAGATTTCTTCAGAACATTCTAGGGAACTGCCCAGAGAGGTTGTGGATGCCCCATCCCTATAGACATTCAAGGACAGGCTGGATGTGGCTCTGGGCAGCATTGTCTGGTGGTTAGCAACCCTGAAAATAGCAGGGGGGTTGGAACTAGGTGATCACTGTGGTCCTTTTCAACCCAGGCCATTCTGTGATTCTATGAACTGAGGGCAGAGCAAAAGGGTATGCTGAGGATTTTAAGGAACAAAATGGATCCAGTAGGAAACAAAAGCTGAAAGTGAAAAAGGAGCTTGAGCTCTTGGAAACCATCAGTCATGTAAGAGGCACAGTTGTGTATGTACCATGCACAATGCAATCAAATATCCATAATATGAAGCATGGCAAGACCTAGCTCTTTCATCCCTGAAGGACGAACAGAACTTTCCCTTTTCACTTCAGATGAAATTGCTTGTAGTGTTATCTGAGAATGATTAAGAAACCTTTAATTGTTATTGCACAGATTAAGAAACCTTTAATTGTCATTGCATAGATAGACTTCCTAAATCCTCTTCATTCCCATCACAACTGTCAGGCCTATGAGTTGTAGTTGGGACAATAGATATACCGTGATCTAATGGACTTGATGTGATCTAAGGACAAATATGGACTGATTCTTCATCTAAAAGGTAGCACAATACCTGACTTTATTCGTTCATTCTTACATTCAACCCTCATTGCAGTTTGTGTGGAAAAGGATCTACCATCAGAAAGAAATCTTGTTGCTGGAAATTCTCATCCATTCAGCTAGAGTGCTTCTGTGGATCCAAGATTTTCACAGTGTGAGCACATGAAGTTTTATTGCATCATGAGTTCAGTATCTTGTTGGACAAGGAAACTCAGTACATCTGAAGGAACACTGAGAGTAAGGGAAGGAGAAATTCTTTCAGATAAGAGCAGATGTGCTCAGCCTTGCTTTTCATTTTTGCATTAGGTACTCAAGAAGGTTGGTGGCTGAGCAGGTGCTATACAAAGGCCAAACCAGAACACTAAGCTTTTCCAGTGGCACAGGCCTCCAGTAAGTTCTTTCTGAGCGACAGCATGGTCTGTCCCTTAACCTTCACAGCAGAACCTGGCTCCAGAAGAAACAAAAATTCTTGTGAATATCTCTATTATTTTACCAGCTGCTGTCAGCACTTAATCTGTCTCTTAAAATTGAAAAATTACAGTTGCGCCTGATGTTCCATCCTTTTGAGTCAGCTCTCACTCAGGATGACAGTGTGCTTTTCTTGGCTTAGATTGTCTTCTGTGTCCATTTGTTCACTGCAGAAGCTCATTTCATTTAAACTGCTATGAAGTGTCCATTCCTGCAATCAACTTCCCTGCACATAATTCCTATTCAAAACAATTGGAAGTCGGGGTGAATTAATGGCAGTGCAGATTTCTGGTTCCAGCAGATTGAAAACAACTAATTGTTAAAAATGAGAACTACTACTCTCAGTTCTTCCTGAAATTATATTAGGGGGACTTTTAGAGAGCACGTTTACAATCACTACCTCCCTACCCACTAACCTACTCCACTTCATTAAGGGCAACTCCCACTTTGCAAAGTTTAGAAATTAAATACTAATAGATAATGAATTGCTAGCTGTGACCAGGCTTCCTAAATGTCTAGTACTAGCAGAACTCATAAGAATATTTTCACTGCTTTATGTGAAAGCCATGTACACAGCACAGATAAATGATTGCTTCTACATCCATTTGTCTGGTGATATTCGGCTTTGCATCAATTAAAAGCCTCCTTTCCTTCCTGCCTAACACATGATGTGAGGTTAGATGAAATTATTTGTTTAAAATATGAAATGAAATCCTTTCCTGGCACAGTCACAATCTGAAAGATGTTCACTACCCACTGAGAAAGGTTTTTCATCCCCATGACCCTTGCACTACTGAGAGAGCCTTTCCTAAGAATAAAGTTATAGCAATTTCTGCTTCTTGATTTCTACTAAAGGAGGTATTTTAATGCCTGACTGTATACAAAACAGGTTTCTTTATTCTGGCTTACCTTTGTCTACAGCAGGATTCATTAGCAAAGTTTGAACAAAGCTTGATGGCATGTCCTGAGGTCCATGGATTAATCACATCTAGCCATGGTCTATGATTATGTCTGGCTAATCTAAACACATCCATGTATGTTTGTTTCAGAGACCAATGCATGCATAATCACTGTGTGGACACAGGACCCATGCTTTCTCTGCCGTAACAGTCTGCACAACACAGTATTAAGAAAGAATGAATGAAGCCAATATGCCATTGAAAACTGAAGCACGTTGTTCTTGGGGAATTACTGAGGTTGGCTGGGAATGATGGGGCATGTAGGATTTTTAATTTGTTTCTTGATTGATCTTCAGCAGAATTATTTCAGCAGTTCAGAAAAATACAAAATGGGGAATAGAAATACAGTATTATTTTTAGTGTACTTTTTCGTTTTCTCTTTTACCTTTTAAACTGTCCTCCCCGATCAACATAAATATGTTAAGCTCTCTGAAATTATTCAGATACAGATATCCATCTCTAGGTCCTACAATATGTGAACACCACTGAGTAACCTTATTAAAAGTGCTCACCGAAGAATTGGTTATTTTCACAAAGATTACATGTACTATTCATTATCACATGTTTACATTGATGGCATTTATTAAACAGGAGACATTCTTTGTTAAGAGCAAAGTCTGCAGCATCTTTATCCTGTAAAATTTATACACTTTTAATTACATTGACACATTAATCCAACCAGGTATTTCTTCTTAATATCTGGTTGGGATATCTTAATATCTTAGTATCTTCTTAATATCTTAATATTCTTTATATAAGTTTTCCAGTAAAAATCTTTGAAACCATCTTTAGACCAGTATTTTTCTTCTCTCTGTAACCTTCTGATCAGACCATGTGAAGAAAAAGGAAAGAGTTTATTTTCAAGAGTTGTTAAAACTTACTTTCCATGTAACACATACATTATTCAGGCAAAGTAAAAACTACCTGAACTAAACCAGCATATTTATGGTAGAAGTGAAAAAATTTAGATTCATGTAATGTGGTCTAAAAATAAAACAGCAGACAATAGGCCTGAATATTGCTCACAATACACCAAAATACCAAAGCATTCCTGAAGGTTTTATAGTACCTTAGAGTCGTTTTTGGGAGGATTATTTTTATCCATTGCTGGTCCAGTCTGGCTTCCTCTAAATTCAGTGGAAACACTTGAATTTACTTTATTAATAGATGGATCTGAATTATTACTCATTTGCTTTTGCCAATGGGTTTATTACAATAGACATTTACACAGTGACATTCAGTTACATGTTTACATGTGAGAGGGATTGTGTTAGTTCAGTATTTTCTGGGCGTGTTCAACAGCCTTGTGAATTCTTTCCATAGAAAAGATTCTATGAAGAATTGATGTTTTCTCAGATAACCATGGGGAAATAATTTATTTACACAGGAGTGGTTTCTGGAACAGACTTTCTCATGTAGACAACATGATAAGGAACTGTTCCTTCTCAGGTCTTCAGTCATGGCTGTATTTAGGCTCCAAAACTCATATGTCGGATGAGAAAGTGCCTTTTACATGTGGACATGGAGTTGGTAGACTGTCTGAGCATTTAAAGCATGAATTAAGCAAGTTGGAGTAAACCAAGTTTGAACACAGCTTGGCTGACAGTGGAGATACTGGGATGGAAGAGCAAGATAACATTTATTGCTTATAGCATACATTTACAAATGTGACACAAGGATCAGTGCCAAAACTTTTGAGAACACAATATGTGTTGCTCACATCCTTGAGGACACTATGACAAAGTTATTTCTTTAAGTATTCAATACCTTTCAAGACGAGTCTCATGAAAGATCAGAAACGTGCTTTAGTGGTGCTCTCTTAAAAATGTTATATTCCCCTCATCAGCTTGTCTTTTTATTTTCTATTTGGCAAACAGCTTTTTATCACCCACATTTTAAAATGAATTAAAATTAATCTCGTTATTTTTAATAGTGACTTCAATTTACTGCGTACAGTTTTTAATGTCAAAATCACTTCGTCAGTGTATTAATATTACCAGATTCCAGGAAAGCTCTTCAAGAATGTTTGTTACTCATTTGAATTGGAGAAGCTAGAATAAAACAGTTTAGGATAGTTTGATGCATCCTACAAAAATCTGCTGTTTGTCTGTATAACATAATGTGGATTTTTTGAAGTGTATTTACTGCTTGTGGCCAGTGGGAATCCCTGAGAAGCCATCTGCATTATAAATATTTTATTCCTGGTAGAAGAGATTAAAGAGACTGAGCATGGTGGAAATGCTATGGAATTGTACTCTTATTTACTTAGCCAAGCTTCTACTGAAAAAAAAAAAAAACCAAAAAAAAAAAACCCTGGAAATAGTCTGACCCTATGGTGGCTTTCCAACAAGGTGATCTTTAGTATTAGTTCTGAATTTCCAATTTCTGGCCTTTAAAAATATTGAGATATTCAGTATTAGCCCAGCTTCAGGCTGTGATGTGTAGATACTTCTGAAAATGAGAAAAGATGAAAGAATATTTTTCTCTGAAAAAATGAAAGGGAGAGGAAAGCAGAGGACATTTTGATATTTGTCTTCCAGCATGAGATTCAGCCAAAAAGCCTGGATTTGCTCCATTCCCTATATACTTTTCCCTAGCTATCTCTTGCTGAGAAAAAGTCAGAAAATATTGGCAAAGGCTTTACTTTGACCCCAGGTGGCCTTGTCATGCTCTTGTAAAACAGCCAAGATTGTATCTGCAAAGATTTTAAATTCAGAAACCTGTAATTTTGGTAGATAGATCCTACTTCCTATCAAAACCTGAGGAGAATCCGTTGCACTCCCATGGGTTGCAGGACCTTTCTCACTCTCTAGTGTTCCAAGCCCCTACATTGTAGCTATGATGGTAAGCTCTGCAGGCAAGCTGCTCTTGCTGCTGTCAAATTCTACCCTTCAGCAAGGAGAAAAATGGGGGGGGGGGGGGGGGGGGGGGGGGGAAGAAAAAAAGAGGAAAAAAAAAAAGGGATTTCAGACAACTTCTAAAAGAAGTAGTATACTGGAAAATGGAGGAAAGTGGTTTTGAGCCAAGACAAGTATGCACATTTGCAGAGAAGTCCTCAAACTGGGATCAAGCCAGAGGTCTGGTGCGAACCTTCATCACTTCATTATCCAGCACTGTAGAAAGATAAAGACTGGAAAATAAAAAATGGTTAACAGCAGAGGGAAGTTACATTTCTGGGAGAAGAAATGGTAGAAGGAAAATGTGATAAATACTGTTCAGCCAACCTTCTTTGGTGAAGATCATGGTTAACACACATACATATTGCACACATTTGGCAACAGATAAGCCGTATTCATCAAGGAACTGCCTAACATGACTCTAACTAGAACTACAAAAAGTACTGAGAGTTTAGCTTCAGGCATTGCTATACATGTGAGGTAGATTTTGTATGAAAACCCAGAGGGGCAATTATTTACCTTTGTTTCACAGCATTTTTCCCCTTACTGAGATCTGTATTACACTCTATTTAACTGAAGAAAAGGAGAAGCATCTTCCATGAGGCACGCTTTTTGCTCTGCATGCTGTCACGTTCCCATGTGTGAAGACATATTATCTGTTTAGTAGTCCCGACTGTAACACCTGCTGCCACCCAGACAGTATCAAGGGGACTAACAACACTAAATTGCTCTCTGTTCATTGTTGTGGTTGTTAGGTACATTCACATGTCTAATTATTGAGTTAAAAATGCAGATTTTTTCTGAAGAAAGATAACTTGTTCCATGCAAATGTTAGTGATTTAGCAATTCTGCCTATGAGTGTGTAGTATTAAGGCTAGCCCTGAGACACTGACAATTGAACACATATCTTCGTTTGTCTTGTGTAAATCTTTTTTAAGTTTTAACTACAAAGAGAAGACTTGGTGTCAATGCATATCACATGCAAATGCTGTTTTTCTCCCTTTTCAGTTTTTAGAAAGCATAATAAGAAAGCACTTGAAAGGACCAACAAAGAGAAGTTAAGTGTAACACATGGATGTGTTGCAGTTTGAGAGCCATGATTTCAGGGAAATTCAGCAATACCAAGGCAAAAGCATTAGGACAGACCAAGGTAGCTACAGCCAACTGATATCCCGACAAATGACATACGTACACACATATTCTAAGGCTAAATTTAGTGATAGCACAGCTCTATCCACCGAGGAGTGGAAAGACATAGCAGTAAACTATCTTTGTGGCTTTATAATTTTGGGACTGAGATCCACCATGTTGCTGAGTCAAAACTATTCTTAGCTGTTCTAACACCAGGAGCCCAACATGACAGACTGGCACCTTATTTGCCATTCCAAGTTTTGAACATCTAGAAACATATGTGGTCATCCCAGAATGACTAGGACTGATTTAAATCACCTAGTAAAATACTTGGATGTCAAATAAAGGCTGTCAAACCATAGGCATACAATTGGGATCTGTGTCAGTTGGTGACCCCTGTTACCAAGACATAAGGATCCAGTAAGAGCCTGTGAAGTTAGTAGCAAGGGTAAATTAACAGCCTTAGATCCTATTCTGGTTAAAAGAGCCCAGTTCCAGCCTGATTAAATATGCAACACCACAACAGCCAGTATGATGACAAAGATTGTAAATCAGGGTAGATAGTCTGTACAAGACCAATCCTTTTCATGTTCTGATTCCTGTTATTCCTGTTTTCTGACTCCTTTCTATTTTAGAATTTATCATATTACAAAAAAAAAAAAAAAAAAAAAAAAAAAAAACACCTTTTCTTATATGCTTATTTTTAATGGTATATAGAATAACAATGACATTGTTATGGATAATACGTATTACATTTTAGACTATAGCAGACTTATTCAGCTATCATCAGTATTATATCCCACAAAATCAAACCTTCTGATTTTCTTGGGGACATCTTTTTACCTTCATCTTTGAAGTTGTGGCAGGGGTTTCTGCAGTGCTTGTGCTTGAGAATTCCCAAGCTTTTTTAAGTGGAGTGCTTTGCATTAACGTTTCCTGTGTCTTTTCTTCCTAGCACAGTACCGGTCAGATGATGAAGATTTGACTTGTAAGTGATGTTAACTCAGAAAAAGATCATTAATGATGTGAGATGCTGGAGAGACTTACAGACATCTGAGTGAAGTTTTCCACAAAAGATCATGTATCATCATTCAATATTTTTTTTTCAGGAAATTTTGAAATTCATTTTAACTTATTTTTTTTTAATGTCACCTCAGAGGAGATGAATGTGATCCATGTATCCTCCTTTCTTCCACTATTCTCTTATTCATCATCATGACAATAACAATTTCTCTTTCATACTGGTTTAGAGAAAAAAACAGCTTGATTCACATTTGTGTGGGTGAAGGGAAAAGCAAGTGAGAGATGAGATTTGCATTGGGCCATGAGATCTGAGGTCTGTATTTTCTGCTTCTTCTTGTCATCAGGACAAACCTGAAGATTTGATGTGACTTCTGTGAATCCTGTGTGTCCTCTACTCCCTGTACTCTCCCTCTCTCCTGCAGTTTCATGGTTCCAGTGCAATAGAGATATCATGACAGGTCACAGCCATGTGAAGGGAGGTGATCTTGTAGGCAGAGAGGCAGAGATCTCATATCACACAGAGAGGCTTAAATATCAAGATGGAGACCCTGAAGTGGATAAACGTGGCAATTTGCTTTGCTAAGCAGACATTCTGTCGTATTTTCAACCATGTGGAGCCTTTTCAGGGCATATAGCTTAATTTCTAGGTCTGAGTTGCAGTAATGCAGCCTGGAGGTCACTAATGCAGGGATAACTGTATGGTATGATTACTGCGCAGATTGCCACATAGCTGCAACTCCAAGGGAAAGGAGTGAGCAACATGGCCATTTGAACATACTGTAGCATCAAGGGATCAGAAGGGACCTGAAAGCTAAAGAGAAGCTTTATGTGGATTGTTTTTTTTTCCCCCAAATATTTATGTGCCTACTTGAAGGAGCAGTTTATTTAAAAAAGAAAAAAAATATACGGTAAACTATTTTATCTACTACTATTCTGAGGAGAACCGATGGGGATTATCAAAGTACATGAAAAGAGAAAAGCATTTGAATTCATTTTTTTGCTAGTTTTTTGGTTGTTTTTTGTTTGTTTCTTTGTTTTATTTTAATAAATTAGAATTTTGTGTGGAATATATTTTTGCTTCTCTCCTCTCATGGATGCAGAGTCTCATTTTAATTGTGTAGGTCTTAGATAAAACCAGTACTGAGGAAGAAGCATTTTCTGCTTGTTTTCCAATGGAAAATGTTATTCCCCAGACATAAATGTTACTGGGAATTTGGTTATAATATTGAAGATATCTTCTAAGGATATTTGTGGCCATCACCATGATTGGATTGCATTATAAAATTGACAATGTCCTTCCATAATTTGCTTTCATGGTAAGATTTAGACAACCTATTCTTCTGAAGGCAAGTAGGAGAATGGCAATAATCTTCCACACAATTTAATGTCTTGTGACTGTTTGCTATTTTGGAGGTGCAGAAAAGAAAGAGATGTACTAATTGACTGGAAGAATGCAGTGATGATATACATAACTTGTAGAGGCCCACTCAATGCAGCTGGAACCTGGATCAGGATGTTTTGAATCATTATGCCAGGCCTTCATCAGCTGATGTAACCTTTTTCTTTTTTTTTTTTTAAATCAGCTGATTAAGATTCAAGGTAATGAGTTGAAACATTCCAATAGTAATTCCCTTCAGAATTGAAGGCAGGATGTTAACTTTCAGGCACATGTACACACACACACAGAAGAAAGCAAAAGAAGCATAGCCTTCTTAGGTTCATTCATTAGCAAAAAAAATAAAAATAAAAAAAAATAAAAAAAATAGAAAAATGAGAGTTTTACATATAAGGAAGTAATAAAAATCAACCACAAACTAGATGCCAGAGAAGACTGTCATATTTCTAGCAGAACAGGAGAAGAGACAAGACAGGAAAAGAAGCAACAGCAAAATTCAAAACGAGAAAGGAATTACTGCAAGTGGATCAACTCAGATCCTAGGGAAACAAATTCCATGTATTTGGGGCTTATTCATAAATCAACAGATATTCTTCAGAATGCTTTTGATCTCTGCCTTACGCCTCCCTCTCCCCCAAAGCAAAAGTATATAAACTTAAAACCAAAGAAGTTTTCCACAACAAATTCTTTTTTTTTTTTTTTTTTTTGAGTAATGTTTACTGTGCTACTAGCCATTGACTTTGATAAAAGAGCTCTTTCCATTCAATTTGAAGACCCTTCCTATGGATATATACAAATGCTTCAATATATATTTTGGGGGAGGAAGCATTTGAAATATTTCCTTCCTATTCTTCTTAATGTGCAACTTGAATGTTTTCGTTTGGGAGAGCTCTGGCTTTTAAGGTGGGGAAGAGAGATGGAAACAGGAGAGCAGGACTTGTACTGGGGTTGTAGTACGACCAAGAGTACCGTGCTTAGTTACCATTAATTGGGTGAAAAGCTATGATAAGCCATATGACCTGAGTCATTAACGTACTACTCCTACAGCTAGCCAAATTCAGGACTTCCCAAATGTGGTTTATTATTCCAGAAGTTGAAAAAGAAGTAGTCTTACAATATGAGCCAAGCTTCTTTAATCTATCCACAGAAATGTCAGTATTATTTTAGCAAGTGATTCGTAATATCTGTAATACAAATCTTGTATTTTGTATATTGCATTTTATATAGTAACTGGCAAATTATAGTTTAGCATGAACCGAAAGTTAATGATTTGCACTGCGTATCATGGCTGTGATCCCAGCATCTTCAAACCGCAAGGACTGGAAGTATGTAGCAATTTAAAATGCAAGCCTCTGTTACCAGAAAAGAGGCTGAACTCTTACATGTATGATTAAGGATCGCTTCTCCCTGCAGTACGCAGCTGATCTTCATGTTTCTAAAATAATCTTCTTGCTGGAACACTTTGTTACAATTGCATACAAGGTTTTGGGAAAAAGGCAAAGTGCTGTAGAGATGAAAATGCGTATTTTTTGCTTCTCTCTCCACAGATATATCCATACTGTAACGATTTCTAAACTGTCAGTTCCTGCAGATGCTATCAGTAGGTATATTAGAGAGAAGGAACTACTACCATTGTGCAATTTACAATGCACTATTGAAGCAGAGCAATTGTCATACAATCTATAAAGACCTACTCATAAACGTCTTCAAAAGGGTCTTAATTGCTGCATGATTTACAACGTAGAGAATACCTTCTCTTTTGTGTTGGGAAGTATTTTGCTGCAGGAGAAACCTTTTTAGCCAGGCTTTTATAGGGCAGTCTTTGCATTGGTAGCATGCATTTACTAGCTGTATAATTGGTGGCACAGTTCTTCTATCATAAACATTGTTATCAGTTAATTAAACTTGAAATGGAGCTTTGTTCCACAACATGTTTTGTCAGATTGTTTTCCTTATTTATTTATCATCATAAAATTTTATTTTATGACTGGCAGCTTCTCAGCCCTCCAATAATAATATAAATCAAAACAAGATTTTAGTCTTCATGCAATTTCCTTTTGGTCTCAAAATATGAAACCAGATGTTTTTGGCATGCTAAAGATGCTTTTCATCTTTTTTTAGATTCTTTCAATGCAGTCAAAGTAAATGCATTTTTAAAACCAACTTATGAAAGTTAAATTTCCTTTGTTCGCCTGGGTGTAGTCTGGTTTGCATTGATGCAGCAGCAATGAGAGACCTTCCAGATAACACACTGAATGCCATTGAAGAATTGCACATGTGTGTCTCAAGCCTCAGACAGCAACAAGAATTGTATTAATAGCAGATCAGTAGATTTATATTATAGTATAAAACATTATGAATTTGGTGTGTGTGTGTGTCTAAAGGGCTTAGCAAGGAACTGAAGGAAGATTGGACTACAAGCCAACTGTGTATCCTGCAGTTTATAGACAGTAAGTGGCTAACCTAAAATATTTGTTCACATATTTAGCAACCTTTTTCTGAGTTGAAACAGATTTTTTTTTATGATGCTCTAACCAATTGTCATCAGTATTTCCTCTAAGCAGTGAATCTTATTTCAGCAGACATTAGATCTGGGCCTACGGCTATTGCTGAAGAACCTAAACATTCCCAGGTGGGCCCCTCTTCAATAATAACAGCAGCCTTGAAGGGATTTACTGATACTGTAAAGAATATGAAGTAATAAACAGGAACTGGAGTAAAGTGGGACAATTCTTACGAACATTTGCATGCCATCCCTCCCAATCCTCTGTCTTATCAAAATAATTCTAGTGTCTGAAAGCAAACAGGAAAACTTTGGCATGAGTGCACACAGCGTTTTTAGGCTGTTCAGGTTTATTCTGTTTGTTTGTTTGCTTGTTTGCCTGTTCTACAAGCTGTGCCTGCAGACGGGTATCTCTGTATCAGCCTTTACCTCTGAACTTAGTGAAAGAAGGAAGCAGACATTTGCCATTAAAACTGCTCTGGTCTCAGGCACTAGAAAAATTGTAAGTTTTATAGTGAGACTAAACATTCTCATCCCTGCAGAGCTCTAAGTGAATCTGATTAGTGCACAAATTATAGGAGAGATGTACGTTTGCCTGGTTGTGGCATCTGTTAAATCTCTGTGTCTTATTTATTCAGGAAAATAAGTTGAGGAAGAGATATGTTACTGAAAAAGAAAGAAGGAAAGAAGGAGGGAAGGAAGGGAGGAAGGGAGGAAGGAAGGGAGGAAGGGAGGAAGGGAGGAAGGAAAAGAAGAGAAAAGAAGAGAAATAAAGAAAAGAAAGAAGCCTGCAAAATAAAGTTAAAATAAATGTTATCACTCCAGCTGGTCACTTTATTGTCCATATTTTCTGTTTTAGTTTTTAGTGAACTTATTCAAACTCTTTCTTTGTTCTTTTTCCTTCTTTTTGAAGTCAGATTAATATCTTCAGAAAGATATATCCAGAAATTTACTGCGTAAATGTGGTGCTTTCAGTATTCTGAAAGCATGTAATGATTCCTCGGTATCTTTCCTATTTGTGTTTTGGAATGGCAAAAGATAATCTGGAGCTCAGTCTAAGGTAACAGAGAATGGGTTTCCAAATCGTGCCCATCCTATATAGCAAAGAACAAAGTGCAAATATTAGGGGGTGGGGGGGGGAAGTCTGTTTAAGAGGGAGTCAGGGGCTATCTGAAGGGTGTATTTTGCTTTGACTTTGTCAGAAACTAGGAAGAAAATGTCACATTTTTGATGTTTGAGTCCTCAATATTGGAGAGGGTTCCAGTGACCAAAGCAAGAGCTCAGAATTGCAGCCAGCTGGGAGTGGATTTTTTAACAGGAATGAAATAAGGCAAGGAGGAAGAGAAGTTAAACATGGACAGACAGACAGTTTTCCAAGAGCTTTGATTTTCATTCCTTTTATACAAAGTAAAACAGTATAAATGAGCAGTATTTTGTGATTGCTACTTCTCTTGGGCAGAGCTATTTGACCCTCCTCGCGTGTGACTTCCAAATGGCCACTAAGTTGTTGTTTATTTGGAAAAGTTATTGTAAGAAAGAAATTGAGCAGAGATGTAATTGTTTGGGAGATTTTAAGTAAAACACCTGCATGAAAACAGCTCTGGTTTTCACAACCTGAATACTGTGCAGGGTGCAGGCAGTAGATACTTCCTGGCTTCTGGCTTTTCTATGAAGAAATGCATCCAAAGAAACAAGAAATGGATGAGCATCTAGCTCCATGTGAAGCTTCATCTACTTTTCCATAGCCAGTAGGCCAGAACAAGATCATTTACCACTCTCATAACAGTTGGAAATACCTTCCTGTTTACTTTTTTCTTTCCCCAAAATAGATGTAACTGCAATAGATTCCATTTAAGTGATTGTAAATGACAAGCAAGTATCTACATAAGCTATCAAACGTTAAATTGATTATCTATCTTACTTCTCCCCACTTCTTTCTTTCCCTATATATGCACCAAAAAAACAGAAAGATTTACTCAGATGGTGGTAAGGCACTGGCATAGGCTGCCCAGAGAAGTTGTGGGTGCCCCATCCCCAAAGATGTTCAAAGCGAGGGTGGATGGAGGGAGTTGGAACTTGGGGCTTTTTGAGATTCCTTCCAAGCTGTGCCATTCCCTGATTCTATAATTGCAGATATGAGAAGTCCAGGTTAAAATGTGATGGTAAGCTAGTCGTGGTGCATTAAATAGGAAGCAAGAAGATTTGCTTACATCTTTTTGCATGGTTGCTCACCAAAATTTTTTGCTTGCTTGCTTTTTCTTTCTTTCTTTCTTTCTTTCTTTCTTTCTTTCTTTATTTATTTATTTATTTATTTATTTATTTATTTATTTATTTATTTATTTATTTCCCTCTGCCTTTCTTTCCTTCTTTCCATCATTCTTTCCTTCTTTCTCTCTTTCTCTCACTCTCTCTCCTTTTTCTTTCTTTTTTTTTTTTTTTTCTTTTCTCCCTGCAGAAGTGGTTACATTCTGCTTCAGCTGGTAAGATGGTGTTTCACAGTCCTTACCTTGACCTCAAAACTATATGCTGTGCAACACTGTTCTTTCTAGGCCAGTGCATAGCATCATAATTTGACCCTATATTTTAATAAGCAGATATAATCAAACATAACATAACCATGGTTTTGGTCATCAGCATAAAGAAATTCCTGTAGAGGAGATATGTATGGTTCACATGGCTGCAAAAGCTCTGAAGAGATTGCTTAGTTTACAAAATGTTCTATTAAGCTCTTGGTAAATACAGACTGTTGAGATTTGACATTAACCACCTACGTTCATGAAAATAAACATACAAATTTACCACTTAGAGTATCAAATCTGATTTTTTAATAAGAAACAACCATGTTTATCACAGATTTCTGAATACATTGCACAGATATCAGGCTAGATTCATAATGTTTTGATATTGTCCAGAAGATGTATGTCTCCTTCCCCCAGCCTTTTTTTTTTTTTTTTTCATTTTGCAAAAGTCAAATAAGACATAACAAATACATCCTGCCATGTGGTGGTAGGTCAGATACCTGTGTTCTATAAATCTTTATGCTGAGAGTTTGTGACATTTTAAACTTAGATCTTCATTCAATTTGACGATTTTGGCAGCAGCCAATTATGATATTAAACAGTTCACAGAACTTAAGCTAAGACCTAAAATTATTTAATTTTTGTAATGACTGATTTGCACCTCACCCACTTCATTTAGAGCAAATCAGTTCAAAAGCCGTGCCCTTCTTAATTGCTCCCTTTTAATTTGAAGCTCCAATGTCTCTCTTTATTTCTCTACTGGATCTACTTATTAAAAATTATCAATCAGAAAAAAAAAATCTTCCAAGGTTACAGAAGATTTATGGTTGTCTGTATACATGCTATTGGAATAAAAGCATGTAAAATTGTTCCTGTAACTGCAGAAGCCAAAGACTGAAACGCGTGTTTACTATATTATATACATTTAAAGTTTGATCAAAGAGATATTGCAGTTGTGTACTCTCAGTAGAACTGTGAGATTTCAGTAGATGAAAGATGGAATTTGTTGTTGCATACCTCAATAATGATATCCTGAGCCTTGGCCAATGCTTAGGCTTTTGTGGTTCGTAACCTTCCGGTACAAGAGCCTCCCTGTTTTCTTCTTTCTGAAGACTTGATAACTCTAAAAGACTGTGTAGTTCTGGACAAGTGGTTGTGATAAACAGGTCAGCGTTTCACAAGTCCTTGGAGTAGATCACCATATCTGAAGTGCTCCTAACACCAGTAAATGGTAGAAAGAATTGAAATTGCATCTTGTGGGAGAAAAAAATAAATAAATGAGGGCTTAGATGTTGCGGTTTTGTTTGTGTGGCTCTTTTGTTGTTGTTGTTTTTGATGGTGCTGTAGTAGGGTTTGTTTGTTTGTTTGTTTTTCTGAATATATAAAAATAATAACATGGAAGCTAAAAGATCTGTTTGAAATTGAGAGGTAAAAAAGAAGGCTAAAAAGATCAGTCCACAGGATAAATGGGCCGAGAGCAAGAGTACAAGATGAAAAGAGGTATACTCCACATTAGAAGAAGCCAGAAAAGACTTTTGTATACCACTGTGGATTTACCTAGCCCTGTCTGGTGGAGCTTAGAGTTCATCCAGACTTCTGCAAAGCACCCATTTGGACTCTGCCATAACAGATGGAGCTATTTCCAGTAATCAAGTTTAAAATCATCTTACCCTAAAGAATTTATATTTAGCCTTGTTGTAAAATAATCTGAACAGAGAAGACATAGAGGTTGGTTTGTTAACAACATAGAAGGAATTTTTGTAGAGCTTTGCATTTCAAAGTAGCAACTTTATAGTACTTGCTTTTCACTTGTGTTTCAGTAGGTTCTGAAACCTGGTTTGAACATCTGCAGTGCACAGGCACAGGTTGACAGGTCTTGGATGAAATATATGGCATCTTGTTTAAAATAATGCAGTATCTCAAGTACTTGGGAGGCATACTGACAAGAGAGAAGCCCCCCCCCCCCCCCAGCTTGTTAAATATTTACTACTTCAGTCCTGAACATCTGCAATTAGCTAAGAATGGTGATGTCAGTGGACACTTCCCAAGGTTAGCTGCCTCAATATTTGTATAGATCTAATCTGAAGTCCTTTTCTTGAGAAGAGGAACACATCCAAACTCAACAAATTGTCATTGACAAATGACCACAGTATACTAAGGAGAAAAGAAGGGCAAGTATTCAGTAGAGAAAGAGAACATGAACATTAACAGAATAAAACTGACCTATTTAGTGTGCTTAACTGTCTGTGATTTCTCAGACTTGTATTATTTACTGGCACATAAAACTCAAGATTTGGGGACAATTCTCACAATTTAGACACCAAACAGCTGCAATTTAACCGCTTGCTTTCCCACCCCTACCCCTACCTCTACCCCTTCCCTGCACCCCCACCCCCCCCACCCCTCTAAAAGGGTGAGGAAGACTCTCTGCACATATTAAGATGCAGGGATTGGGTGTTTTCCAGGTGGCATGCCATTCTGTGTTAAACATCTCAGTTAATGAGTCTCTTTCTGTTTTGATTGCATGGGTCTTGCCAACTGCATACTTTATTGTGGAAGGGAACAAAACTGCCCTATCCTCATGGCCCCTGCTGTATTGCATGGACACATGAACGTGAGGGAAAAGACTGGGAGTGTGGACCCTGGCTGTTAACAAGAGACCCGTTGGATACAGGAGGCACCTTACCAAAGGCTGGTGACCAAAGAGCACAGGTGAAATCTCCAGAGATCATTTGGGAACAGAACACTCTCATCTGGGAAGAGGGGTACAAAAGCCAGCTATGGCTATGGGTTGCTACACAAGAGGCAATATGAGAGCAAAGCAAAACAGTGCCAGTCCCTACAGAAACAAACCTGGTAGCCTAAGAGTGAGGTTCAGGTTTTAAGTCATTTCTAGCCAGAGCCTCTCATCCAGTGAAAAGGCATTTGGAGAAACTAACTTCAATAAACTAACTCCTCATCTTAGTCTATCCCATATGAACTACTGAGCTTATCAGCAGTAGAAAATCAGACTTCTGTACTGTATCTTTGATACAAGTTGCATAAGCCAGCCAGATGTAGACAAGGGTAAATGAGGAATCTACTTAGTATATGGGACATAGATTTGCTTCATATTTTGTAGCTCCCAAGTTCAGGCTTACTGGAGTTGCACAGGCTGTTGAGTGACATAAGGAGAAAGGGAGTTTCTGTTTGGAGGCAAGCTAATGAAGGTTGTTGTCTGTTTGTAATTCTCAGAATTGTTCTTGATATTAATTATAAAACAGTTTGGGCATTTTGGCATTCACACAATACAGCCATTTTTCACTTGTTAGAGCTTCACTGCCTACCTTCTTTTTTTTTATTATTTTAAATGGAGTTATTAAAAAAATTCCATTATTTGAAAATTTCTATTTAGTTAACAAGCTATGGCAACTCCTATTTAAATCTGCTTTCTAGAATGAAACTGAATGCAACAGAAAAGAAAAAGAAAAAAAAAAAAAAAGGAATTTGAAGAAGATAAAAAAAATGAAAAAATAAACAGTTTGTTCCCTTCATTATTTGTTCGCCGAAAACTCCTTTTGCAAAACTCCTTAGAGAGTATACTGAGGACTAGTCATCCAAGTGTATTCATGTTATTAAATGCATCTGTGTATAAAACAAAAGATTCTTGTAAATCACCTGTTTTAATCACATTTTCAACCTTTTGCAATGTAATGTTTCTCTATAGCACCTATAAAAAGCTCAGTTCTCAGAATTTCATGCAGTATTACTTCTCATATAAAGTGATTTACATCATCACAGTTCATAACTGCTTATAACACAAAACTCAGAAATTTTGTATGTTAAAACAAGTGATTATTTCATTGAAGACAGTACCAAATTACTCATTGACTATATTGACAAAGCATCAAGTCTACAGAAACATGTTTCCGTGGGATGAAATGCTGGAAATAAAAAAAAGTATATTGAATTGTCTTTTTTCAGATATTTACTTTCTTTTGACTGAAGCCAAGAATAGTTACCGATCTATATGTATGTAAATATGCATTTATTCTTAAGGCTCATGTTTAATGCACTTAAATAACAGACTGAATCGTTGGTATGTTTAGTTGAAATTATTTTTGTTGGGCAGAAATGTTATAAGTAATGATGTTCAAGAATTTTTCTCTAGCTATCGATTTTTAAGAAAAAGGGAGGAAATCCAGATATCTTGCCATTGATAATCCAATATGCTGTTATTTGACGGGGGAGGGTCACTTTATTAGGAAGAAACATACTTTAATTAGAAGAAATATGTTAATTTCAATGGCATACCCTTCATATCTCTGCCCCCCAAAATCCTTGCACACACCTACGTTCTTTTTATGGACAGTACAAAGGAGGATAATAGATGCCTATAAAAGTAACTAGTGAAATTCTGCATTAGGATAATCTGTCACCCATTTCCATTTTTTCTGAAGAAAGCAAGCATAATCAAAAGCCTAAATGACAAAGAGTTGACAGTAAGATTCTGTAGTAAATGATTCCAGAGTCGCTGGCCTGCGGAGATGCTGAAGAAGTCCCCAGCAGACCTGATTAATTCCAGTTTCTCCAGCTGCCAGGGGAGCAGAGGCTAAGCAGTTTCACAGAGAGGAGCCTATTACCACTACTAGGCTGAAATAGATCTAATCAACTCACAGCCGCTCAAAAGAAAACTTTACAGGTTTAGCTCACTAAGGCAGTGCTTTAAAATGATGACTACAAAGGATCATGGGAGTCTGAAAGCATTTAGTCTTTATTGCAGCTCAAGGAAATTTTCTGCTGTGGTTAGGCCATGCTAATTTACTGAACATGACAATGCCTCCCAGATTGTATGACATCATTTCAATAATGGCCCTGCTCCTCTTAGTTAAATATTTCTACTACTGCTTTTTTAATTCCAAATAGTTCATTTATTGAAATATCATCTACCTAGGGATTAATTAGGTGTGCCACTGCAAATTGCTGGGCTATCCTGCTTTATCATTTAATTTGAGTCATGATGCCACATCATTTGCTGTATGACAGAAAAATTATATTATTTTATTGTTATTTGTCAATACATTTCCAGAGAATGAATTCTAGAACTGCCCTGTATCTCTGCTGTAGATTTTACACCAGTTGTGCAGTCCTTGAAATACTTTACTGGGCTTCACAATTATATGAATTTGAATTATCTTAAGGATGAAAAAAAAATCCAACAGATTAGGGTTTTGTTATTTTGACTGACAACAACACAAAATAACGTAAAAACTTTCCATTTCTTTTCTTCATTCAATCATTTGTGTTTCTTTATAAGTCCTCCAATCCCCAGGGAGAATATCAAAACATGGAAAATACACATGTAGTTTGTTAGATTAAGAAAATAATAATTCCCTCAACTCTTTCTCAGTATTCAATTAAAAAACTCTTTCTTAATAGATAAAATCTGCTATTTGAAAAACAATCAGTGTTTGGAAACTCTGAATGCAGCAGTTGTGCAGTGCACAATACACACTATTTGCACAACAGCTATTTAATGATGGTAAATATGTTAATTATTTTACCAGCCTCCCAGACCACCTAAGGTGGGAGCTCAAAACAGGATGGCATTTGGAAAAGCAAGTTACTGATGACCCTGACTGGGAGGGAGGGTCAGCAAGCAAGAAGCACTGAATCAAGCTGAGGAGGCCAGCATCCTGGACTGAGAGTGGAGGGATTGCCGACACTAACCTAAATGGAGATCCACTTGCTAATCATGGGGCTACCAGGTGCTATGTAGGGCTGCTTTGTTGGAATAAACTTGGCATTCTCTATCTGGGGTTCTGTGGAAAAATGTGCTTGTTGGAAGCAGCACCATTTTTATGCATTTAAGTTGGGGGCAGAAAGAAAAGAGAGATGGAGCTTTCCCTGCCCCAGAAGTATGATGGGTGAGATTTAAGATCTCACATTTGAAAAGCTGCCTGGGAAGAAAGAAAAAAAGAAAAAAGAAGAAAAAAAAAAGCTGGAAATAGAATGAAACTTTCAGTCTTACAGCATTTATTCCCTACACAAACATAGCCAATGTATCCTTCAAGAAGGGTAAAAATCTGACATTCATCTACTACTAGGTCATATTTATTATTAGCAGAGAACTTCGGGAACTTAATATGGAAAAACAAAGAAACACTGCAACAATGCAATGTTACACTGCATAAAGCATTGACTAAAAAAGTAATGGGAGAGAACACGTACTCCATAAAAAATTTACTTCAGTAAATCTACTTTAATAAATGGCAAGAAAAGTGCTCCCAAGGAGGGTAGGGCACAGGTTAGCAGTAGCAGCCTAAGCAATTTCTGGAATAGGAAAATATCTTCCTTACTGCTCGTTCTTCTTCCCACAACACTTACGGAAGATTGTAGGGAAAAGTATGTTGTACTGCAGACTTTAAACATTAAATTGCACGGGAACATAAGGCAAGGACCCTTTCTTTAGAGCCCAGTCAGTTGGTATGAGAAATGGTGAAGGACTAGAAGAAAATACCAGAAGGTGAGCAGTATATCTGTGATTTGTAGACAGCTAAATAATTCGGTTGTGTAGGACTGAGAACTGCAAGGCTTTTAATGACCCCAGCTTCAGAAGAGTCAGTCTGTACACCTGTATGGGCTAGCTAGAAAAGCTGAAATTAACCAGAACAAGGAAGGGGGAAGACAGTGCAGGAAAAGACAGGATCTGCACTGAACAAGACTTCTGAACATTCAGCAACATCCCTGAGGAAGGTGAAGACAGTGAGATGAAAATACTACCCAGCCAGAACAGCATGTTGGCACTTGATGGTAACACATAGGTATAGGCTGTGTGCAAAGGAGGCATGAGTTGACATGAACAGTAATGTTTCTCTATTCTCTCTGTTCCACTACTATCACGAAATAATTTTAAGTGCAGAACACTCATAATTTTACCCCTTTTGCACTGTGTGCATCCCTGCCTCTGTTCTATTAGTTCTTCCCATTTTGCTAATTTGAACTCCTGCTTTTTATGCTGGCTTTTAATAGGCTCCTTGAGAAGTACTCCTGTTGGTGCTATAGAGTTAGAAGATACTTTGAGAGTTTTTGACAGTGTTAGTGGCCTCTTGAAAACACGCATTGCTGAGTTAGACTGCCAACATAGAAATTCCTTTGGCTAGGGAGTCCTGTTGCCTTGCTGCTCCAACTTGCACTCTCTCAAGGCAAGATTAGTGCATCCAGAGCACAATAGCCCAAAGTTTTCCACCTATTTCTAGAGATGCAACCATCATGTTCCTGCTTCCTGAGTTTTAAGTTCTGAGTCAAAGTTTATTAATGTCAGTGGAAAGTTTCCTGTTCATTTTAATGGGCTTTGATCAGGCCTCAAAGAGCACCATCACCAAAGGAGCTGTTGCTGGCATGGAGGAAACTTGGTCAGAAGAGGGTGCCACAAAGTGCTACTCATTTGATAGCATCTCATTTTGCCTCCTTTGTATAGTGAGGCATGTTAACTGCAAGAAAGAGAGGAAAAAATATCAAAGTTCTTCAATTTGCTACAGCTTAAGCTGATGGCCTGTCAAGGTCCCCGTGGTCAGGATCTCCCCAGCAACAGTGTCAGGGTCTTACAGCACCCATCTCATCTTTGGCCGTGCCAGCTCTGAGCAGGTTCTGATGCCAGCAGCCAAGCTCCAAGGAGGAGGGATAGAGGGACATGGAGGTTTGTGCCACGTACTACACAGCCTTGTGCCCATTCTTAGTATACGCCATGGAGCGGCACCTTGTTTATTATGCGTGTTGTGATGTTGCTAATGTGTATCCAGTGTCTCTAATCAATGTCATACATATCACAATAGCTCGTGAAGCAATAGAGCTGTCAATGAAGGAACTGGTAATGGACCACAATGGGAATTCTAACGCACAACAGGATCCATTACTAGAATGATAATGGCCAGGATGAAGGTGGAACAACAAATGTCAAATACAAATAGATGTGCATATATATATATGTATATATATGCTTATATGTAATTATATATAATACTTATAAATACTTGCATGTATATAATATTTTTATACATAGATATAATCTTCCAATACTGTGTGCATTTTATTAAAGGACATGTTAATTAACTTTGGTCAGTTTTTTTGTTGTTTTGTTTCTTTCCTGACAATGTTATGATATCATCTATGAATATGTAAATAAGATAGGAAGATTTTGTTGAACTTCTAAAAGATTGGTCTGAATGTCAGAGAACAGGGAAAATACAGAAGGGAGGCAATGTAGCACAACAGTAACTTTAAAATAAAAAGTGAAGCACAACGAAGAAGATATGAAATGAAACCTGCTCTAAAGGAAAAATGGATGGCTGATGCAAAGGTTCTGATTTCTAATGTAGATGATATATTTTAGAAAATGTTTTGCTTCTGTTTTCCTTTGATGCCTGTTATGAAGACATCCTACTGAGTATAAGAAACAGTCATATGTCTGTCCATCCATCTGCCAGGGTTCTTTACACTGGTGCCCATGATCGTAAAAACTGAATACTAATACTTAATAGAAAATTGCAATTTTCTCACAGAAACACCACAGGAAATAAACTTTTTCATCAGAATCTCACAAGTTCTGTATGATTTTAGCTTCTTTTTTTTTTTTTTTTTCCCTGTACAGTGGATTTGGTATACTTATATATTTGCTATTTACTGCATATGTCCAGAATGTTTTCAAGCTGCTATTATGAACACACTCTTTCAGTCCTAATTATATTAAATGTAGTAGATCGGGTAATACTACAGAGTTTTAACATCTTACATTTGATTTTTTGACACATCTCATTACCTAAGAATAGCACAGCAAACAAAGAGTTAAGTGCTTAAGACATCATTCAGAAAATCGAGGTGCTGTGCAAAGTACTGCCAGATACTGCAGAGGTACTCCTTTTCCATGTATAGCCCCAGAGCTGGAACTGACAACATGTGACAGGTTTCCTGCCATAGTATCGCATCTCCATACATACAAGTTCTAAAGACTTCCAGTGCAGAATAAGGCCAAAATAGATACTGGAAATAAATCTCAGATCAATTTTAGGAGGCTCCCACCAATAGTTAATGCTGTCTTATGCCAATTGCAGATCATAAGCAATTTTCACACGACTATGGCTTAATTCTTTCTCCTTGTTGAGTTCCTTCCTGGGTAGTTGAAGTTTGCCTGCTCAGTTTTCCCTGCACTCTCTGCTCCCCAGTGTCCTCTTTTCTCTTTCTTATTCTTGAGTGTGTGCTGCTGAAAGCTGCCAGCTATCATGTGGCCTCACAATTTATCACATTGGTATCACCATTACATACGTGTTTTAAACAAAAATATTATGCACAGCTATAAGTAATGTCACTCTTTTTTTTCTCTCCCTTGTCACCAAGGCAAGGACAACCAAATTTTATAAATGTTTTAAGAACCTGAACGGAAAAATCAGTATTTTACACGGAATGATAAAACAAACCAGATGTTATGGACCTTAAAACCTTGTCCTTAATAGCATAAAGCGGGGACTGTTTTCAAGCTGAGCTGAAGAATACTGTCAGGTTTTGAAAGAGGGAGAAAAACTAAAGAATTCCTAGTATTGTTGCATTACTGGTTTACTCACAGTTTTTAGCTTCTGTTGACAAATTTCCACACTTCCTGATTGAGTGGAATATTGCTATAAATGCTGGCTGGCTATTTGCACTTTGTATTTGTGTTTGGAGGGATTGTTTTATCCCATTTGTAAAGCTGAGAACAAGAAAAGTTTATTAAGAATGCATGCCTTGGAAAGACTGCTTAATATAGCAGGACCCATCAGAAACTCTGAAGTTGGTGTAAGCTGTCTTCTGAAGTGTCAGTTGTTTCCCCTTCACATCTCTGAGGGGTATGCATAAATCAGAAAGCCAGGAATTATCATGGTCAGGAAAAACCTCTCAATACCCAAGACAGACAGTAGCAGCAGAGGTCTCCAAGCAGCCTTTGTAGCCTTTGTTCCTTTTGTAATATAGAGAAGAAGCTGACATATGGCTCTGATAAATCACAGATCTGCTAATCACAACACTGGCAGTCTCTGAATTTCATGGTACAGAAGGCTGACAAGTTTGGTTGTTATAGGTAATCATATAAAAGTGGCAGTCGTATACAGGTTAGGCTTATCATCCAGTCTACACGGGGTAGATTTACTGGAGTAAAATAAAACGTATGTGACATACCTTGTAAAGATTCAAAGTAGTTAACTGATCTCAGAAGTATTGCTGTAAATGGTGTGTTTCTAGCAAGTTCTCACAAAGATAAGCGGTGACCCTTTATTATTTAACATCTTATCAACTGCCATGGAGAAAACATGAACTGCTGAATGACAAAGTTTACAGATGACACAAAGATTGGAGGAGAGGTAAATGATGATAAGAGTGCATCATCATTCCTTAGAGAGATTAGAACCCCTTGGGAAACTGGACTCCAGTTCAAACAAAATGCATTTCACTGCTGTGTACTTCTATGAAGGGAGGATGCTGATCACATTTATAGGATGGGGAATCCTGTTCTGAGAAGCAAGGATGATGAAAAATTTTTGGGTTACAGTGGAGAATCACCGGACTGTCACTTTCACATCCAGCACCATGGTTAAAAAGGCTTGAGTATGAAATCTGAATAAATAAGTAGGTAAATTAGGAAAGCAGAAACTACATCACCTCCATTTGGCATTAAAGACAAGATCACTGCAAGTAATTGCTGACAAATATGTGAACAGTTTAAGTGTTCCACTGTGTTCCAAGTGTTCCAGTATCTGGATGGTTTTGAGTAGACACAAGTGATGTCTCATATTTCTGTCCACCTGAACAACTTAAGAAATTCAGTTTTCCAACAGGACTACTCTGGACAGAGCTTGGAGTGCAAGTTCAGTGAAAATCCAGCAAGCCTGATCTAAATTTAGTCTTCTGGAGCCCATGCCTGTTCATCTTCTGTCCCAGATCTTGATCTCCCCGAATTTTCTCAAAAAATCAGCACACAGAGAAGACAAAACCTAAAAAAAATTAATTTTTTAAATGCACATGAATAGTAACACAACTATTTTGCACTACTTTTCCCTCCTTAATAGAGTCAGTGATCAACACTTCATCTCCTTCTACAGACAGACACATAAGTTGCAGCAAGAATCATTCTATTTATTTCAGATATTAAGTGTCTATCACTTTGATATCTAAGCACCTACCTGAATATTACACTTCATAATATTGAAACAACATAGAAATGTTGGAGCACAATCTGTCTCTATTTACTTTATGGCAGCTTAATCACTGATTAAATACTAGTAACAATATGAAGATTGATGTTCGAGAAACAGGAGAAAGAAAAGTTAACCGTACAAAAGTGAACTGCTACAACTAAAAATTGCTTCTGTCCTGTTCAGAGCATGATATTCAGCAAAGGAACCTTTTTTTATGTTTTAGGTTGTCCCCTTGAAATCCTCAAAACTAATCAAGTGAGGAGGGTGAACCAATTTTTGACTGCAGTACTTCTGCTGACAGTCAGGAAATCAGGTATTGTTCTTTAAAATATTACTTTAAAAAAAAAGTTCTGAGTGGAAAATGAAATAGTGCTTATCCACAGTCCGAGCATTTAGCTTTGACTTCCTCCTCAGTTTACAAAATTGTAGGGACCCATGGTTTTCACAGACCCTTGCAAATTCTGTCAAAACAATGCATACTTGGGCATTTTGACTGCATCTTCACACAGCTGCAAGTCATAAACAAAACAAGTCGTTTTCTCCATAAACACCCACTATTTAAATCTAGTAAATGGATCCGACAGAAATCTAAAGGATTAAAATATGGAACTACAATCTAATGTAGATAAGAAAAGAGGCTCATTATTAACACTAGGTTTACACTGTTGTTTTTTTATAGAGACATAACTACAGCTTGGTCCCACCAGCACAGAATTGCTGCTAGAAGGAGTTTCTGACAGGTAGAAAGGGCAGATATATATATAAATGAATGCAGAATTTCAGGGAAATAATAGAACAAAATTAAGTTGTTCGGAAAATTAACTGATAATTTTCACCAGATCAAGTTCTTCTGTGATATACATTTAAGAATTAAACTTAAATTAGCTCTTTAAAGTGGCTGTGTGACTTTAATTATTCAAAATGTACACAAATTTAATGAGTTTTTAAATATTAAAACTATTCTCTATTGTCACTACTGTGAGCTCTTAATTTACAGAGCAATTAAGTCAGGACCCTCATTTATCAGTACATGTGCGTTTGCTGAAAACATAGTCAGTTTTTATTAATTGATGCTATAGAAATACTGAGGTAAAATTAATGTGTGTGCTTCAGAGGTCATGCTGGCGATAGTAGGTAGCTAGCAAGGAGCAAGACGTGAGATAAATAAGTAACTGCTGTTCCCTGATTACACTAGAGATAGCTGAAATATTAAGTGGCACAATGGGCACTGTTCTTAGCCAAAATGCTTGCAAACAAATGCCCCCTGAGTTTTCTCTGGCAAGCATCTGTCATGGTAGTAGCTGCGAAATAGGGAAACTTCAAAGCTTCGGTTTCTGATTATTAGCACTGTGTGTAGTGTAATGTTCTTACATTTTTATGTAAACTCAGCGTTGATGAGCTGAGAGAGGAGAATTAAAAAATACTTCAGCTTCCCTTTGTTCTTTGGGACATGGCTGACAGGAGCGTTAGCGGTTAGGAGTCTCCCAAGTGTCTATCAACTTGCGAATTACAGGCACTACAGGGCCAAATTTGCACAAGAACCAGGTGAACAGCTACAGAATTGGAGCACGAGTTTTTCCTGCATTCCCCCTGCCCCCAGCAGTGCATCTGCAAAAGCTCTGTGACGGCACAAAAAGTGACTGGAAAGTAGGTTAGGCATAAATATGAGCACAGGCTGGGTGTGCAGAGATATTGGGCAACCACTGGTAGGCTTCAGAGTGTTAGGACCCCTTACCGCTTGCACTGTAGGAACACCCTAAGGCCACCCTTTCTACCACTTCCGTAATAGAAGGAAATCTGTCCAGACCTTCCTGCTTTTGGATCCTGTGGATCTAAAAGGGAGCTCAGAGTGTCTAAATACTGTTTCCTTTGATGTCTCCCTCATGCATATAAAGGATCAGCAGAGTAAGGATGACCCAAATGCCCTCCAGTTCTGTGCTTCAGGAAGGAAACCCACCTTGCCGGTGAGGCTGTCTGGAAAGGCAGGAGAGGTGGGAAAATTAAACTCCCCTAAACCTTCTGGTCAGGGAATGGCTTTCTGAAGATCATGATAGATTATTCAGAAAGTTCTGCTCTCCTCTTTGTTTGCCAAAGTGTTTCAGCAGATTAGAGGGGTACTGTTTTCCAGGCAATTTGGCTTTCTGATATCGTTGTCTATAAAAATATTTTATTTTCAGTTATCATTTCAAATGTTTTATCTTACACAGGAGGTGAATTGATCTGTGATTCCCAGTATTACCTGTGTGGCTTTTTGAAGATCTTACGGAAGTGTTTTTCCTAATTGAGCTTTTAAATGTTTATTTAGAACCTTCACAATGGATTGTCCCAGTGATTTTTTGTTCTTCATCAGTTTCCTCAAGATTCTTCTCTTTTGACAACTTGATCTCTGATATCGCCTTGTGTTTACTATCTGAAAATAATTGGCTTAGAAAAAGGCATCTCCACAGTGAATCCAGATGGAAAGAAATTACTTCATTTTTATGCAATATTCTTAATTGTTCTCTTTATCTTTAGTGGTCCAGTGTCTGACCAAACCATTTGCAAGCTCTTTGAAATTGAGTGTGTACAACTACATGTGTGTGGGGGAGGGATACAGAGGATGTATTTATAATTCAGAGCTTGGAGAGTAGCATGGAGTTCCTTTTTCTTGTTATTTACCAGCCAGCTTCTCTAACACCTTTCACTCCTGTTTATTCACTCCCCTGCCTGTTTACTTTTGATTTGAAATATGAAGTCAGTGTGCTGCTGTTGATGTGAGGGAGGAATATGATCCCTGCAATTTTCTCACTTACCTTGGGAGCCAAGGGTACATCGCACATTACTAATTACTGATAAAATGCTTTTGCTCCCACAATCTTCTTTGACACAGAGTCTGTTAGTATGGGCCAATATTATAAACATACTAGCTCATTTCTGATTTGGGAATGCATCGATCTTAACATTACCGTACATTGAGGTGTCCCTTCAGTTGTATATATCACAGCTTTTCTGCCCTGGTATGTCCTGTATATATATACATATTCAGGGCGGGACAACATACAACTATGCAGTGGACAAGGAGAGGAGCTACCAATACTTTGAGACTTCTTACAGAGTCTCTCAAGCGTTATCCCATTCCCTTAGCAGTCATAAAATACAAGTGAATCAGGACACATAGCAAATTTCACGGAATTTCAGTGATCTCACAGGTGCACAAAGACTGAGAAAGGAGGGTGGCATGCTCCGAGGTGACATGATTTGTCCAAGGATGTGAAAAATCCCTGTGTCAGAGCCAGGTAGGCAAGAATCCTGTGATCCAGCTCATGGCATTACAGACTGTCTTTCCAGGAAGAGAAATCTCTCTGCCATTAAAAACAAAGTTCAGTGCACACGTCATTAGTATGCTCCATTTAGTAAGGATTTCCCTCAGTGAAAATAATGCTGGTGCAAATAGATGGAAAGATTAAATGGCTTCAGATGGGTTTGACAGCTACTCCGCATCACTAGTCTCTATTTCTTTGGTCTGTGGGGTACAAGCAAAGGTGCACAAACATCTAGGGCAAACATCTAGCCTCTAGGTTTGATGGTAACAGTGGAAATGCAACACAGCATACACATTTCTTAGGTTTATCTACTTGACCCCTAAAGAATATTACATCTCATTACGCTCTACACTTTCCCATCTGCTCCAGTCCGGATGGTACCCTCCTCCTCATGACATCTTTCACTGCAACCAAGATCCTGACTAAAGAAATAAAGTGACTCCATCCATTCCCAGCAGTTAAGGTTAAAGAGATGCACTCGGTTCTAAATCTTGGCTGCTAACGCTCTCTTGACCTTTGACTCGCCTTAGCACAGCGAAGTTTGATGGGCCCATGCCAAGCTGTCTTCTGTAACCCATGAGTTGGTTAATATACTCCCATTTCTCATTCAGACAGCCAACAGAGGCAAAAAAGGCAGCAGGGCAACAAATGCTGTCTCCTGCAAATGCTCAGTAATAAATTGCTCTTTCAGTAGTGCAGAAGACAGATTTTTCTTTCTTTCGCTTCTTTCCTCCTTTTGCATAGAAGTCGCCAATGAGAAGCTTGCTTTCCCACCTGGCCCCAGCTGACTGTGCCCATAAATTTGCCTATGCAATGCCTGTTTACGGGTCGCTGCCAGAACACGGGGACGGGTGCGTTTTCTAAGCACCGGGTAGATAATCATGGTAATTGATGTTTGGAGCTGCTAGCTCCTAGGAGTATAGGGTCTCTTTCTCCCGGTGAGGCCCTGCTTCATGTTATCAGTCCAGCCCATAATTAAATATCACTCTTTTACAATATGTTTCAGGCTCCTTAATGAGTCTAAAGCAGAAATAGTCACCTCTTTCCCCTTTGAGCTTTATTTGCTTGTTATTAAACAATGTTATTGAGCTGCCTTCTTTCTCTGTGTTGCCAAACCTGCATCATTTCCGTTTTATAATTGCACAATTAGAGTCAGTACTTTGCTTTCATACATCAGCAGGACCTTAGAGAGGGAGAGAGAGAGAAAGGGGAAAAAAATCAGGTGTTCACAGACAACTCAAATGCATCTTATTTTCATTAACTACCAGATTTTGCAAAATGGGAAGCTATTTATCATGATCTGTTTTCTACCACCAGCCACCCCCACCACCCCACTCTGGTGACTTTCGCTATGACCTTGTGCTGTATTGTTAAGGGTCCAATTTGCTCATTGTTACTTGCCTGCATAATTCTGTGCACCTCCCCCACCATCTTTTTTTTTCCCAAGCAAAATCTAGTCATTTATATTCTGAGACTAAATGGTATTCCTCCTCCCCTACAGCCTCCCCCAAAAAAGGGAAAAAAAAAAAAAAGAAAAAAAAAGAAAAAAAAAAAAGACCAAGCAAGCTGTATAACACTAGTAATTCTCTCTAACAAATTTCCACAGATCCCCCCCCTCTTTACACACATGCACACACTCTCTCTCTCTCACACGCATCCTCTCTCTCACACGCACAACCTTAAGCTGCTCTAAGCAGTGTATTAAGTAGCTGAAGAAAATCCATTCACATTCTGCTGTGTCGCTTTCTTCTCAAGTCATGAACCCATCACAGACTTTTTCTAGCTGTAGGTTGCCACGGTGAAGATTTACAATGCCAGTTATTCATACATCTGCCTTCTCTTTTTTCCCCCCTTATTCTTAAATCCCTTGGGCGAGGGCAACCTTGATACTGAGACTCGTAAAATTCATGCAGGCTTATCATCCTTGGTGAAGGCTTCAGGCATGCATTACCGTATCCAACTGCCTGCTCACCGCCATGACAGAACTGGGCCTATAGCTTTTATTTCCAACGGGGGGAAAACGTATTAATGTGCTAAAGAGAAAAGAAAGCTCAAATGTTCAGGGAAAGAAAACAATAACAAGCATTATCTATTTCTCTTAATGATTTTTAAATTTGTTTTCATTACTCTCTACAGATCAGCATCAATTTGAAACCACTTTTTTAATTTTTATTTTTTTTTAATTTTTTTTTTTTTTAATCACCCTTTAATTTGTGTGGAGCAGTGTTCTGAGAGTCCAGTCACACTGCACTGGGAAAGTACAGTATTAACAGCTTCTGAACTCCCCATCAAAGTCATGAATACAACAAATCTGGAATGAATTTTAAATGTAAATTTTAAAATCTTTACTTTTTTTCTGACCTTTTAGTTTTAACGACTTGCTTAATTACTGTGAAGATTCTTTCTTGAGGGTGGTGGAGGAGAGATGAATGTATAGATTTTACAAAAATAAAAAAATAAAATTAAAAAGCAGAGGAATCCCAAGCAAATTTAAGGTCTTCAGTTACAAAGTCACAGTTTTAAGCAAAGAGTATGAAATAATGCAAATCACTATGATTTTAATTTTGATACAGTCATAATTTGCTGCAACACTAATTGTATTTTTTCTAATTATCTGTTCTCTTCTAAGGACTACTTCTGCAGAGCCTCTCCCTCTCTGAGAGGGGCTCAGGTATCAGAAGTAGAGGGGTTTGTTTCAGAGTTTGGTTTTGTTTCTCTAATTTCAACAGCCCAAAATCATGGTAACACCTCTCAGATTTTCAAGGATGTAGATTACTGGATGCTGTGATTACAGGCCTGCAAATCTCTTTTATTTTCTCTGGATGAATGTATGAAGTTCTAGGTCTATTATTTGATTTTACTACATGTTTTGAAATGGGTCATGATTTAGTAAGCTGAACAGTGCAACTGAACTGTAGCCCCTAAAAATCTTTCCAAAAGCTTATGCCCGTGCAAGTGGAACAAATGTAGATAGAAATGGTGAGAGCTACAGTGAACAGGATAGGAAGCCAGAGTGCTGCTTTCAGAAGATTCCTAGGTGCATGACAGACTTTTTCTGGAAAATTGTGACTTGCAGTTTCAAAAAGAAGTAGTTTTGAAGACACAAAATTATTCAAATAGAAATGAAACCTCGTGTCCTTTGAGAAGTCGCACCCCATTATCCTCATCCTTTCTCCCCCTTTTACGTTTTATTGTTGCTTTAAATGTTTCAAAACTGTTTCAGCCATTATGCTGTCAAAAGTGTCTTTTCAATCTCAGATCCATATCTTCTGACATCCTCAGACAGTTACAACAGAAAAGAAGACTTGTGTTGATGTTACTCAGTCAGCATTAAGTTGTCACAAGTGCTGTCTCACTTCATCTTGATAGTGATGCCTAGAGCCCACTCATACCACCATCTGCTTTTACAGAGGTGACATCCCCCTTTGCATGATGAAGCAGTATTATAGGGCTCCGGTCCTGGGTCCACAGAGCCCTGAAAGCAGCACGTCTTACACAGTACGCCACCTGTAATCACCTGTGAGCAACATTTCTCAGCAAAATAGTTGTGCAAGTCTTCTAAGGCTTTGAAATAGGAATTTAAGAGTCAGAAAGAAAATAAGTATGTCTTCATGTCACTAGTGAGGAGGTTGTTCTTCTACTTACATTGGTCTTAAAAGGAAAGATCTTGCAAAAAAAAAAAAAAATAGCTGTTTCCAAACCTACACCAAAATTAACTTGGGGTCATTCATCTTTTCTACCCAGATGAAGTGCTTTTTGGCCATCCCTTTGCCATGGAAAGGGACACTCCGCGGTGCACCCCAAGTGGATGTCCACATGCCTTGTAAGAAAGCACCAGAGCAAGATAAGTTCTGCACACCCAACTTGTTTTGGTTTACAGCAGTAGGCTGCTGAGGCACAAATGTAGACCCTTAGCACAGGAACATGTCTCTGTCTCCCACAGCAGAGATGATGCCATTGAGTTCTCTGTACTCTCAACATGCATGTGAGCTCAGACTGTTACCTGGAACGGATGCACCTGCAGCAAAGGGAGGGGCACTGCTGCTTTTTCTTAGAGAGGCATCTACTGGAGTAGGTATTCCACCATGCTCCTTGCTGGTGCTCTTTTCCAGGCCAAAGAACTCGGAGGATCACTTCTAAGCACAGATCACTATGCAATCAATGTGTCTAGCAAAGCATCTCCTTCATGTAATGCAAATTGTAAAATGCCTCTCAGCATCAAACACTGATCTTTAGACTATAAGTAAAGAGACCAAAAGTCACAGTTACAACCTGACACAGAGAGAAAGAAAGAGTTTTCAAGGGCATCACAAAGTCCTTAACTTCCTGCAGTAGCAAAACTGGCTGGAAGCCTGAGGTTCTCAATAGTGTAGGAGTTACCAACGCTACTTGCTGCCAATTAGTCTTTGTGTGTGTTGAGTATCCTCCCCCAAACTGTCTTACAAAGAACTAACCTCCCAGATTTTTCAGCTAGAAATCCAGGCTCAAGCAGCAAGAAGCTTGTAATTTTTCTTCTTGAAGAGCTGTAGTTTAGATGGCAAGAAGCAGCCAACACGTGTATCACTGATACCTCCCAAGAGGAGACTTCTTTTTCTGGTAGGATATACTCCAAATATCAGCAGAAGCTGGTGTAGATGCTCCACAAATTTGGCCCCTAAACTGTGTTTATATGAAGACTTGGACTTTGCATGACTCGTTTCACCCAGTCAAATGGGTTTAATGGTTCCCCACAGCTATTGCTTCTTGCTGTTGTCCAGGTTCTCTGACCGATCCCTTACCCAAGACTCTAAACAAATAAAGGCTTGAAAGAGCTGCTTTCCATTGGGGAGATAAAACTGGAGGCACTTCTCAGGATCATTCCACTCCAGTATTCCTTATGAACACTTCACTCTGGGTTGTGGTACACAGGTCAAATAGTCAAGCGCGTTCAGTGCAGAACTTGTATGTACCACTGAATATTAGATTAAATTGAAGGCCTTCAGAATTTGAGAATTACAGCCTGCCAGAAAGAAAGATGTGGATAGATCAAAAAATAAGAGATCAGAGTAATTTCTTTCAAATCAGTTTGTATTCTCAGGCACATCCCATATTATTAGAAAACAATGTGAACTTGTTTTTTTGTTGTTTTTTTTTTTTTCTCCAGATTCCTTTTTCATCCTGCTGTATTCCATATGCTCTGGTATTTGTCAGCATTTTAAGATAAGGTAATAACGGAGTTATGTGAAGCAAATCACTTATGGTTTTGTCACATTCAGACTGTATTAACTGGGACAGATACACTGAAGAGGAAAATAAAAAGTGAATCCCAAGCCTAAATCACTGTTGTCTTGGCAAAACTTTACAGTACCTAGCATGCTAATGTAGACATGACACTGTTCAAGCTATCTAATTAGGAATTCTTGTTAGTATGTTAGGCAAAAGTTGAGGTCTTCATGTAGAACCTATAACTTTTCCACATTGTCTAACAGTGAACAAATGAAATACATTTCTGAATCCAGTGAGTTGAAGTGGAGGTGAATGTGCTGCATATTCAGTAGGTAACCTAGAAGGTTGCTTTGTGCAGAGCCCGTACTGTTTTTGAAGGCACCTTTGCATCCATTGACTACACCAGGGAGGACTTTGTCCACTGGAGTGTGGTGAAATTTGAAATTACTGCTTGTGATGCTCAATGACTATTTGGGTCTTTCTTCTACAATATGGCTGACCACCAGCACTGAAAAACAGATCTTCTAATCAGCTAATAGGTTTCTATTAGCTATTATTACTATAATATTAGTATATTGTTACTGAAATAAACAAACAAACAACATAGAAAAAAATTACACCTGGAAATTTTTTACAAATACTTCATTCATACAGAATTCAAAATTCCATCTTGGGGATGTCATTTTGAAATAAAAAAGGAAAAAGCTTTGAAAGTTTTTACTTTCAAAAACAAGCAGATTTAGGATGAAGCTTCTCTGCCCTGTATTCAGATGTTACTGCTGGTGCATTCCATAAGCTAGTTGTAATGTAGTCATTCGGAACAAAAATCCAGGCTCGACTCTCAGTCTCTACCCTTATAAATAACAGTCTTTTTAAGATAATGTTCTCTCAAAGGTGTCTCTTTATGGTGGGTTTCCTGATTCACTGGATTATTTGCAGGTTTAGAAGCAATTGAATGCTAAAAAAACTCTCCAACGTTATATCAAGCAAGGTTCAAGCAAATGTTTTCCTCTAAAATTTTCTATACATGCTGGTTGCGACAGTTTTGTTGTACATTTGCTGGTAAATGGGATATTAGAAGTCCAGGGTTTGTTTCCTACCTGAAAGTTACTTGGGCAACTTGCCTATCTATTGCAGGCTGCATTTCAAGTTGGATTTTGTCAGAAAGCCCAGAGCCTTTAGGCTTGGTCACTTGCCACATGTAAGTAAAAACCAGTTTTTTTATGAGGTCTCTGTATCTTTGAATTTGTTTTTGTTTGCTTATTTATTTTCCTTCCCATATTTCCTGTATCTTTATTTCAAGATCAGTGTTGTGGTTTCCCACAAGTATTCCATATCACGACATATAATGGAGTTGATCAAACTTAAGATATTTATCATGATAACAAAACCAACAAAGAAAAAGGAAAGAGAAAACAAAGACAGTTGATCATGGACCAAACATTGGATTCTGCAAAGAAAATAAAGCATGAATTTTCATGGCTTTATCCCTGCTATGTGACTTCAGCGCAGCACTAATGAGAGCTTGTAACCATGTGGGTCTCTTTCCCAGCTTTGTGTTTCTGGGGTGTAGTGGGTGAAAGAAACAGGCCCTCGGGGAACATTCTCCATCTTAGATAGCTTTAAAAAGTCTCACAGATAGCCCTTGAGTTAAGGGCGTGCCACAAGTGGGCTAGAAAAAGGGACAGCAAGGGACTATCCCTGATTTCTGCTGCAAGGGCTTCCATCAGAGATCTCAAAAGGCGCAGGATGTAAGTGTAAGGCTCCTCTAATTTTTCACTGATTTTCAGACTGCAGAGAGGACAAATACAGCTTCTGCCTATTTTTCCTCTAACTTCTCTGCTCTTAACAGATAATAATACTTCTTTGCTTCAAAGCATTTACTCCTAGGAGTAAATTTCGTGGAACAGAGAGCATATGAAAAATAGGGTTTTGAGATGAAAAGGTGCTCATCAGGGCAGAGACTACATACTTGGCCTTTTATAACAGCCTTTCAAAACAGTACGTCTGTGCAGAAAATAAATAAGCTCTATACCTTACACTGTTCACACACTTGTTTTTACACATGTATGCGCACCTGCAGACATATGTGCATAAAAGAGGTGGAGAAAAAGACAGAAAGATAAAAGATAGGAACATCTAGCTCTTTTGAACTGATGGATGGGCCATATGCTTTTGTACTTGGTATTTCAATTGTTAAACTTTGGGTGACACCGTCTTAGTAAGAGATCATTTTGGTATGTATTTTCTCTATTTGCATTACGCAGCACACCTGGTAGAAAGGATATTTAAGTAGTGAAGGACTCGCAGCATTAGCAATTAATAGGTCCCATTATGCTAACTCTCATGCAAGTTTAGGACATCTTAGATGCTAGATAAGAGATGAATAATTTGAAGTAATTTTCCTGTAATCATGCCAATCACTTCAGCAAAGTAGTTATTAAATGAAACAGTATTATGATGAATTATAGGACATCTATTGAATATCTTTTCTTATCATCTACTTATAGTGCCTGATGTTGAAAAGAGGCAAACAAGTGAATGCTCTTTCCCAGTAAAATATGCACACTTCTGACTGTAAATAATAGTTTGTTTAGCAAACCTTGTTTTTTTAATGAGGCCTAGAGACAGCTTTGTACCAGTCTCACACTCACTGCTGCTCCAGAAGATCATGTAGTTTTACCTTTTCTTTGAAGGTAGACATTAGCAAGAATGAGTCACCACTGATGACAAGAAATTTTTCTAGTTCAAATTTGCTGAAGTGATTAAATATTATTTATCTAATTAAACGCTCAAAACAGATCATTATTGAAAGGAATAAATTTAGTGGATTTGTTGAGCAGTGTTAGCTGAAATGTAACTGCACATCATTTGACTTTTTAACATTTTATTATATCTAATAAGTCTTTCTGTGCTTAATTAAATCAACTTATTTTTTACAGCTAATTTAACATGATTTCATTTTAGTTACAGCTTTTGCATCAGATATGTAGAAAGCCAACTGTGTACTCAAAGTAAGCCTATGCTACTCAGGTGCTCTGCTGCACTTCTTACCTCTCCAGCTGCTGCTGTGGTCTGGACTAGTCTTTAGCATTTTCTTATCTTTTGCTGGAGGAAGGTTACTCATTTTTTAATTATGATCTATTTCAAACACTACAGTAAAAAAAATACCATATGGTCATAAAACATTTAATAATTCTGTCATATGTAGCAAGCTCTGAAAATCAACTTTTTTTTCTTGGCATAGGACTTCGCCTTGTGTCAGAAAATGCCAAACAGAAATGTAAGATTAATTCTACTCATGCCTGCCCGAGCAACTTAATCTGCATGCATTTGGGTTAAGGTAGGGGTGGACCTGCTAGTGTGCATAAAGCTTTCATTTTTCCCCAGGTGCACCCTTGTCAGTAGTTTTGCATGTTGCTCCAAGACTTTTGAATCAGGATTCGTTGTTCTTAAGACTAAAAACATTAAGAACAGTTCATTGGCTTCCTCCCTTTAAAACTTTGGAGAGCTTTTGCCTCTTTTCTGAACAGCATCCTACCGTGGGGGCAGGGTAGGGTGGGAGGTGAGAAATTCAGTTAGCCTGCCAGTGATTGCAGTTTGCTTGAATGAATGTCAGTGCTTTGACTTCAGTGGGATTATGCCTGGACCACACTAGCATGTATGAGATCAGAACCAGGCTGAAGACATCTCTATATTGGTTTTAAGGGGGGGGGGGGGGGGGGGGGGGGGAAAGTATTTTATGGATTTAGGGCAGCTTTCTCACTGAGTAGCTGTTCCCATTGAGTTTTTTAAAAGACGCTGCCCATCCAGCATCTAAACCAAGAGAGTAAAGTTCACTGAAAGAGTAGACAAGAGCTTTCAATAAATCATTGTCCGATCTGAATATCTAGTTTTTTCACTCCCAAATATCTGAATACATTTCAGGGAAGCTCAGAAATGTTTTTCAAGCCAGCCCCTGTAGCAGAATGGAGTTCATAGCACACATTACCAGTTTGCAGCATTATTATCATTTTTAACTTACATTAGAATAAGACTGCAAGCAGTTTTAAACTCCAGTGCGAGGGACTGAGCAAAGATACATTTCACATGCAGACATGTAACGCATTATTATTCCCACAGTTGCCACCAATAACCATTTCTGCATACAGAGAAAGCTGCCTAACACTTTGCCTTAAATTCCCCAGAGTAACTGTTCATGATCACAAATTTGGCTAAAGGATTTTTCCCATTACCCTCAAACATTTCCTTTCACCTCCAACCTCTAGGCAGAGCCATCGCTTTCCCTTCAGAGCAGGGAACATAAAGCCATGGGGCCATCGGGGCCGGCTGTGCCTGACCCCGAGGGCCCTTCTGTCAATCACTGCCTCCCCATCCCTTGCTCTCTTTCACACCAGGCAGCTGTACCCATCGCTGTCAACCAGGTAACAACCAGCAAACAATAGAGGCCTGAATGCCTGGTCTAGACACTCTTTTAGCCACTTATTTGCTGCTCTTGGCAGCTGTTGAAGCATAAATAAGCAGTTTGTAATCAGAAAGCTGACATCATTGCAGCTCAGCTGAGAGGGGGAATTGTTGCTGTGCACTGAGCTGCTTTCCCCTTCTTCCCCCTGCCCCAGCCCCCTCCCTCCTTCGTTTTGGAACAACGGATTCTGGGGTGGGGTTGCAGAGCTCTGCCGTGCTAAGCTGGCTTTTCTTTTCCTTTCCAGGGTACAATGATGCAGGGCACAGAAAACGGCATGTGTGTAGCCTAGCCATGTAGCATGCAACCACCACAACTGAAAAACAGGAAAATAAAAGAAAATAAGAGCATGGGAGACATCACCCCCCAAATATGCAGTTGAGTTCTTTCCTAGACATTCAGAAAGCACTTGGAGGCTTACAAATGTTCTGAATTTTAAGGGTGGCAGTTTAATAGACTGACCATAAAGTGGGCAGATGGGCAGAGAATGGTCCCCATCCCAACTGGTGGTGTTTTTACCCTTCCCTTTTCTTTCTCACCCTCTGGGAGGAGAGAGGAGGTAAAAACAGTCTTCCCAGAGACTTTCTGACAAACTCTGTTTTGTGCCAGTGTGCCTCTGTTCCTGCCTCTGAAATGCCCAGCCACACATCTCAAATCAACATTTGTTGTTCAAGTACATTTCATACACTTTTAACACTTTTTTTTTTCCCCACTTTACAGCTTGATCATAAACAAGTTCACTGGGCAAATTTGACACAAGATTTGAAACTCAAGCTGGGTCCCTCCGATGCGATTGGCCCAGTGAGGCACGTGGAAGTACTTCTGCTCTCTGACTGGGCGATCAGGGCAGCATACCCAGTGCAAATATTTGCACATGCAAATTTAGAATTCGTTTTCCACAAACACTTGCACGTATGACTTTCAAATTAGCTTTCTGTGAGCCTTCATGCTGCTAAGAAACTCTAGTTCAAATATTCATGGAAAGTGAACATAAAAGGGCCACAGGTTTAGATGATTCCATTTCAAAAGGAAAAAAAAACAAAAACAAAAACAAATCATTCAGGGGAATATTCGCGCCAAAGTCTTTGCAGTATTTGTCCAGTTCAGTTGTTTTCTGTCTGCCCTCCTTTAATGTTGAGACCAGTTAAATGTTTGTGAGGTGCTAAACAGCAATGGCAAACTATGCAAGATCCAAGATATAGTTAAAACATAAACTTTACAATCTGTGCTACATTTGCTGCTGTTTATCGATGGGAAAGTAAAGCACGATGCGTAACCTTTAAAATGCCTAATCCATACCAGGTCCCAAATCTTTCCCTTGTGTTTCATTCAGCCCACTCTGTTGATGGCTGTGACGATAATGGGAATGAGACAAAGGGCTTTTTGGAGGGCTTTTTTTCTCCCGGCTGTTTATGTATTTATCTGTGCACACTTTGTGCATGTGGTAGCCAAGGGAGGTCAGCTTCCTAATCTAGTGGAGCAGGCAGTCAATCTATCTGCCCTGTGCCCAAGCTTGCAAAAAGTCCAGTTTGGCTGCCTCTGAGTACATGAAGGCAGAGGGAGAGCCACAGCACCCACGGGGCTTGCTGACTACCTGAAATATCCTCGAGTAGTCAGTCCACCTCCAGTTCCAACAAGGAAGAAGGCCAGCTCAACAAAAATATTGACTTTATCTCTCCCAAAGGCTTTCTAGTATTAGTTTGCTCTAAGTAGCTCATGATTTAGAGTACAAAGGCATTTCCAGAATGCATGTTTAACAAAATGACATAGCAGATAATTGAAATTTATTTGCAATTTTCAAACTACAATAAACACAATTCTCCTTTTCTTTCATTAATAATCACACGGCTAATGCATAACAATCCCTCTGCAGCTTTTACAAGCAAACTTGAGCTGCTGTGTTGTAATAGCTGGAAAAGTTAATGTAGCTTGAACAAGGTTCCTAATTGTCCCTGTCTCTGTCATATTTGTCTACTTGAATGGTCCTAAATACCACAGCGATTAATTACTACAGAGCAGGTATTACAAGATGTTATCATCCTTCCCCAACTGTCTGGGTGAATGGAGAGAGGCAGTAGATTGTTGCAGTGTTTCATCTTTGCACTTCCTGTAAGGCACTTTAACCAGAAGATTTAATGTGTCAAAGTTAACTGCGTTCCCTCGCAGATATTCACATTCTAATTAAAGATTAAGAACGTAGTACATTACACTGTGATTTGTCATACATGGCTTGTTAAATAGGAAACCTACCGGGATTCCCTAACATTTTATAAACATTATTCAGGGCTTTTAATGTGGGCAAAGGAAAAGATTATTCAGCTGCTTGGCAGAGGAGGAGGCAGGTCATTTCTTCCCCCCTCCCTTTCCCAAGCTCCCCCCACCTCCAAGTAAATAAATAAGAAAACTCCAGCGCTTTTCCAACTGGCATTCTGTTGAGATCCTTTCAAACTATTTATGTTTCCAGCATGTATGCGTGCATATGGATATACGTATAAAACATATATATATCTTAATTATTTTTCTGTGTTTTTCAACTTTTGCTGTCAGCTATGTAAACTGGGGTAGGAAGTCTTTGTTTGAATTAGAGTGGCAGAGGAAGGAAGATGAAACAGTTTTTCAATATGCAGAATGTGCTTTCAGCTGATTCTCACAATGCTGAGCAGCGTACCACTTCCAGTATTAGTAGCAGAGGACTGGTTCACATTCTTTGATTGCCTGAGGAATAAATTAATGAGGTTACTGGAGACATTGAACATTTGCATATTCACGGATGCTTATTAGGTATAAAGTGAATGCCAGGTGCATTGAATTTTGGGAATACTAGCTTTGGTTTTGGTCTTCTATTTTTAAAGCAATCACATCTTTCTTTTTCCCTGAAGTGGGAAGTTCTTTGAGGGGGAAAAAAAAAACAACAAAAAAACAGAGCAGCATTTATAAAAATAATACCACCAAAAAAAATTGAATTAATTCAACATAGACAACACTTCACTGTAAGATATACATCAGAATAAATATGATACAGCATGAGGCTGGGGACTATCTGAATATCTTGTTTGGAACAACAGTTAGGATGACTACAAATATAAAAGCAGTTGTTCCAAGACATAAGGAGAACAAATGTTATATTTTTCACTGTGCTCCTTATGGATTTCTAGCTTTAAATAGCAGTAGGAGAACTCGTTAAGAAGTTACCTTCCATAATGCCCAGTGCTTAATTTTAAAGCACCAATACTCCAGCATGTTTTGTTATACAGTCTCAAACCCAGCCTGCAAAGCATGGAAGATGATAGAACTGAAAAATTTGCTCGACTCTTTCTCAAAGGAGTATCTGCACATGGTTGCATTGTTGTCAGTGACTTCCATCATTGCTGCGTGAAAGCGCATTGTGTGAATGATTTGCACTGTCTCGTTATTCTTGGAAGTTTTTATACGTATTGTTTATTTGGGATTGTTATCCCCTTTACATTTTTAACGATTTTATGGTGTTTTGATGTTTTCCTTTTTTTTTTCCTTCCCTCCCATTCTTTGGCTGTCCATATGCTACAGAACACAGCATTAGCACTGCTTGTTTCAGCATAGAAATATCTGTCAATTGAAAACGTGTATTGTTTGTTCTGCTTTGGCTTGTCCTTTACAGAGTAAGCATCAAGCATAGACATGTACACAGACCACAGCCCTTACTTGCACTGCACACAGATAAATACAAACACCCATGCCCGTTCAGATGTGCACGTACAAAATTACTAGTATCACCTATTCCAAGTAGGTAGTGTAGCAAAATCAAGCAGTGATAAGTGTTTTCTTTGGATAATGATATGTATTTACAAACAGGCTCCATTCTGCCCCCTTGTTTCTCAGTACACTGTGCTCAACTTCCCTTTCTTGGATGTTGCACTGTGTTGATCACTGCCCTGCCTCTGCAAATCCTATTTGAAAATCTCATTTGCAGCATAACTGACAACAAAGGCATTACATGGTGTATGCCCTGCATATTCTGCAGACTACTCCTTGCCTTTGCAAGTTATTTCCAACTTCCTCTGAAAATGCTGCATGATCAGTTGATGATCATTTTTTTTATTATTATTTATTAATAGCCTATAAAATTAAGCGTGTAATCAAGGAATTAATCTTTTACCAAAAGTGCAAGGTGGGATGAATTAGACCAGTGGTACAAAAGCAGATGTTCTTTACTGCAATAGGCCTTTCTTTGGATACTCTGGGAAGAAGGGACTTAAACAAAACACTAAATTGAAGAGGATTCAGAGGTACAATCACTGCCAGCCACTGCAAGAAAGAGAAATCCCCTTTAAATAGATATTTTCTCCTTGTTTGTTTCCAAACTGTAATTCTGCTGCATGACTAAAAAAAAAAAAAAAAAAAAGGAAAAAAAAACGAAAAATGATTTGATATTTCAGTCTCTCAGGGCAGCTTCCGAATAATTACATGCAAAATGATCTATTATATATTTATTGAAAATAGTATTGCTGAGAACAAATGTGCATTTTATTCAGAAAGGTCATTTTTTTAAGACATCCATTGTAGCTGATTCAGTAACGTCCAGGGGTTCTTGCCATACACACAGCACAGATTTTTTTGATTATGTAGATTTTTTTTTTTTCTATTGCAGTTTCATATGCAAAGCATGCATCAGCCACATCCATGCTATCTCCTAAAGCAGTCATTCTGAAACCCAATCTGGGGACAGTGCAGACTAAATAAAATTTCATTTTGATTTGGCCTCCCGCTGAGAATGGGACTGCTTTGTTTCAGCCGACAGAACCAGCAAGCCAGAAAGGTATGTCCTGTTTTGCATGGCTGATGGTGTGACTTGAGGATCACAATCAGGCCGTTCATGCTCTCAGGGCTCGGCATCTCATCCACATCCTGTACTGTCTTTCTCTTTTCCTTTCCATTTGCTTTCCTTCTGTGCCGCCTGCCGTCTACCTGCAGGGCAAAGCTATGGCAGACCCTAACACTATTGTTTACTTTGGCATATGTTTAATAGCTGCATGACTGTTTAAGGGTAGGGTTTTTCTTTTTTTTTTTTCTTTTTTTTTCCCCTTTTCTTCCCCTGCCTTTGTTTTTCCCCTTCCCTACCCACATTTCACTTTCCTTATTTTCTAGGTGTTGAATACACAAATACTGACTTAACGGACAATTATGTAAGTACTGCTTGCAACCATTCGGATATTTTACAAGGAGATTTGTAATGCAGAATTTTATTGTAAATCCAAGGAAACCTTTTATAGCTTTGGAGGACTTCAGTTTTCATAGCCCTTCAGAGCTGTTTAGGCAGAGAAGCAGTCACCATTATAGTTAACAGAGGGAGAAAAAAAAAAGAAAGAAAAACACTCTTGGGAAGGGGTCTGGCTGCTTTGCCATCTTCACATGCTGCAGCATTTGGCCAGGGGAATATCAGTAAATATTGCTCTGCCTAAGCATTAGCATTTATCCCAAAGCCAGTCTGCATTCCAGGAGAGGCTGTGTGCTCCTCGTTGCTGCTGCCCCATCTTTGAGAGGAGGGGCTGGCACTCGGGGAAATGACCACCGCTTTATCCTCTGAGTACAGAGCAGCAGGACGCCTGCAAGACGCCTCCTCACATCCCCAAAGTACTCCTCAAAAGTGTGCCTCATCAAAGAAACAGTCCCTTGCCTGTCATTATTTTTTTTGGGGGGGAGGGGGAAGAAGGAGAGGGAGGGGGGGGGAGGGGTTGTCACATGAAATAAAATTAACATAAAATTTACTTCAGACAAAGGACAATTTTTTAATTATTATTTTGATCACTATATGTTTTCATATGGACGATGCCCTTTTTTCTTACCGGTGTAGAATACGATTGTAACGCCAAAGAAAATCTTGACCCTTCAATCTCCAGACAAAAAGAAAATGAAAAATATTTATCAATATCATCTATCATATTGTATAGAGCGCTGACAATAAATGATTATTTTTGCCTTCAAGGTGACTTAAAATGTAACATTTTTATTTTACTTTTGTGGCAATTAAAATTAAGCAGGTCACTCAGCAAAATCTTAAGGAAATACATGATCGGTTATAACGCTCTCTGCTCAGTTGAGCAATTTTATTTCTTTCTACTATATGATTATTCCAGCTCCATGACTTTCACTTTATAACTTGATTCCTGTTCTGACTTCCTGAGGTCATGGGCCTATGGCATAACTGCGTGGGTTTTCTTGGAGCAGAGGACTGGGACTTGGTGGTTCACTTTCTTCCCATCTTACTTAGTTAAAATAATAATTATGAACAACAATAATAATAGAAATGTGGCAGGTTGGGGGTGTGAAGGCTCATGCAGTAAAAGTTTGGAGTAAAAGAGAAGTAAACAGAAGATGGCTGACTGGCCTCCCTGTACATCGGGTCAATCCGAGGCCAAGCTTCAGGCACCGTAGGCACCACAGTGAACTGTCATGAACTCTAGCAGGGTTCTCTGGACATGGGGTGGGGACAGGATGTAGCCCTGCACATCTTGTTGTATGAAGATGTCTACAAAACAAAATGTAGCTTGAGGAAACTTTAAAGAAGTTTTTATAGTGATGATGCATTCTCTTTAACAAATCTGAGGTGGTAAGAAAGTTACAAAGAGACTATATTTATGAAAAACCAGAACTACAGCTTCTTAAATGGATACAGCCACAAAATGATGACTTCTGTGTTTTTCCTCAGTATCTCTAATCCTCCTGCTTCACCCCTCAGGTATCTTTGGGATGTTTTCCAAGTTATGAACTCCTCATTGTAATCAGAGCTTATAAAAACAAGTTTCAAGTTCACATTTACCATAATTTCATTTTAACAGTTACATGTAAGTTTTAAAAGAAACAGTAAGCTGGATATAGTGTTACAGTGTACCCAGAGTATTCTAATTCCTTTATGTCACAACTCACAGCCCTACCAAGCTTCTTGTTGCACAAAGAATATTCGATATGATGTCAATAGCTGCAGTTTTTTTAATATGAAAGTAACAGATAGACGTCGATCACTTAAAAATAGATGACATTTTTACATAAAATACTTGAGGAAATTAATAGAAGTGTTTTCCAGGTATTTTTCCAAGTGTTTTTTGTTTGACTGATTGATTTTGGTTTTGTGGGTTTTTTTAAGAGAATGTTGTTCGTTACAGTAGGGGAAAATAATCTAAGCTCCAGAATCTGCTCTCTGTTCTGGATTCTATTAATTACATACCTGCTGTATGCAAGCAGAAATTAACACAAATATTATTCCAGTGGTCTTAGAGGATCAGAGTTCTATTTTCATGGATTGGTCTATTAGATTTGTGCCTTGTGGTCATTTTCTGGATCAGTAAAAGAACAGGGAATGGATTTTGGAAGTTTGTTTTGCATTTATCACTCCTACAGAAAGAAAACTGTAAAAATATTAGCTCAAAGTCCATAAAGAAAGACCTCATTCTTAGATAGTTTTATAAGGCTGCACTCAGTGGACTTAGCGGTGTTTATTTTTATTTGTGTGCATAAGATAGGAACAGAACCAAATCAGCTACCTCTAGCACCCTATAATTGCAAAAAAAAAAAAGCCCGGGGTACCGGTGCATGTAAGATATTTACATAAGTATTTCTTTTTTAATGTAAATAACCTTATTATTCTCAGTTCTCTGACTTTGCTTGCACATTTTATGCTTTACCTGAAGGTGATGTGACTGAGATAAGTCAGATCTCTCTCCAGAATCCTATGGAAGAAAACAGATCACCTCGAACTCATAATATATGGAAAATCGGGAACAAGATTAATGCATTCAGGAGACCTACAGTTAATTTGTTATATGCATACACTTATATATGTGTGTGTGTGTGTGTGTAAATGTACAATATGGTGCCAGTATATACATATATGCATGCATAACTGTGTATGTAGGGATATATATGTAGAACACTGTCATTGGGTGCATGAGTTATACATGGACAGATACAGCTATTGTGACTACATGGTGAGAACCTGCGTTATCGCTGCATTTGTTGATCTCTAGCCATTTGAAAATTCTCTGGAATTGATACAAAATAATTGAAACACTTCAAATTCAAAGTTGTCTGATGTTTATATCTGCCTAAAAACTTGCTGAGGTAAATAGGATCCCAGACACGAAGATCTGACTGCAGCATCAGGGCCTGAAGAGCTGGCAGTAACCCCTTGGCCAAGCCTAGACAGACTAATCAAAAAAAACTTTGGAAAAAAAAAGTGGCAGAAATCTGTCATGGGTTTGGACTTGGGATCTGCCAGAATTAGGAGACAACTTGTTGTCATTTCATTCAAACTTCTTGTACTGATGATCTTACTTTGTACACCAATACCAATAAAAGAGCCTGAGAAATTCATAGCAGATACTAAAAAATTACATATGAAAGGGCGATTGACTAGAAGCAGGTAATATAAAATTGTATATCAAAGGAAAAAATAATATCTGGTCAGCAAGTGTAAGCATAGGTACACATTGTGCTCACATTCTGAAAGGGACAAGGTATAGAGTTGCTTTGGTTTGGAATGTTTATACACAGAAATTAAACAAACAAACAAACAAAACAGAGGGGTTTTTTAATTTATTTATTTTAAAAGGGAGGAAAAGACAGATATACAGAAAGAGAGAGAGAGAAATGTTAATCACAGACTTCTTGTTCAAGTTCACTGGAGCAACAGCATCCTATAAAAACAAATGTCATTACATAAACTTTCATTTGATAATGTTCCAAGCTTTCAGAAAGTTGCTTTTCTTGACCACAAAAAGAAATTCATGTTTTTCTCAGCTTTTTCTCTACCCTAGAGGGGTATTCTTCCTATAATTCTTGTTTCAAAACTAAGTATAATAAAACAATCTAAGAAACTGATCAAAGACAAACTGAACAGCATGTTGTTTATGCTGTGTGTACATACATAACAATAAAATACACAGGCATATACAATCTAGTAGAAAATCTACCACTGAGATGAAGTTATCAGAACAATGCTGCATCTACTTCTGAGCAGTATAGTTTGAGATATGTTCAAGGAACAGAAGAAATTTGAAGTCTTTATAATACACAAATTGAAAGATTTTCTCTGAACAACATGCAAATTGTCCTCCTATGTGTCAGGGCACTGCAAATTTGTTAAAATTTTAATGATTACATTGCAAAAATAGATAATGTGTATAGAAAAAAAGATTTTCATCTACAAAATATGCAGTGGGTGGGAGAAATTACTATGGGGTGAATGGTGAATGTCTAATGAATATTATATGGCACAGAAATGGACTACAGATTAATAAAAGCCTCCCCTCCTTCATTAAGTGTTCTTTACCCTATAGGGGTGGGGAAGGTTAGGTTATAGAAGCATTATGTCCTCACAATAAAAATACGTTTAGTCTCCTAGCATCTACTGCTACTGGATATTCATTATATATAATTTTCTTTATTTTTGCAACCCTTTCCCTCTACCAGCTGTCTAACAAAGGCAAGCATGAAACATTCTGAATATAAACTTTTGGAATCATTTGCATTCAATGGGAAAATTCCACTAGCAAAATAGTATTTGTTAAATTTTTCTAGCGATGGACAAATCTCAGGAGATTCTGATGGGTGTTTAATGCAAGTATAAAAATATCAATGTTTGTCTACAGTGTTTTGAAAAGCCTTCTCTATTGTCATTATGCCCAGCATCCTCCAAATAATCACTTTTATTTTTTTCTTTTTTTTTTTTAATTATTATTCTTTTAAGACTTCTAACTTTTCTTCTGTCCCCTCCTGTGATTTCTTTACTTTACCAGAAAAAGTAATGGCTCCTCATGGGTGACAGGTTACTTTTCAGAAAAAAATTAATTCCCTTTACCTTCTCTAACCCATGTTTCTTTTAGGAGTAACCCAGAAAATCTTCTTGCTGTAAAGAATAGCCACAGGAGGTACTAGGAAACATTATCTTCTATAGATTTTCTTTTCCCCTTCTTCTCTCTCATCTGAATTAAAATTTTCCTGGACACTTGTATTATTCTTTGGTGTGGAAGTAATAAAATGAGATTCCTACACGTTGAAATAGGAACAAGATTTGTAGTCTTATGGGAAGATCTATGGTGTCCTCTCAGTGTCATAATATGGGAACACCAAAATGAATTGAAATAAGTAACATTAAAAGAATAAGAGGGAAAAAAAAAAAAAAAGGAAAAGGAAAAGTCTAAAAAAGATCCAACAGTATCCCAATTCTGTTGGCCATACTGTAAGTAGCAAATAGATTTTCATCTAACTTGGAGCTACTTTTTAGGAGGTTGGTGGGAAAAGGGAGAAGAGGATCTAATTCTTGTGATTCTTTTTTATTTTATTTTATTTTCAGAGATTCAGTTAAGATCCCAATTTGTACTTTAGGTAGGTAAGATGAAAAGACTAAAAGCTGCTTCAGTAGGATCAGGCGAAAGAGCAAAATAGATCTGGGTGTTATCAGGTTAACAATGATAACTCACCTTAAGGTCCCTAAAAATAGAAGTGAAAGAAGCAAAGAAGCACATCAGTAGTGCAGAGGAAGGGGGCCAGAACAAAATGCTGAAGATCCCCATAATTAACTGGCAGAGGGTCAGATGAACACTTTTTAAAATGCAACAAAGCACAACGGGGCGTCTCAAAGACAGAGTTTCAATCTTAATGGTGAATTTATTGGTTTTGTCATTTCCAGCCAGGTCTGCCATGTTATTTTAATGATTACTTTTCTCTAAGTATTTCCTTTGAGAATTTTGGGGAAACGTTTATGGGAAGAGTCAAGAGTGGTTTGTAGACAATTCAGGGGACAGGCCTCCTTAGAAAGCACATGGTGATGTCTGAAGGCATATTTGTATATTATATTTGAATGCTGTGAGACAAATGCATCAATTTTTCTTCCAGTTTCAAAGGCAATGGTAAGTCTTTATTAAGAAATAGTGTTCTCCCAGTCTAATATCTATACGGTACTCTAATGCTGCTAAATACTCTGTATTGTCAACCTGCCTTTTTACAACGTCAATATGATGCTCTTAAGCAGCTTCTGTCAGATAATTTTGTTCAGGATCGATATTTCACTTCACAATTTACCCATACCTACTCTCATCTCACTATAACACAAAACCAGTTTTCCAGGCAGCAAATGTAGAAGAACTATCTTGAGAAAAGGATGTAAAAGCTTTCTTGGCCATAAATATTGCTTGTTAGCACAAAGAGAAGTATGTTTAAAAGCACAGACACCATCTAATTCTACCTCGCTTTCCACCAGTCTAATTTGGATGATGTGCTTTATTTACAGGTTAAAATCTGTTGTCAGAACTGGTTGATCAAAGATCACTGAAAAGTAGGAGGAAATTTGGCTACCTCTTGGAGGCTTGTGGGATTTGGAGGAGTTAGGAGAAAGGTAGGACAGGATGAGGATGAATACTTTCTCAGCTTCAACAGCAGAGAGAAAGCTGAACCCTATTTCCTAACACTGACATGTGCTGTATGTGATGTGTTAATATATAGTGTATTGAAAGCCTAGTCAATTTTTTGAATGCAGTATAATCCAGAGTACATTATCACATCAGTGTTTACATATTTTTTCTCATACAGTAATGTGTTGGCAACGCAGGCAAATATTATGAGTAGGTGATCCGGCTGAAGTCATCAAGTACATTGTTTTATAGTGATTTAAGTTTGTTAGTGAGATTTCTTTTCCCTAGTTGCATTTTTAAGTACACTAACGTTTAGCTGTTAACATGTGGGAGGGGTTTTTGGTTTCTTTTTACTTTAGTAAGATTATGGCATATTGGATTTTGTAATTCTTTCATAAATTATTTTAAGTTTTCTTTGCATATGTGCATACCCACACACATATTTACCACTTGGAGGACAAGTTAGATAAAGCAGAAGTGTAATATCACACCTTCCCTCTCTCAGATGAAGGACCGGCCGTCATCAGGTTCCCACAGTGCTGTGTGATCTCCAGAACACAAAGAATAAAATGCTGTAAAGGCAACTGCCAATAATATGGCATCAAATCCTCATTGCTGCGTAACTCTTTGTTCTCTTCCAGTAGTTGTTTATACAAACAGCAGCATTGTGGTGCACTGACAAACAGGACTCAAGTGTTCTAAATGATTTCAGAAGAAGAAGCCTTCCCAATTTATCATAGTACAAGGCATTCAAGCTCATTCTGCTCCTTCATGTGCAACCACAACCCACAGTGTGGGGCTTTCTACCAGGAAAAGCAGGGGCCGTGTGTTTTTTGCTAAAACTGACTGGTTTTGTTTCAGTGAAAGAGCAAGAGAATTAAGAGAGGAGGAAAAGAGAGAAATAGTTATGAGAAAGACTCCAAGGTAAAGCAGAAACCAAACTCCTTGGGACCCAGTACTGATTATGTGGGTAAATTAAGAGAGCTGATGATGAGCATCTTTTAGCACTAGTTTCTCATATGATCAAGGAACATATTTTTGTGCATTTCAATAGAATGCCATCAAAGGTTATACTGCACTGATGCCAGCTGCTGCCAAAGGCTGCAGTTCTACAAGACCACAAGCACTTGAGGATCTATTTGAACCCAAGGTATAAAAAACTATGAATACCTCTCTGAATTTCACTTCTTCTCAGTGTTGCTCCTGCTTTTTCTATTCAAAATACATGTCTTCTTATCCATCTCCTGTCTGTGAGTCCTTCTCATCTTACAGTTTGAGGTCACCTAAGAAAGGAGTGATAAAGGAGCAGGCAAATCCTTGTTGTGGATGTGCTAAGAGCACAGGCGTGGTTACAGCATGGGGCTGTGAAACCAACAGTCATTACTTTTTGTGGAGGGACTGGCTCTCATGTTTTGCTCTTTGACCTTCCAAAAGCACATCAGAAGGCAAGATCTTCCTTTTCTTATGCAAGCAGAACTCATGGACACTTATCATTTGCTCAATATTTCCAGGTATTCACAGTTCACTTAGAGCAATGAGCTACCATCTGGATATCCTGGATAAACAACCACTCCCAGTGTACAAGCTACCTGTGTGCTGTATGAGCAGTCAATCCAGTGATCCTAGACCAACTGGTTACACCATGGGAGACTTCATACTGCGAAAGACACAGTGGCTTGATTTCTCTGATTTCCTAAAAAAATCATAATAGTCCTGAGAGGAGAAAATGAGTCTTAGCATGAGCAGGTGCATGGGACTAAAACTGATGCTTTCTCTACATACTCTCTTTCTCATGGCTGCTTTCCAGTCCTATAGCCTCAACTTCATCCTGCGAAAGAACTCAAATCACTGCTTATCTTTCAGACCATGGTTCATATCAGCTTAAGGAGTCCCATCCTGCATGTCTTATTTGTGTGTCAGCATTCTGTTCTGCCACTTGTAGCCTCAGCCTTTTGTCACTAGGCTCAGAGCATAGACAGTAAGGTGGACTTTCAGTATCTAATTTGTCATAGGATTATTCCATCATTTTCATCATCTCAGTGTTTCCATGCCATTATTGACACACCATGTCCATACAGTCCCCCAAAACCACCTACCTGTCCAACTTCAGATGGGACACTTTTCCGTACAGAAAAAAATATGACAGAATTGCCTCCTTTGAGGCTTCACACTCCTCATGGAGCATGAATTCACTATCATCCCAACCCTTCTACCATCTGTGCAGTGTGCAGAGAGCTCCTTTCCAACAGCTGTTTGTGAGGGGAGGGAAAACAATTCTAGGAAAGTTATTCTGAAGGCTTGGCTACCACACAGGAAAATTTCCAGGGAGAAATTCATTTCCTGGTTGTCTTCCTGTTGATAGACCAGGATTCCTTCAGCAATTGGCTATTGCCTTCCCATATTGAAATGCTGGTGAATTTTTTCAGAAGATCTTTTAACTTTGCCCTTCATTAATGGCTTCCACGTGTGAAGTCTCTGTAGCTCTCACACAAACTAAGTACTTTTCACTGTTGATGAAAACTAGGTGGTAAACCTTGAATCAGGGGAAATGGGACTCTCTTCATCAGTTAGTCCAAGTAAAAGGCAGGACATTGAGCATGTCTGATAGATATCCGCACAACTTGTTCTTAAAATCTCCCAGCAGTAGAGATCCTGCAGTCTCACCAGGTGAGGTAAGCATTCTTCTCAAGTGCTCAGCTTTTACCACAATTACAGGGTTTTTTTCTAACCTGAATCCCTCTTGCTGTGATTCAAGGCTATTACTTCTTGTCCTATCCACATTGGGCTTGTCATACAGATTATTCTCATTCTTTTACATCTCTCTCAGCTGCTATAATTTCTCTCACATTTTTCTTTACTTTTAGGCAAAATAGCTATATGGCCTTCATCCTTCTTTCACAGGTCTTATTTTCTGATCATTTTCATTGTTCTCTTTTGACCCTTGCTCTCCAATTCATCCACATTTGTTTTTAAGGACGGTGGTCAAAAAGCAGATGCAGTACGTTACTGGAAGCCTTACTAGCACCAGGCAAAACTCAGATCCCATATTTGTTGTTTCTTCCCTAAGAATATGAGATAGTATAGTTTTGAGATGATTTTTGTTTTGTTTTGTTGTTTTAGCGTGGGTTTTTTTCACATATTCTTTTCTGGCTCTAAAGCCACATAGCAGCAGTTGGATTTTCAATATACTGCTCAGGAAGCTAAGGGATGACTTTTTAGCATTTCTAACATTTTTAAATACCCTTCAAACATTTTTTGCAGAATACTGTCATCATTAGTCTTTGCAATATAATTGTAAGCCAGAGAAGTGTTATTGTCTCCAATTGTCTCCTTGCTGTAGAACTGAAAAACGTACTTTGCATAGAGATATTTTGTTTTGCGCATTTTGAAGAGAAAAAGCACCACTGCATTCTTCTGCACAGGATTCTGCAGTGTATTTGAAAACCTTTTCCACTAAAAATGATTATTTGATGAGTACTGCAGGTTTCCAAGCCAAGTCTCTCTTCTTAAGGGCTCTCAAAGTTGCTTAACTGTAAGCTCATATGATTAGCATTTTGTTCATTTCTGCATTTTTCATTTAAGTGCCTAAGTTTTGGTCATTCCTATGCTCCAGAGCACTTTGCCAAATGCTTTTTCCCTCTTGGGACAGTTGGTCAAGGAGAAAGGGAGAACGGCAGCTGGAGAAGATAGGACCAGAAAAAAAACCTGAGAGAGAGGCTTCAAGTGACAGGAGAGCGACTGTTACTTTGAGCAGAAGCATTCGTCTCTACACTCTACACCTGTACAACAGGGAATTTTTCCAAGTTTTCTTACTTGACAGCGTTCCACCTAATGTTAGCAAACATCTGAACCCACTTAAATATGTATCTTACTCCCCCCTTGTGGTTGTTCCACAAAAAATAAATGGTGACAATATGCTATTGTCAATAAATTCTCAGTAGTTCAAGTGGCAGAGGTCTTGGTTGTCCAGCAGAGGTTATCAGACCCCAGAGGGCATGTGGAAATCAGAATGGTTCTACATGAGCTCATTCATGCCATACCTGTTTTCTTTTTCATTGTTGTTTTTTTTTGTTTGTTTGTTTTTTTAACTTTAAGTAGCCCTCTTGTTTATATGTATTATATTTATGGATATCTATTACAAAATCTGATGTGGCATCAATTTGCAGTGCTGCTAGGGTTTTTGTGTACGACGCAATCCGATGCTTCAGTGACGTGTTCTCATTTGACATAAATCAAAATTATAGAGAGTCAAAATGCATCACAACAGGTGCACTGAAATATTATAAATAGTTTCTTTTTATTTTTTATTTTTTGAAAAAAAAAAAAAAAAAAGTCCGGATCAAGAGCAATGGTAGACATTAAATTAGTTCCGCAAATCCTTTCAGGCAGAGCATCTGGAAAGAGGGTGTTTTTATTGTGCGCAAAGGGGATGCAAATGCATTTGTGTAGCGTAAACCACATATATTTTTGTCTTTCATGTATGGTGATAAAAGTAGTTTTCGTACCAGTATAACATGTTTCATTAATACAATGTTTAAATAATTAAATACAGCAACTCTGGAGGCGATGGCTAAGATAAAAGTTTGTAGGCAATCCATTATTGTGATCAGACAGTACTTCTTAAAACCCATGGAGATGCAATTTAGTAATTTAACTTCTGAAGTCAGTTGTTTGATAAACTATTACATTTTAATATACTTTTGTTCTTGTCAAAGGGAATGATTCATTTCCCCTCTGTCAATTGTTCCAGCTGAAGTTATTAATTGTTCCAGGGTTGAGGGGGTGCTGGGTTCCTGTTTGAATATCATTATCATGCTGTTCCCACTCCCCACTTTCTAGATGTTGTCACTGTAATGTTATGTGTGTGATTTTTACCGGTTATAATTTTGTACGGAGAGGGACTGCCATCATTTGAGTCTTCAATACTGCTATGTTTTGTTAGATATAATTCTGTTGGTACGAGTAAGAAACTCGTTAAGGGGGATATATAATTAGTTGTAGTAGGATTAAATGAATATTAGTATAATAATGGATGTCCCACAAAGAAAGCTGGCAAAACCATTAAAGAGAGGGAATATAATAGCAGACAAACTAAACATTTCTTCTGCTACTATCCAAGCTCATTATAGCTTTAAACAAATTTGCTTGTTGTAGTTTCAAAATATTCTTCTTGTTCATTTTCCTTTATTTAAAAAGCTTTTAAGAGAAACATCTTCTTAAAAATCAAAAGTCTGGGTTTCTTTGCATTTGTCTGATCATGTAATGTTGGGGTGTGCATTAATACTCTCTCTTCAGTTCTTTCTTTTGCAAATTGCTGCCAGTTGATAAAATACTGTTAAAGAAAGACAGGCTTAGTAATCATTCTCCATATGTCCATCCATTACTGGTAGTAGTCGAGGATGGTGGAGATTTCTGTGCTATATTTCCATGCAGCAACACAAAGGATGGCAGTACCCACCTACCATGACTTCAGCATGCCACTGCAACTCACCTAGTGTGGAGAATGTCTCTGTGATGTGATGGGTCTGTGAAGATTAAGGAACTAGGGCCTTTCCATGAGCATTTGCTTACTGCCAACCTTGGTGACATGTGGGATTACTTATGGCTGAGTCTTTTGCCACAGCACTTACGGTTCTAAGATAAAAAGCATACACCACATTCCCTACAGCTTCCCCAACTGAAGAGATGGAAATTGGCATTATTTGAAATTCAAGGAGTTTTTACAGTACACAGGAATAATCCAAATGTGGAATGGGATTTGTTATTAACTGTAAATCCCCTTTCCCCTAAGAAAACCAGAGTAAATGCAGGAAATAAGCTCCCACTTATATACCATAGAGACAATACTTCATTGTCACTTATATTTTAAAGTCACAAGTGAAAAGTAAATGGAAAGTGGGAGCAAATATCAAGGTGCTAATGGGATTCATCCTTCCACAGTGCAGTCAACTGGAATTTTTGTAGTTTACCTGCAGCCAATGAGAGAATCCTTACATATACAGTTTATTTGATGGCGTGTTTTTTTAAAACACCTCCACCTTTTTTATTGCTATTAGTTCTGCAAATTCACACTGATTTACTCTTTACATTACAATATTGAAGAAATTTTTGGATACTCCTTTAAATGCGCACATACAAAAATCTCCTAAAACAATTCAAAGATGCATTATTGTTATTATCATTATTGGGTATTTGCAGGGTACATAAGATTTAATAAACTAAGTGCTGCATCCAGAATTTCCTTATAGATGCTTTATAAATTTTGCTGAATCTGGCTTAACTCCATCATCAAGTTTCTCCTCACAGAGAAGCATTCCCAGTGTTCTGTGCAAACTCTCAGGAAAATAGTGTGTTTCTTTCCTTATATGTATTTCTTTTCCTTTAATTACATTTAGGATGATCTGTGCTGTAGCTTGTCTGGGGTCCCACTCAGCTGAAACCACTCTAGCTATCTCTGCAGTCCAACACCGAATCCACTGTGGACATACTGTATATTACCAAACACGTATAGCAGTTCTGTTCTCCTTAAATGTGGCCCACAGCACTGCCTGTTCCACTCTTCTGTAATTTACATTCTATTGATTGCCATTTTCACTGACAGTAAGCAAAATTCACATGCTATACAATTTTTGCTTCAGGAAAGTGGCATCTTTAAGAATCTGCACTAGTTACCAAACACCACCCATCCTACACTAATATTTTTCTTTGTCTTGGTCACCATCATACAAACAGTTTGACCCAGATAGACATTCCTTCCAGCCTCAAAATAGCGTGCACCAGAATCATACTGAATCACACTGGCCATTTGTGTTCCCAGAATATTTGTCAATGCCATAATTACCTAGTTATGCACAGGTTTATCTTTCTTTGTGCTTTCATGACTCCCTTTGAGAGTAACATGCAAGGTGTTGCATATTGCAAAGAGGACAAACCTAGAGTGAACAAAATCCTTTCTATTAACATTTCTTAGCTTATTATACTCTGCAAACTCTATGAAGATAGTTTTTATATAGGAATGCAAGTGCTCGGAAAAGTTGCAAGGGCTGCCTCAAAAGTGACGCTTCCTATTTTATTGTAATGGCTCACAATGTCAGAAGTGGATGTTGGTGGGATGGCAGTAGAGGTTGAACCTTCCCACCAACATTCCATTACATTTTCTTGTCATGTGACAAATTGCAGGAGAGAGGTGGTCTGACACGGTGGCATCTGACATGGAAGTGCATATGAAGCAAAGGTGTGTCACAGAATTCCTCTGTACAGAAGAAACTGCTCCCACTGACATTCATAAATGCTTGCTGAACATTGATGGAGACTAATCAGTGAATGTGAGCACAGTGCATTTCAGCGCTGGTGACAGTAACATTAGCCACATTCCAGATAGCCTTGCAGGTTTTTATGAGTGTGATACAAAAGCTCATGTCCATCACTGGAAAAAACGCATAGCTAATAGTGGTAACTATGCTGAAAAGTGCTGTTTTGTAACTGAGAATTTTCTCTATCAAATAGTGTTATTGTGCTCTTTGTATCTGTTGCTGTTTCCACGGAAAAAAAAAATAGGAAACATTACTTTCAGAGCAAACTATATAATTTGCTATCAGTATGGTTGTCTTATTATAAACGTCTCCATTTTTCAAATTCATACTGGATATATATCCATAAATTTTCTCAAAATACTATTTCTTGCATGAATAATGCTGGGAGTACTGGGTTTATGTACAGGAACAAAAGCTTCCTTGTTTTCCACAAAGAGGAGGTATAAAAAACAATGGCGTTCTTGATATCTATGCATCACTTTTAGCATTATGGTAGCATAGGCATAGGTATAATAGAAGCATCAGATAAAATAATAATACTCAAATGTTGTTTGCAAAGTTGAGCTTGTAAATGTCAAAGGTGATTTCAAGTGGACAAGAGTGAGTCTTAACAAATCAACTAGGGACTGCTGGCAATTGTTTCTGTTCTCGGTTCTTATTGAAACTAATATTGGACAAATTGAAAGAGTGATTGCCTTAGAGCCTTCGCAATGTCTTCACCAATCTGTTGCCCATTTCCATAAAAAATGGGAGTGAAAATGGCAGCTGACTTCTTTTGACCTCTCTCAATTTCACTGTGGCTCCTGTTTGAGGACTGAAAAAGTACTTTTTCAGGCAGACCATTATCTGCTATAGCAAGTTAGTTTGCAGAGAAATTGAAAAACATCAGTCAAATAATCTATTTAAGCCTTGTCTTTCTGTATGCGTTATGATTTGAAAGGTAGCAAACTAGCAAAAAATACAAGCCCCAACTTGCAAGTAGATGAACAAGGGAAGTTAGTGCCTTCACCAGACATTTTATTCTGTTATTTCAAACTCTTCTCTCCCTCTGTCCTCATGATATGATTTCCAGTGTCACTATAGTTAAGAAGCTACCTAGAGAGCTTGAATCCTAGTCCTCTACAACTTCCTAATTTACTGTTTTCTGCCCTTCTGGAATTATAGATCAATAGCTGTTTAGACCCAATTGCATTACTAACTCATTTCCTTTCTACCTAGTATCTTTCCTTAGATTCATGAAAGTGTGATCACTTTGACTCCATACAGTAGTTCCAGAAACACTTCCTTCTTTAAGATTTATCTTTCTTCTTAGAAATCTACTGTCTCATTAAAGATCCTTTTCTCTATCAAAGCCAAGACCTGTCACCCATGCATATCGGAGGTATGCAGACACATATTGTTTCCTTCAACTTCCTCTGTAATCAGTGATAGAGCTTCATACCCCATGAAGGCAGGCCCAGCTTACCTGCTTCAGGATTTACACTTAGGAAATGCGTTTCTCTTCTAGCAAAAGTTTTAGAGAAATACTGTCCTAACAGGCACTCATCATTTTAATACTTGATATTAAGTAGAACCATTCAAATAAGTGTATCAGGACCCTTGTTTATGCTGCAGATAGCTTGGCCTAACAATGCTTGGTTTGTCCAGTAAATACCTGATGGCATCAGGTGAACAGCTTGGGCTTTATTTCCATCTCTGCTGTTTACTATTAATCAAGCTGATTCTACTGACTCAAACCTAAGGCAGCAAGACTACTACAGTCTATATTTCATTCCACATCTTCCAGGATATAACTCCTTTACTTTATTCCAAGTTAGCTGTGGGTTTCATATGTTTTCATACAACTAATTTTAGTTATTGCTCTACTTGAGTTTCTAGTTGTAGGTTTCCCTGACTGCCGCGCAGTCAGCAGTCTCTTCTTGCCTTGAAGAAGTTGGTATCTTTCATTCTCACTTACAGAATCAACACACTTTTCAGAGATGATCACGATTTCATCTGGAAAAACAATCAAACCCTTTTGACTAACATAGGCAGTTACTGAGGATGCAACTTGCCTGAGTTTCATGGTTAGAAGGGCCTAGATGCTCTTTCTTAAAATTTCATTTGCTTCTGAACATATCTTTTCCATAATTTCCTGTTGTGAGACTTAAAAAAGACGTGTTTGCTTTTGGGATACCTTACCTAGAGAATCCAGATGAAATTTCAAGGTTAGTCTGCTGTTACTGAAAGTAAGTTTTATTTGTTTTGAGTTCTGAGTTGTTAAATGTAAAATGGGATTGCTGTATGCATAGTTTTTCAATAACAAAAAGTCATGTTTCCTTTTGTGTGAGTGCAAAGAAACAATTTAGACTTCAGAAAATTCCTCTCAGTTTTCACCTTCTTCCTTTGTGAGGAACCACTGCGTTTAATTAAGAGCAGAATTACCAGATTTATTCAGAGAATCAGAACAATTTGGTTTCTATCAGCAATGATAAGATAGTACCAGGGAAGAAACTGTGTAACAATAAAGACCCTAAGAAGCAGAAAGGGCAACAGTTTGAAATCCATTTGAGATAAATTACTGACTGACTATGCTGTAAAGTTATAAAGTTACAACAGTATGTCAGGCTTGCTGCAGAGCCTATCCTAGTTTTTAATGGAATTAACAAATGGATACCTTCTTTCTGTAAAATGCTCTCCAGTAATCAGCAACTCAGTTAGATGATGTGATGATGCAATGTCATTCATCTGATTCCTGCTTTCAGAAAAGATTATTTTTCTGCCACTGTAAAGTTTAAAGGTACATAACTTTGCTTAACAGGGTTCGAAATTTGGCCAATTTTTACCATTTTGTCATTACTGTGCAACTCTTCATTAACTGATCATTTTCATTTTATGTCATTTTTTATATAATTTTGGTCTGTAGGATTTTAGGATTCTTAGGGCAACTACTGAGGCATAATATAACCAGGTAAGTGTAGGTTCCAACAAAGTTGGAACAAGTTCTTTGATGTTGCTTATCTACAGAGCTTGCGGACTGAATATCATTACTTTGCTCACAGACTCCCTCTTATCACAGAATCATAGGATCTTCTAGGGTAGAAAAGACCTTAGGACGACCAAGTCCAACCATCAGCCTTACCAGCTGAGTCCCATCACAAACCATGTCCCTTAGTGTAATATTCATACAGCTCATAAATACCTTCAGGGATGGGGATTCCACGACTTCTCTGGGCAACTAATATCAATGTTTGACCACCTTCTCCATGAAGAAATTCTTCCTAATGTCCAGTTCAAAGCTTCTCTAGCACACCTCAAGACTTTTTCCTTGTGTTTACTTTCTCTGAAACTGATTTTTTACCTTGGTATTTTTCCCTCCAAAGATTCCTTTGCATTCATAGAGAAAGACACATGATATTTATATAAGACATGAAGTGCATAATGGCGAGGATAAAATGCAACTCCATTAGCTACTACAGGCAGCTGAGCTGACCAAATTGCTTGCCTTCTAGGACAGTTGTGTTCTGTTCCTTTGCAGGTGCTGAGGAGGTAAAAATATCGTGGTTCACCTATTAGGTAGACAAGGCATTAGATTTCAAAATCCGCATCCTTTGCATGAAACCAGAGTAAAAGTGCATTGTGGTAGACAGCAGCATGGGAGGTACAGCTCAGACTGGTTGGAAAGTGAGCCATCTCTATGAAAGTATTAGCCATGACCTGCTGTCCTCATCTTCAATTTGCAGTTCTTTGGTCCAGTGGGTTTGCAGTCTCCAGTGTCATAAATTTATGCATGGGTATTTTTCCTCCCTCTACTCTGCCCCTGTGGGGCCACATTTAGAATCCCGTCTCCAATTCTTGGGTCTCCGGTTCAAAAAAAACAGGGATGTCCTAGAAGGAGTCCAGCAGAGAGCCACAAAGACACGGGAGCATCTCCCATAGGAGGATAGGCTGTATAACCTGGGTCTGTTCAGGATGGGGAAAAGAAGACTGAGTGGGGATCCGATTAATTCTAAAGGGAGGTGGGTGACAAATGGATGAGGCCAGGCTCTTCTTGGTGGTGCATAGCAGTAGGACAAGAAGTAATGGCCCAAAATTTGAACACAGGAAATTCCATATCAACATGAGAAAGAACTTCTATATTTTAAGGGGCACTGGAACAGGTTGCCCAGAGAGGTTGTGGAATACCTACTGTAGGAAACCTGCTTTGGCAGGGGGATTTGATTCAATAATCTCTTGAGGTCTCTGTGATTCTGTGATTCCGTGACCTGAGCAATCCATTCTGTAAAACTTTCTTTTTTGCGATTCCTCCATTGATCTGAAGAAAGTGGCTAATGCTGAGCAGTAAAAAGCTGTGACTGCCAACCTGATGCAGGAAACAGGGGCAAGGTAAGTTTCTGTGCTCCTCCCCATGTGCATAGTGAAAGAGTCAGCACATACTATCATGCCCGCCCCATTTACAGATACCAACAGTGCAGACATGGGACTTCCCTACTGCCTGCTTGCAGAAGTTATGACTTAGCTCAGACACAGCTTTGATTACTTTATTTTGGAGTACTTTGTGGGCGACCATCTCTTTTCTAAAATGCCTTTCTCACCCAAGCATCTCGCCTTTCCAGACATGCCACCCTTCCTTTTTCTATTTTCAGAATATTCAGTGGCAGTGCAGCCCTGAATCTGACCTTTATAAAAGACTACAAAAAGGTAAAAATTACTTCTTTTTGCTCTGTTCTTTATGTGCCTTTGTGATTTCTAAAGCAATAACAGCCACCAAGCTTTCGCACTTTTATCTTTATTTTTAACTTTGGCAACAGCAAATCTTGATACACTTCCCCCCTTTTTCGTGAAAGCTTTCTAGAGAACTTTGCAACTGGCAATATTCAGAGACCTTTCCTAGAGGGCTGACTGAGCCTTTTTCTCATGTATTTGTCAGGAATTGAAGTCCTAGAAGTGCTAATAGCAGTAAAACAACTTTTAAATAGTGTGATTTAAATGTTCCATCCTCCTGTCATTAAACAGCTTCCAATCTGTTGTCCCTTTTGATGTCATCATCCAACCAGTTCTCCAGACTACTGTGGACTTATCTAGGGAAAACATGGAAATCAGTACCTGCAAAATAAATGGTACTGAAGAATTTTTTAGGATTTATTTGTATGTTTAAATAAGAGATAGCAAATGAGTGTATTATAAATATATATATGTATTAATTCCACCTTTAAGTTCTTGTATACCCTGTTGTTTGCTAATGGGAATGAAGAGGCTGTTTTAGTATTGTGCTTAATAGCAGTCTGGTTATCAGAATTCCAAGGCTTTTTTTCTGTTTGTCTGGCGTTTTTTTTCTTTACTTACGCATGTATATCTGGCACAATATCAAATCCTGTGCAAAATTCTGTAGATCTGAATTGAACTTCCAACTTACCAGTCAGTGAACTTTAAATATGATTTCTTTTCTCTGCAAAGTTGTACTTTTAAAATATTTATATAAAATAACAATTAGAGTACTGTGTCAATCAGTGTCCGTTATTTCAACCTGTTACATTCACTCAGAGCAGCTTATACATTACACTCAATTCAGACTGTGGAACCACTATGCCCTAGAATGAATGCAAACCAGGGATGAAAAGCTTTTTGTTTCAAGTCTTCACAAATGTGGAATCAGTTACCAGTTGATTTAAGAACAATTGGGAGCTTTTCCTGTTTTAAGATGGAACTGAAACAATACTTCGTGATGACTAGAAGTTGTTGTAATTGTTTTAATTGATGTTATTCTAGTGTTATCTTGGTTTATTGTTTATTTATATGCATTTGTTTATCACAGGTCATGCTTGAAAATGAGCTGTCATCTCAATTTACATAGACAGCTAACAAATATATGTATCAGCTACACTTGTTCATATCTGACAGCAAAGCCATATGTATTCTACATATATTTCTTGCCTTTATGTTTGTGCTATCGATTAAGACATCTGAGTTTGATTTCAGCTTGACTTTTAAGTTTGCAGGACAAACCAAGCAAATATGTATCTAATAATATCAGTCAAATTACTGTTTGGTTCCCAAAGCACAAATCAAGATAAAAATAAAAAATAAAAAAACATTGCTGTGCTTTTTAAAGCAGTTCACCCTTTAGCTGTACAGTGTTACTCCTGCTTTGTGACTTTAAGCAGTATTAGCATTTGGAAATAATTTTTGCATCTCTGAAGGCAAACGAGGTATTAAAACAATGATAGCATCACTAGTAAGGAAATATCATCTGGCATCAAGTATTTATTATCATAGTTGATAAAGGAATGGCATATTTAATTTAAACTCTGAATGGTAAATATCTACATAAGTATTCCTACCTGTCTTTACATATCCAACAAGTAAAATAAGTGATACGTAAGAGGGATAGAGAGGAAGAGCAAGTCATTATTTCATCTGTTCCATTTACAAACTCAGAAGTCACAAATGTGCAGCTGGGAAATGTGTTTGTCTCAAAGCTTCAAATCTGTGACATGTTAATTCATAAATAATTGCAGTCACGTGGTCTTCCTCGAGGGCATTTGTTCAGTATTCCCAGAACAGTACACTTACTTGTAATAGAAAAGAGTAGAGTGGACAAAAGTGATTTTCATAAATCAGATAAAATTGCTCAATAAATCCAAAACATCTTTCATTATTTCTAACAGAAAATGAGCTTAGTAAAATAAGCAACATTTTTTAAATCTGAGTGGTCTTTATAAACTGACAGGTGAGGAAATAAAGGACCGACATGCATTATTTTTGGTTATGGAATCTGTCAGCCAAAGGTCGCACAGCCCTGGCCCAAACATTGCTCTGTGTTGCATCCCGTTCTAACCCATGCACCACCTTATATCCAGATACTAAGTACTTCAGCTGAACAAGAGCACTTTTCTGCTGGGACAGTCATATGATAGCATCGCTTGTGTCATTGTCTAAATGCAGCTGTTTGCAAAAATACAGGCTTTTTCCCCCAAAAATTGTTTTTGCTACTCTGACTGCAGAGTGAATAACACAGTATGAAAGGAACCTGAAGGAGCCGTTAGGGTCCATTGTGTCAATCCAGCTGCTACAAATGCATATTAAGTCCACATTTAAAAATGCTTGTGAAGCTTTTTCTATTTGTTTTGATTTGCAACCCATTTCTAAACATTCATACTTATTCCTTTTCTTTGTCAGAATACCTAAACCATTCTGGACTAGTCCTTGAACAAATTCCAATTTAAATTGAAAACAGTTATACAAGAGTTGGTTTTTTGTTGTTTTTTTTTTAATTTTTTAGATCAGGTGAACTTTATGGAAAAACATGAAGATTGAATGCAGAAAATACATATACTGTTTCCATTAGTTACTAAAAAAAAGTCTCACTATGTCTGAGAGCTCATTGTCAGGTTCCAATCAGCATTGGATTTAGCCTTGTGAAAGTAGGAATTAGAATGGAAACCTGACTGACCCTAACTGCAGCTATTATGGTTCAAACCTCCACAAATTCCTCTTGATAAGAATGATGTTCTCTTCAAATAACAAATTAGACATATGGTTGTCAACCAGAATTTCATATTTCTAATAATTCATTTGCTAGAATACTTTGAATTCAATGAATCAATCTTGTGAGTATAGCATACGTATAGCATCACAAATGAGAATGCCAAATTTAAACTGTTTAGTCTGGGAATTTATTGCTGGCACTGAAATGGTTGTTGGCAGAAGATGTCCGTACAGGGGGTTCGTTCAGCTACTTCATTTCCAGTCTATGTCATTAAGCAGTGGTTTGAGAACACTTACTATTTCAATGCAGTAGACAACAAAAAAGAAAAACAACCCACCCCACCCCCTGTTTAATTGTGCGTTTGTACCTTAAAATTTTGGCTTAAATATTAAGCTGATTTGCATTTGTAAATTGGGAATTTTGTACATTAATTGGAAAAGTATGTCATTAATATAAGCTATAGGGGTTCTTAATTTTTATACTCATCCTAACAGTCATTTTGCAGATGCTGATGTGCACTGTTTTTATCGGGAGTTTTAACGTCCTCAGCTACATAAAGAATGTCGAGTGAGCAGTTAGCAGAGGGCTATGGGCACTGTGTTCATGAAAGAGATTTACTTTAGCAATTGGCGTACTTCAAGCAGAGAACATGCAGGTTTAGGGTGTAAATTGTACTTTTGCTAGTTAATAGAAAGTGTGGTGATGAAGGTTTGAAAGGGGTTTAAAAACAAAGACCAAGCAAAACCTTGCCCTCAACCTGCAGCACACCACAGCAAGGTGTTGGGCATATCCAGCGGTTGCCTGGACCCAAGAGTTTCCCTCTTCTGGATGTATGAGAGCTTCTGTTTCCACATCTCCAAATGTATAAGGTACATCAGTAGTAACTGAAATCTGGAAAACATGTGTCTGCATTTGCTCTTTCAGATGAAGACAGAGACTGTGGATAGGAAAAAATTAACAATAGCAAATAAACTTCTCATTGTACTACATGAGGTCAGAGATTCCTAGAACTACTTACCAGCAAACACATGCCATGCAGATCATTTAGCCCAGTCTTTTTTTCCTTCCCTCATAGATTGTATCAGGATTGAATTCATTAAACTTAGACTATTGCTGATAGATTGATATAAGTCTTGCCTTGAATTCCTGCAGAGGAGGTGATTTTGGAAAACCATTCGATAGTTTGCTCCATGACCTAACACTTTCTTCACTTGTAGTTTTTTTCTAATAGTAACCATATTATCTATGTTGCAGAAAAAAAAAAAAAAAATCCATTCCTTCTTGTTTTGCTCTCATTGAATATCGAGAATAATTAGTTTTGTCCTCTTTGCAACACTCCTTTATGCAGCTACAGAGAACTATTTTAGTTCCCTTTTGGTTTCTGTTCTCTGAACTGAACATATCCCTGTCTCTTAAGCTTTCCTTCTCGGTCTTATTTTCAATACCTTTTCTCTTTTTTATTTTTTTTTTTTTTATGTTCTTCAGTCTTTCTAATTTGTTTGTATCTTCTGAATAATGTTGTAGCACTAACTTAAGGCAGCTCTCTGGATGAAGATTCAAAAAGAGCAGAATAACAACCTTCCTTATGTTATTCTATATGATGCTTCAAGTAACCAAACCTAGTATAGCATCTGACCATTCTGCAACAACAATGCCTTTTTTATTTATTCAATGTATTGTCCATTATCACTACTATCCCCTTCTTTGGAGTCTTCTGGTCTAACTTGTTATATCTTTGACTTCAGTCATAATATTCTTAAGCTGTTCCATCATCTGCTTCAAGTTTTCATACGGCCACATATGCTTCCAATCTTCATACTTATTTGTATGTGGCTTTGCCATATCTGGATCTTTGTCCTACTGCCAGTAATCTAACCTTAGGTATTGGGGCAAGTTTGCTATATGTCCTGGTTTCATCAAACAGAGTAGATTTTCTTCAGAGTACCTGGTATGATGCTGTGTTTTGGCTTTAGGAGTGAAACAGTGTTGATAACACACCCATGTTTTAGTTGTTGCAGAGCAGCGCTGCACAGAGCCAATGAACTTTCAGCTGATTGTGCTGCCCTGCCAGCAAGAGGGGCTGTGGGGGGCACCAGAAGATGGGAGGGGACAAAACCAGGACAGCTGACCTAAAGTGGCCAAAGGGATAATCCATACCATATGACATCATGTGAAAAAACTATAAATCTCAAGAGATTTGGCTGAGGGGGCTGAGGGGTTGAAGATGCTGCTTGGAGAGTGGCAGGGCATTGTTTGGTGGGTGGTGAGCAATTGCATTGTGCATCAGTTGTTTTGTAAATATATCATCATAGAATCATTGAATGGCCTGGATTGAAAAGGACCACAATGATCATCTGGTTTCAACCCCCTGTTATGTGCAGGTTCGCCAACCACCAGACCAGGCTGCCTAGAGCCACATCCAGCCTGGCCTTGAATGCCTCCAGGGATGGGGCATCCATATATATATATGTATATAACTATCATAACTATTATTTTTATCTTCCTTTCCTCTTTTTTTTTTTTAAATCTCAACCCACCAGTTCTACTTGGTTGGTTCTTGTTGGTTTTTGTTGTTTTTTTTTCCTACTCTCTTCCCAGTCCCACCTGGGGGGAAGTGAGCAATCAGCTTTGTGGTGCTGAGCTGCCTGCTGGGTTAAACTGTTACGCTGTATCATCTGTAGGATAGACCTCTTCCTCCAACTGAATGCTCTCATTAGCTATACCAAAGCCTCATCAGATGTTCCACTCCACATCATTTCAACTATTATTACTGTGCATGTAGGGATCAATAAATTATATATCCTTATGTACTTGTTATTTCCCTGCAATAGGAGTATTTCTTTCTATGCGGTTAATCATTCATCTATGAAAATTGCAAGACTAGACTAGAACTGTCCAAAACAAATTCTCTTATTTGCATGAACTTACAGTATTTTGATATGGTATTTCCTTCCACCTTAATTATAAAAGAAAATATTCTGTAATTTCCTACAAGCTAGAATATCAAAACCTCATTTTAGAAACCCAAACATGTGATGTTCCATAATTGGGACATGCATCCATCCCCAGCCACATGGAAGCAAATACAGTGACTACCAAATCCCAGCCTAGTGCTGCTGCTTTTGCAGGCTCGGGCTGGCATAAAAGCCTTGATATACCAGAGCTGCCGCAGTATTATTATTCTACCTAAACCCAGGTTTGGGGAGATGCACCACAGGCTTTCAAGGCTTCCTTTCCTTCAGCAGTAAATATAGAAGACATTACAGGCTCAATATGTGCAAAAGAAGTATTCATTAAATAGTGGAATCTCCCTCCTTGGGGATCTTCAGGAGCTGCTTGGCCATGGGTTGGGGCACCCTGCTGGAGCAGGACTTGGGCCAAAGGGACAAAGAGGGCCCTGCCTGCCTCAGCCATCCTGTGTGATTCTGTGAAATAAGATCTTAAATACAGCAGTATTTATCCATTTTGAGGAAAAGATTCTGGTTCAGTAAACTGATATTTTCTCATAATACTGTTTTGTTAGAAACTCTGTGTGTGCAACCAGCAAAGTCTCTTGAAGTAGCTTGTTTTGATCTTTCCAGTGGTTTTCATGGGATTCTTGCTCTCAAAAATTCCTTTTTTTATTCCTTATTTACCTTTTATTTCTGTTACTCTTTTTTGTGCATGAGAGAATTCTCCTCACTCTCACAGGGCTAACGAAGATTTATAATGTTTATTCATTTCCTTTTTTCTCTTAACACAAACCGGAACAGCTTGTCTTACTCAGATTTCCAGACGTATGCCTGCCTCACTTGCTCAAAATACATTCCCAGGAGCAGACAAGGGTGCATTGTGCTGGCAGGCAACCTATGCCAGGGCCTTGCATGCTGTCTGTGGTCAGGCTGCCCAAACAAGCCTGGCAGGGTTTAACCACCTACTTACGTATTAACACCACCTAAGAATGCCCGATGTGTTCAGGCCCACAGGATGGTGCAAGTGCTACAGTAGTGTGTTTTCTGCTCATACACATTCACTGGGTGCAGAGGCACATCCAGCCCAGGAGGCAACTGTGGGGCATCCCTGGGAAGAAGATTTAGTCATTCTTTTGGGGACAAAAGGATGTTTCCAGCATGGACAGTCTCAAGTATTTGACAGTAAGGAGGTAGGTTCCCCAAAATATGAGATTTTACAAAATAACAGTAATTGTATACAAAAGGGAAGGGGTCATTTTACTTGTACACGTTGTGTTTTTAATCCTTAAAAATAACTCAATTTATAGTTCTAATTGGGGGAGGGAGGGGCTCCTAGTGGGAGAGATAAGCGTTTTTCTTTTTTGAAAGGAGAAAAGGAGAAAACAAAACCTCTCCTGCTGCATTCTCACCCTAGGAAGTTCTGGGCAGCACAGTTTTGGAATAAAATCACGATAATTCCGTATGGTAGAATATCCATGTAAAGAGTGACTTTGAACAGGCCACATGCTGAGACAGTGACATTGGGTTAGCATAGGTATCCCCTCCAGCACAGCTGTAGCTCATACCAGGAAGAAAGGCTCTCCGATGGTGTGTTACTTGCTAATTCAAAAAGTAAAATAATTTTTATTAATAACAGTGCTTTTATATTAATATAGGTGCTTAAAAATTAAGGTTTCTGCAGCACAGTGAATAAACATCCCATCTCAGATTGAAATTCTATCACCAGCCATTTTTAATTTTGATGTGGCCATTATCTTCCCCCTGTCTATGCCAGTAGCATTGTCTATATGAATAAAATGTTTGTTTGTGAGATTGGTCTGTATTTCAGAGCCAGTTCTTGCAAAGGAAAGTGGGATCTAAACCCAACTTACTGAGTCATGGCAAAGTTCTTGTCAGGGCCAAGGGAAATATAACTCCCAGAATAAATTACCATATGCAACATTTTCTTTTGGACTGGCTACTGCTTTGTAAGAATCATTCATGTGCTCTTATCTCCTGTTCTGAAAGGCTTCCTTTGACGTGTTCAAACGTTAGCTCCTTGTTACAGGAAGACTTACTTTCCAAGAATACAAAGATTCAGTCTTTCATCAAACCATACATAGCGGTACATTTACTCTCCCTGAAGAAATTGTTTCTGTTGATATAGTTCAACTACACTGAAGAAAAAGTTCAGTTCTAAGCAGATGGTTAGGATGACTGACTGCAAGCCAGGGCTAAGAAATTACTAAATATTGCTTGTGTTAAGAGAACTGTAATTTCTTTATATATCTCACTTCCAATTCTTTAGCTGTTCTCGTCTTCTTGAAGAAAAATAAGAGTTAGAAACAATTTCAAGACATCTCCTATCCTTTTACCACGTTTCTACAATCTTCCATTTATTATTAGATTTTTTAGAAACAAGGGAGCCACAAACAGTTTTGTTCCATGATGTGGGAAATAGTTCCTCAGCAGCAGAACCAAAACAGGAACTTCTCCTATTTTTTAGTCATACAAGTGAAAAAGCTCACAAAATATAAATGATACTCTTCTTTCTCTGACATTCGTCTGATCGATTTTAGACAGCTAAAGCTCTAACTCTTCAGCAGTGTCACTTTCTGTAAGTTTTGTTCCTAATGTATTAGGGCTGATGAATAAGGCATGGGACATTCCACGATATCCCAGCTGGGGGACTATGCAGCTGGACAAAATTATCTCTATTAGTTGTATTATTTTTTTTTAAATTATGATATATCTTATGATAAACCTTCTTGTTATAGTTGAATGGTAGAGACACTATAGGACATAAATAGAGACATAATAGGACAAAATAATTCCACAGAAATAATGATGTTTTAATTTTGAACAACTGTGCTTTTAGCCAGAATGTTTGTGAGATGTCTTGTGATTACTGCAAAGTGGGAATAGACAGTGAATTCTGAATTCTGAAAAACAATGATTTACAATAGAAAACCTGACTCTGTCTTACTTTCACTCAGAAAAAAAAAACAAAAAAAAAAATACAAACAAACAAACAAACAAAAAACACCACAACAACCACAACATGCAACATCTTCTGCTCCAACTAACCAACGTAGCAATATTGAATGCCAAATTTTGAATATCAAGCTCCTGCAGCGAACTGCTGATAAATGATACACCTTCATTCAGGGAATAATTCTGAATAATAAATCTAAGGAAATCATAAACCGCTCTTGTACAATTCACAAATAGAAAAAGGAGGTGAGATTTGTCTAACAAATTATTCAGAGTGAATTATGCATCTGGCAGCTACCTTGAGTCCCTGATCTGTATTTTCTAAAATTTGTATGGGATGTCTCCTCTAAAGATTTTGCAATATAATTACCAAGATCAGTCATTTCCCAGATGGATCCTCTATGGCAGTATCAGTGTGCTCACATATTCCTGGGTAAAGCTGCTTATATACTCTTCCCTTATGCCTCTTCCACGTAACCATTCTAAAAAGATCTGTCACCTGTTCTGGGTGACACTGTGGCCTTTGTTTTTCCTTCAGCAACCTAAAATAATTAACAGTTAAATCTCCTATCTTCAAATACTTTTGCATATGCTTAAATTTATGCACAAGTATTTCATTGATTTCAATGGGTCAATTCATAGAAGTACATGTAAGCAAAGTTGTTTAAAGGTTTGGGCTCTGAAGAGATTTACTTCATAGTGTTATGTGCTTCCTTCTTTATCAGTATATAGATAATTATCAGTCAGCAAAGTCTGAAACATGCATTACGAACCAAAGGAACTATGAATTATCTGTACCAAAAGGGACAGAATTTACTTGCATTTATATCATTATCTTCAGTGGGATATTTGTCATTTACAAGGAAGTATATGATATCAGAAAGAGTAGAAAACAAACAAACAAACAAAACAGCATGGCTATAATCTCCTTTTGATTATGAAAGTTACATTAAGCTATTACCACAAAGAAAACTGGGCACTTAGTGGCAATTTCAAGAGGTACTTTGTAATGAACATGGTTCTGAGCATTATGAAAAGTTGTTGTATTTTTTTTTTCCACCATTTGTGGAAGTAACTGTGACACTAGGACAAGTACAAATGTAGATTGCTGCAGCGCATTTCACTTCTGTAACCGGTGAATTAACTGTAATACAGACAGCACTGGAGCGCAGCAGTCAGCTGGAGGAGCTGGCTTTTTGGAAGGCAGAGAGTGAAGGAATATCTAAAAGGGTTAGCTGTTAAGAACAAGAAGCTTTTGATTTAAGAAATATTAAAAGTTGAGTTCCTGGATTTTATTCCTGACATACACCCAATTAATATATTTTCCAAAACCGAGACGGTGTACTTGCAGGATTATTTAATATTAATGGAGGCATTAAAGGGATAATCTAGTACCTTTAAGATGCTTTTTTTTTTTTTTTTTTTTTTTTGGTACATTTGTTTCAAAAGTACAGAAGCTGCTTCTGACCTAATAGATAAAAAATGATATTTTTCAAGAAATAGTGCAAAATGCCTTCTTTTCAAGGCAAATTTGAGGACTGAAGAGAGAAAGGTAATATATGCTAGAGAATGTGTCAGGATTTGAGTTGGAAATGAAATACATTTTAATATTGCTCATACTGCCATTCAGAACTTGTATTTCTTCATCTGAATGCATACAACTGATTAAAAATATGTTACAAGTTTCTTTTCCCTGCTATTTTTCCAAAGTTCTGGGAAAGTATATTCTTCAAAGTCATCTTAGGATTGCTCTTTAGAAAGTTTTACTCATTAAAAAAACTCTGAAAAAAATAATCTTATTAAATAAATAATTTTAGTAATTAAAATATAATTGTAATAAATTATGTATTTTATTATATTGGGAATTTTCAGGGATTGTTTTAGATGTTTTATCCCAAATCTTTTTGAAAAGTTTATTTTTCTTCCAGCTGTAAATCTGCATCTTCTGTCTTAGAATGTTACGTATATTCATATGTTAATTACAAGATAAATTACTAAGAAAGGATTGAGCTTCTTAGAGAAAAACTATCAATCACCTATAACTCAATTATTTAATTTGCTGATTTTTTTTCAGTAAAGCAAAAAAAAATTCCACTGCACCCTCTAATAGGTTGACCTTTCCTCTGTGGTCTAAAACTCCCGTTCTCCTCTTTTCTTCTTTTTATTAACTGCATGAACACCATTTGCTGTGCAAGAGGAACACCTTACATAATGACATATAACCCAGGACTCAGTTTAATATTCATGAGTTTGTCAGCTTTATTAAAGAAATTCAAGTAGCTAGTGAACGCTGGATTGCATTCCTCTACCATATATCTTTTATCTGGCTGTTAAAGTTAAGCATTACTAATGCAGTTTTAATTTCTCCTTCTTTGGAATTCAACTCCTTGACGGACATGTAATACATGCTCTAGATTCTCCAGCAAGCATACCTACATTAACAACCACAACTATTTATAGTTGCAACCAAGGTCCTAAAGATATGCAAGTTCCCAGTCCCAGCAGGTTAGCTTTGAAGTCACTGAAAGAAAGAATCGAAAAAGTTAGAAAGTTCTCCCCTCAAGTCAAAATCAAGAGGTCTGCTTTCCACCCCGTATTTTTTTCAAAGCTCTGTAGGAAAGACTGGAGCTAGATTTCAAAAACCATAAGAAAAAAAAAAAAAAAACAATAAGGGGATCCCCTTACTGGTACCATTCTTTTTGTTTGTTTGTTTGTTTTTGTTTTGCTGGAAGAATCTCGAAAATTTCCAATTTTAACTCCATCCAAAAGCAAGTGATCAGTTTAGGAATAAAATTAAAAATTAAAAAATAAAATTACTACATGAAAGGAAACAACATTCAAATGTTATTAACTAAATGAGGGAATGAATGTCAATGTTAATGTGTAGGTACATAAAAAGAACCTTATTTTGCAGATGTATGACAGGGCTCCCAGAAGAACACAAGTTTTTCTATATTAATTCCATGGTAGTTGAAAGCTACATAATCAAAAACACCTTTTAAGCTTGGCAGAAATGTAACACTGGCTGTTTAAAATAAAAGGTCTGCATGGAAAGTTCAGTTTTGTTTTGTTATTTCTTTTTTATTCCCCTAGGGTCGTTGTGGTAGAGGAAATATTTTTATCTGGGCCTCAGGAAACGGTGGTCTGGCTAGTCACTGCAGTAGTGTGGATGGTTACATGAGCAGTATTTACTCAGGGGCAAAGCATGCCATCTTTTACTTCTGCCCCAAAACTCCTGAACTACAGGAACAAATCAATGTCAATGGTCACTTAGAAATATCAAGTAAGGAAGGACTGTGGACACTACTACCTTGACACAATCCTTATATCTGAACTGAGATTAGTTAGAAATGGACAAGTAAGATACTGGTGTGAATAAGCAGAACTCTATCGAGTTGTATTTCAAATAGAAACTCAACAGAAGGCCATGACATACCTCATTTTTTTGTAAAAATGGGCTGAAACTCCAGAGGACATAACAAATTTCTTGATGGAGTACAAATCTGAGTCTTCATTAAATTTGCAGGTGAATATTTGTTGTATCAACAATGCAGCAACCTGAACACAGCAGAAATCTGGCAGATTTACTGGAGGCAGTTTTACCAATTTTTCACTCCTCTCTTCCAGACTCTGTAAGTGTTTCTCACATGCCACTTCTAATATAAGGTACTCCATTTCCTGCTCCAGACCACAGAGTTGATGCATGTAAATCTGCAGACCTTTCCAGGTTCTTTTTGCTGTAGTTTTGCTCACTCTAAACATTTTACAAACTGGTTACCTTTTCCTTGGCTTCTACAGAAATTGTACAGTAATTAAAATGCTGTCAAGTTTAGAGTGCGCAGTTTAATTCCTAAAGGATCCTCCATACATAAAATTCATTTAGTGTATCATGTAGAAGTTTAATCAGCACTCTCTATGTCATAGCTAATCATTCAGATACACTCAGTCAAGTATCTTCCCTTGCTTTCCCTCTACCCTTACTGGTAGAGTTCTTTTGGGAAACTACCAATGTAGGCTATTATATTTTTGCTTTTCTTTAAATATGTATTTAGTTTCTGAGATACTTCCGATTATGTTACATCCCTGTACAATTTTTTGTTATTCATTCCTCTCCCAGAAACATCTAGCTTCCAAGACTGATCAATATTTCCTTATATTCCACTTACACATTTTATAAAATAAGACAAAACACACTCCATTTCCTTTTCATGCATTGTTAGTCGCAACCTTCTATTTTTAATTCTAGATGTAGCATTGTCATAATTTTCTACTGACATTGCTAGATATCATCACTCATCTCTTAGATAAGTGCTACATATTTTGAAATAGTAAAAGAATCTCAGAGGAAAATTGTAGCGATTTTCTTTTTAATACAACTGTAAGAACACAGCTGACTCCAGGCTTAATTTTTACAGCTGGCCAATACATTAAATTATTCATTCCATACAAAATCACTTAAAATACCTAGTACACAGAGAAAAGATTATGAAATAGAGTATATTCAGGTCTACTTCTTGATTTGCCAAACCATGGCATTCCCACTAAAAACAAACCTGCTATTTGGCAACTTGCCTAGTTTTCATCATGTGACATCTAGCTGGTATTACAGGCAGCTGAGCTTCCACTGTAGTTGTGATGGATTATCAGCAACTTGGGTATCAGCAAGAGTCTGAAAATCAGATACTTTCTAAAATTTACTTTGACCTAGACATCATTTTCCCCTCTTCAAATATTTCAGACAAAACAACTTAATAGTATCCAACAATGAATCCAGAGAGTTAATCTTGTTTTGTGTACACAGAAAAAAATTCTGTCAGTCTTTCCTTTGAAATGCTGTATGTTTTCTGTGCCTGAAAGCAGAGGCTTGAAATTTTTAAAGGATACATAGCGTTTATATAAATCCAAACCCACCCTGACCTGAACAAGAGAAAAGCTTTTGGGAAAGCATTTTCAGCTTAGATTTCATGTAATTACACAATCTTGTGCATGAAAAGGATCTTCAAGTGGTCTGTAGTTCAACCATCTGCTCAAAGAAAGAACACTGAATTCAGAATTCAGTTTACTCATGACTTCGTCCCATCAGGTATTTAAAACCTCCAAAGGTGAATTCCACAGCCTCTCTAGGTATCTTACTCCAGTGCTTAATTTTATTCATACTAAGAAAAAGGTTTCCCCATACCTAGTCAGAACCCCATTCCAGTTAAATGTATTGTGCTGTGTCCTCTTGAGCTTAGCTTTGCCTTCTCGACAGCTTAATCATCAATGTTGGAAGTGGTCTTTGAGGTCCCCCTAAAGCCGCCTCTTCAGTTCAAATAGGCCCAGCTGCTGCAGACATTTTTCATATGGAGTGTGCTCTAGCCCTTGGATGATACTGAAAATCTTTCACTGCATTTCATAGAATCATAGAACCATTTGAGTTGGAGTTGGTCCCTTAAAGGTCATCTAGTCCCACTCCCCTGCAATGCACAGGGGCACCTACAGCTGGATCAGGTTGTTCAGAGCCCCATCCAGCCCAACCTTGAATATCTCAATGGACGGGGCTTCCACCACCTCTCTGGGCAATCTGTTTCAGTGTTTCAATCACCCTTATCATAAAAAAGATTTTCCTTGTATCCAATCTAAATCTCCCCTCTTTTAGTTTGAAACCATTTCCTCTTGTCCTCTAACAATAGACTCTGCTAAAGAATCTAGCCCTTTCTTTCTTTTGCTCCAGTTTATTTAAGTATCACTTCCTTTGGGGTACCAAAACTGAATATGTGTCAGTTCCAAAATCAGTCCCAAAACAGTTTCTGGATGTGACCAAGTAAAGGAGAACAATTGCTTCTCAGTATACCATTAATTTAGGCTTGACAGTGTAGCCTAGGATGCTATTAGCCTTCAAGACTACCAATATTTTTCAGCAAAACTGTTCCCATTAGGTCAGTCCGCAGCCTGTTCCATTAAAGGGAGTTAGACTATCTCCAAAATGAGCAATATGGAGAGGAGGGAAGCACATTATCTTTTTTTGTACTCAGGACATCTTGCCAGCATGGAGAAGGAAACCACAATATTTGGCGTGGAGAGAACAAAAGAAAGACTGGAACTCAGAGGAAAATGAAAAATTCTGCCGAGTAGCCTAATAAATTTCTTTGAGGAGAACAGATATCCAGGGTAATAGGAAACAGAGAAGAGGTCACTGGGACATTTATCTAAGGAAACAGAAGACTGGAATTATGATCTGATTATGAAGATTGAATTGTTGGATCTTGTTTTGAGTACAAGCAAACTAAACACTAGAGAGGCAGGGGAAGAAGGCTGAGATCAAAAGAACAAGTAGATCAGGACTTAATAATAAGAGCATGGAGCAGATATATCATACGGAGGCAAAGAAGAACAAGCTTGGAAAGGAAAGTGAGGTGGCGATTTAGGAAGTGGGTAGGAAAACTTGCCCTTCTGGGTAGGTAATCAGGTAGTGGGCATTGCCACTAAAAACAAAAAGAAGAAGAAGAAAAGGAGTAAAAAGAGGTTGGATGGGGATCTTCACAAGCAAAATACTAATGAGAAAAGTCTGTGAGCCTAAAGCCCGAGTAAAAAGTCTGAGATGAGGCAGTTATTCTGAGCAGTGAATCTCATGCTGTATTGACAAAGCATATCACCAGGATGAGCGGAAATGGAACTGGGTTAAGGGCCACCCATGGGAAAGACATTGAACTGGGATGTGTGTGGCAGCTTGGAAGTTATAGAGCAGAGGGTACAAAACATCAAGGGAAAATGACAGGTGACATCTGTGAAAATAGATAATATGTTTATATGTGTATTTCTGCATTATGTCGATTTAAAATGAGGAGGTTATCCAATGTTTTAGTTTTCTTGACTGTCATATTTCTTAGTTGTGTATAATATATATGTTTACAGTCTTTTTTTGTTTTTTAATTACACTTTTATCAAACGCTGCTGTAAGCAGATGAGTTTAAATTCCTGACAAAACTAAGATTAGCCTGTTTCTCTACCTTAGTTTTATTGGCAAATAACATATGACAAGCAGGGCTATCTGAAGAAAACTCAAAATCTCAGAGGCTGTTTGGCCTTTGGTCTTCTCCTTAAATCTGAGGATTTTCATATCAAGGAAACACAGATATTTTGGTCCCCTCTAGCTGGAATTAGGAGTCAGAATCTCTGATTTCTTGAATAGAAATATTTGTATAGACCATCAACAAAGTGTACTATTTTATGCACAAGTAATGCAACCTCTGTAAGTTGAACACGATGTTATCTCTAGAAATGTTGTGCACAAACTTTGATCTTCAAAGATATTTCTGAACTTACCTAATCCTTTGCACTCAAGTTTGATTTGATAACCTGTCAAGCAGATCTAATTTGCTTGCATTATCTAGAGGTCTTCTCCATACTGAGAAGTTTGTTTTGCTAGCTTTATATTGGTAAAATAACTATTAAGTTAGTTAGTACAATTCACCTCTCCGTAACAAGATGGGAAGAGAGAAAGCAGAGGATTGGGGAAGGGAAGGGGTGTGATATCTGACCACAATCCTGACAAAGTTTATGGGGGCCTTTCGCTCAACTTACAAAGTTACAAATAGTACTGAAATGATTAAGAAAAGTGAAGGATAAGCATACACCCATAATCTATCTTTCCTTGAAAACTGCATAACTGGGTTGGATGTTGAGAAGTTATTTATTCCTCACTTCTTACTATTTCAAGAATGTCCTTTGCTTCTATAAAACATTAATTTGCTAACATTTTGCTAAAACTCTTCTTTTTTTAGGTGTCTTAAAAGTACGCTGCTTTGACACTGCACAGAAGGTATAACTCAGCTACTTCATGCTCCCAATCTCATCTGACTGGTGCTGGCTGCTTGGTAGGCTCATGCCTTGTAATTTTTCATCACCATGAGGATCCCAAGAGGCATCACCAGAGTCACCAACAGAAGACACCTGGATCACTCATGGAATATATAGTCCAGGCAGATATCCTGCCCTGTAGTGGAGATTGGAAGCCTGAAGCACTGACCTGTCACTCCCATGAGACCATATGTCAGTATTTCTACAAAGAAATATTTTCTTTTTCAGCCTAAGTATTTTGGGGGTTGATTTTTTTTTTCATCAAAATGTCAAAATTTGACACATATAATGTCAATTTTCCAGCACTTCGACAGAAAATTGCACCTGATACAAATGTATGTATACCTCCTCTATTTCTCCATAGTAGCTGTTTTTTCAATAAGAAATTATGGAAAAAAGTGAAGATGTGTCAGAATCTATAGGCTCTAATAGTGGGATTCATCTGGGCAAATACAAAAATCTATAAATGAGACATCTACATCTGAGGTTGTCACCCTGGACTCCTTTCATAATCAATGGAGAGAAATAGGCACTTTTAGGGTGTGATTCATCTCATCCTGAAGTGGATGGCTAAAATAGGTCAGCTGAATCATATTTTAAAAGCACCTATTTCTCTCCATTGGCAATACAGGGAATCTACAGCAACAACTTCAGACATTGACAGCTAAAGTTAAATAAAATGACTTCTGTCCTAAGTGACCATAGAACTGTTGTGCATATATATTTATATATTTTGCAATATAATTTCACGTGTCCATCTTATTTCTAAGTATGCAATTATTTTTTCTTTCCCACTTCGTCATTAACATGATAATCCAGTCTTTTTACACACAGATTTTTGCTATCTATATAGTATTGTTCAATCTTCTTCTATTCAACCCATCAAAATTTTACTGTAAAATCAGGCTTTAAACCAATGGCTTTAGGCCCTTATCTGAGATAAACACTTCATATTCCCAAAACTGAGATTTCTCTGTACTGCCTGCTTTTCCCGTTAGCGTCATCAATAATCTGTGGTCTTTTGAAATATATTTTGAAACACAACTCCCATAGTTGAATGATATCAGCTGATAGAAGGCAACAGACACTTCCATGTTGTTTCACCATGTGTACTACACAGCATCTTCTCACAAAGAATGTCATTTAACATAACAAGAAATTGTCAACATTTTACCTGTATGTGAGTTCCACAAGTCAGAAAACTATTTCCTGTCACCTTGATTTCACATATGAAGCAAGGATTTTTCATTAATTGCCAGTAGCTTGGGAGTAAACACTATAAAGACATAGTCATATAAAAGATGATGTCAGTAAGTGCATACAGCCTTCCTGCATTTTGTGATGCCTCAGTTCTAGAAGTAGGTGCCAGAAACAGTGATATCCTTTTCGATCTCTTGGAGAAATTAATTGTGAATGAAAATCTAGTTAACAGCTACAGATCTTTGCATCTAGTCCTCCAATTTTTTCCCACATAATGAATTGCCTCTGCAGAATCCCGAGGGAAAGCAAACAGCAATAAACCTGACTTTCCTCTGGGTTAATCCTGCAAAGGGGCATAAAAGAGTGAGGGATGGGCTATGAATTTCACTTCAATGCACCAGTAATCTGATTGGGCTAAATCTGGGGTGGAAAACTCAGATTAACTTTCAGAAACATAATTCAGGTTTTCAGATTTTCATAGTGTAAAAAGCAAAAAGGAACTCTTAGATCATCTAATCTGCTTTCTTCTTGATCACAAGCACTTATCTTTCATATTGTTATCTTTACCTTGAGCCGAACTGTTTCTGTGCAGCTAAAGTATATCTTCCAGAGAGGCATCTAATCTTGATTTGAAGATCTCAGGAGATGGAAAATCCACCACTTCCCTCTATAATGTGTTCTGATAGCTAATAGCTATCAGCATTAAAAGTATGTGCCTTATTTCCAATTTGAATTCATCTGGCTTCAGGCTCCAGCCTTTGGTTCTTATTATGCCCTTCTCCACTAGATTACAGAGTCCTTTCATATCTATTATTTTTTGCCTGGGAAGGTATATATGCCATAAGCAAGTCAGCTCTCAATCTTCTGACTCATAAACAGAAAGATCCAACTCTTTAAATCTCTCACTAGAAAGCTTTTCTCCCATTCTCAAAATGTTTCTGTATCTCCTTTCTATCATGTCGAGTAGCTCTGCTGAATCTTTCTAAAAACTTGAACCACAGTGTTAACATAAGACTCCAGCCTTGTTCTTGCTCAGTTAAAACAGAAAGATCAGCTGTCCTGCTTCCTTACCAACCATTCAACAATTGTGTTGTTGGTGAGGTTCTGTTGTTGTTTTTTGCTTTATCATCCCATTCAGTTGCTTGTCTTGTACAAATCCTACTTATGTTTAAGTGATTACTTTCAGTAATTTGGTTTTGTCATTTTCATCCTTGTCTCCAGAAAGGTCATTTAGAATTGGTCAGTATTAAAACCCTGTTTATAATGCCTTTGTTTACTAAGCTATCTTTTCCATCCCTTCAATATTCTCTTTGTTGTCTACCACTGAGTTACTCATAAATGTTACAGGAACTAATTTCATGCTAACTTCTAGACTGTTAATAAGAAACTTGCAGTCATTTTCTCTGGTACCTGTTCCCGTGAAGTCAGAGAATAAACATCTTATGTCAGCTTTGAATTGTCTGTTGTGAGAATAACAGCATGTAAAAGGGTCTGATGAGTAACATTGTCCAGTCACTTTATATAGTTTTCTTGTATGTCAGGATTTCTGGGGATCCTTAAAGTACTGGTTATCCAGTGCTGCCAACTTCAGAATATAAACCATTAGTTTTTGTTGTTTAATGGCATCTTTGATTACTAATTAAGGAGTCTTTCATTGTCTTTATGCAATACAAGTAGGACAGAACTTTTTTTTTTTACTTTTTTTTTTTTTTTTTTTTTTTACCTTGGAATATTTAATACACCTTAAAACATTAGTTTCAGTGAATCTAAAATAATCAAAAATCTGGAATGAACTGGATCAGTAATGGTAAGACAAGCAGAATTTGAAGATTTAAATGTCATGCCAAAATCAGAAAAAGAGTTCTGCTTTCTTATTTATAGTAGTCACACATGAGATGGGAACAGAAGACTGTAGTCTTCCTCTTTTTGATTGGGAATAAAAATTCAACATTTTGAGGAAACGGCTGAAGCGCCAAACTAAAGGAATCTAGTCTGAACCCTCTTATTAAGTTACACTGTCTTGTCTAAGTACAAGGGCTACTCTGAAAGTAATGCCTCCTATGTTATGATGTTGGCCCATGATGTCAGAGACAGATGTTGGTGGCTTTGCAGTAGAGTTTGAACCCTCCTGCCAACATTACATTACTTTCTATGGTACAACAAATGGCAGCAGAGGGGCACTCTAACAGAATGTTGTCACATGGAAGTGCAGATGAAGCAAAGGTGTGTCATTGGATTCCTCCATGCAGAAAAAAATGGCGCTCATTGACATTCATGGATGCTTGCTGAACATATATGGAGACCAAACAGTGGATATGAGCACAGTGAGGCAGTGGGTGGTGCATTTCATCAGTGGTCACAACAGTGGGTCACCTCCGCTGACAGATCTTTATGAGTGTGACATGCAGTCTCTTACATATTGAAGGTGAAAATGCATAAGTAATGGTGGTAACTATGTAGAAAAAATAGTATTTTGCTCTATCAAGTAGTGTTACTGTGTACATGTTGCAGTTTTCATGGAAGTAAATAGGAGACATTACTTTCATTGCAACCTATGTACTTGGACACACTGGGCAACTAAGAGAAAATGCAAAAGGACATCAAAAGATGTTTGTTTTTCTATCCTGTGAAAATTTTGAAATGCTCTGTTTTGATTTACCCAACATTAAAAACATCCCTTTGATTGCCAGCACCCACACACACACACACACACACACACATACATACTCCATGAAATCAGTTATTCATAGAGTAAATGTACATAAATACAAATATAAATTTACTTTTTTCAAATTCAAACCAGAAACTTTTATTCTGAAGTCTACTCTTTCAATATCATAGCAAGCAGTTTTATCACCTCAACTTCCTGAAAGTTCTGCACTGTATGTAGATCCTATTGTCTGTGTAAAAGTCAAACATGCTGGTTTTATAGCCCTGCTTATCATGTATTTTTGCCTGGTTTCTCTCACTGCTAGTATTCATGTTTGGCACTTTATAACTTCTACAGGGATATACATAGCTTAGATCTGTATCATATTTGTCAACAGAAACTCATTATTGGTAATGTCATTTTGGATGATTCATCTACTCCTCAACTAAAGACAGTACCTGTCCTACATAGGAAAATGGAGCCCACTCTGCTGGCACAGATCCTTTGCATAACAGAATGAGGTCCCACTATTCCAAGGTTTCACAACAGCAAAATCCGCACTGTCAAAAATATTGTGCAGCAAAGGTTTCAGCAACAGTATTTTCTGTCTTCTGCTCTTTTCTTTCAGTGTCAGAAGGTACTGCCCTGTTTTCTGTTATTTCATGTTATTCTAGAGAGCACCATATGGTTGTAAATCTTTACACAATGAGTTCATAACACTTCTTAGTCTTTCTATGGTTAACTGGTGATCTCTTTAGCAAAAAAACCTGAAGTCCACAGCTGATCCAAGGCAGTACATAGCAGTGTTCCTAGCCTGTGTCTGTTCTGTTAATTACAAGATCTGCAGGGTCTAATCTCTTCCCCACAGTCCCATGGCACCAGTTGGTGGAGTCTACACTCCTTAGGACTGTTTCCTCTGGAGGGCAGATTTGTCTTTGAATCATTTCCACACAGATTCTGCCAACATCTGAATAGGGTAAGCCTCCACTTTGAGGTTTTCAGGGCCACAAAACCCCATCCGCACAGAGCTGAACAATGAGCACACACAGTAACAACTCATTATGACCAGCAGAAACATCCAAAAGTCTACTAATTATTTAGATATCTAAGTCTCCTTTTTGACAGTTTGTTAATCTAGACAACTCAAAATTTGGACCCTAAATGCTTCTGCTGAAGCAACATCGTGTCATTTGTCTAAACATTATCACTTAGCTCTCTTGTTCCAGTGGCAGGTGAAGTCATTACACAAAGTTGGTAGGGTACAATCTCACGTCCTTACAGTGGAAGACCTCCAGCTGAGCCCCAGTAAGAGATGTGTTTGGATTCTTGCCACAACCACTGAGATGCACTGACAGAGTAGGAGCAAGTGCTCACTGCCACTGTTGAATGTGGGGCCCATCAGAACTAACAAGTCCATCACCATCGCTCTGCAGTGCCCCATGGAGCTTTCCGTGATGTTCTGGGAGCCACTCAGGCCAGGTGCCGGAAGTCAGGGATTATGAATGATTTTCATGCAGGGGAATAAAAAAAAGAGAAAGAGAGAGAGAGAAATGAGAACTAACATAGTTCAATAGACCTTTCATCCCGGAAGGGCTGTGCATTCAGAGATTGACAGACTTCTGTGAATCATGCAGTACTACAGCCATAGCCAGAAAAGCAGATTAGATAATATTGACAATCAGTGCCTATTCAAATGCCCATTTTAGCTGAAAGAAGTGCTACAGAGATCAAAGAATAATATTTAGGATACAAAATCTCACATTATTATTATGTAATGCAATAGACATAAATGCGTATAGTTCTTAACTAAATAAAATGGTTATATACCACCTTACTTCTTATGACATTCATCACAGAAAGCTACTCAGTGCAGTCCAGCATTGTGTTAGGGAAATGAGAGGAGCACTTATTCTTTCACATTAGTTAACGTGTCAAAAGCTTTTTATCTCAAAGATATTAAATGGTAAGAACAGTGTGTTTCAACTTCTAAATTGTCATACTTCAAAGATTTTGGAGGACTTCTTTTTAAAATTGACAGTTGTCATTTAATATACAGCATGATCCAAAGCATATTATTTCTGAATGTTACTAGGGAGATTTCATTGGCTTTTGTGACATTTCCAGCCTTTGTTATAATTGGCTAACAGCTTTTTTAACCTACTGTCATTTTAGAAATAGTGTACCTGGTGGTCTGGGGTACCACATCTTCTGTTTTCTTATTTCTTTGTTGTCCAAAAATGTTACCTTAATGATAAAAAGTGACATTATTTTAAAAGATAAGAAACACCAAAATTATTTTCTATCTGACCTTTACAGTTACCAGAACAAGCAGCTTCTGTTAGCAAAATAGTTCAAGCTTTTTATTACAAAGGATATTTGGCAGTGTTCCATAAGGAAAAAAAGTACACGTAGTTCTTGTCAGGGGAAGTCATTAAGACCTCTCTCTTTATGCCAGGCTAACATTTTAACACAAAATAAAATTCTAGGTATTTTAAGATGGAGGGGTAAGTGAACTGTGAGAGGCAGGAATATTTCACACGATGCTTTTGTGAAACTACTAATGTAGTTTTATGTCTTTGATTGCACCACATTGAAGCAAATACAGTGGGTTTACCAAAGAGTTCAAGATTTTGGTGACCTTCATTTTCCAGCTGCACATTTATGCATTTGGAGTTCTCTTCTCCACCCCAGCATGCTGTGCTATTAGAACAACACTCCTTCTTTATGTGGGAGAAAGAAAGGGAAAACAGATAAAGTCACTGAAAGACTTAAGTGACTAAGTCACCATATTTATAATTTTTTAAATAATTGTGGCTACTTCCCAGCTGAATTGTTTTTCCCAGGTTAAAGTTCACAAACCAATTGTTTGCTCCACTCCATACATATGGTAATCAATTTTTCAGGTTGCCACAAAACTTTATAGAGGTAAAAGTGCTTGAGAATTCAAAGACATCCAGCACAGAGCCTTTCAACTGCTGTTGTTGTTCTGGTTCTTCAGACCAAGAAAGGATGATACATGTCTTGCTATAAGCTCACGTGGCAAAGATGTCACTGATCCTTAAGAAAATTATGAGAGTCAAATTACAATACAGACAAAATTTAGAACACAGCCCTTTTTCTCATTGAAGCAGTTTGCTGTTTTACTGTCTTGCTCAGCTGGTGGTACTGCGTGTGGTCTACAAATGGACAGAATACATTTTAGGTTCATGAAAGAAAAAAAAATACTATTTAAAACCATAAGATTCCTTTAAGAAAATAATTGGAGGCAGTAACAGTCATTAACTCTGGAATACATAATTCTTCCCACAGTTCTTCATAAAAAGCGAACTGTGTTGCACGCCACATTATTAAACAATATATGAGTTAAAAATCTTCCTCAAAGATGCACGGCCTAAATCCTGAAAAATTATACTATATGCAAATTGTCATAAAGGACTGACTTTAGTGACCATTTCTTTGTGTTTGGGGGATAAATTTCTGCATGGCATAATATTTCCACTTGCATTGGTTTCCTGGCATGAAAATGTTTATTGCACTCATTAGCTAAGAGGATGTCGGCACTGGTCCAATGAACACAGATCTGCCTTCTGATTTCAGCCATTAAATTGCAATGGGATTCATAGGCTTAACATTGTGGGTGTGAGAATAATAAAATGGAACTCCATCTTTAGCCCAGTTACCATGGATGCAGTTAAAGGTCATAGTGGCAGCTGCTAACTAGTTGCCTTTTTAGCTGTATTTCCCTCCTGCTATGTGTTTTTGTGTACCTTAGTGTCTGCAGGTCTGCCTTAGAGCAATTCCCCTTCCTTAACTTGGCTTATGGGTGTCTTCTTCAACATGATGGGTGCATTCCCATAAATATGGTTGCTACAAGCATCCTTTTATTCAATTATTCATGTTTTAATGGGAAATGAATGTAAAGACCTTAATAAAAAATAGCAACACAGCCTGGTCAGCATCCCAAATTATTTTCATTTTCTGCACTTTGCTTCACACTCCTAACTGAGAGGGAAAAGGAAATGTATATAGTGAATTCCCATCTCCATTTAAACTCATAATGGGTTCAGGCACCGACACATTCACAATGTGGAACATCAACCACTACTTCTCCATTCAGCCCCAAGTCCTAGGAGTTAATTCCCTGTACTGCCTGAAGTGTCAGAGTAATTACCACTGATCAGCCCTATTTCTCAGCGCTCTGTCCTGCTTTGAGAGGCACCCTGTTTATTGATGCACCGCCACATCATCACAGTGCTTTCATTCAGACAAGCTGCTTAATCGAAAGGGTTGGGACAATGCCGGATTTTCAAAGAGAAGAAGTGGAAAAAAATTAAAAGTAGCCAAGTAAAATAAAGTGAATAGTAAAGAAACCTGAAAGCTCCACAAAATATTTCCTTATGTCAACACTTTATTTCAATGGATTTTTAAACTCCTGTTCATTTCCAAAAGAAGGTACTGTGAGTCTTTTCTGTGGTGACTCAACAACGTGATCACGTCCTTTTTGAAGATTTTTAAGAGCAGAGGGCTGGAAGCCCTCCTTGAGGAAAGTTTATTGGTTTTTGTTCCATTTATATACAGACTATGACCGTGTCAACATCTACAAACCATGATACAAAGGAACATTTTTTTAAAAGTTTTTTCCTCTCTGTTTTAAAGATACATTTATATAACGCGTCATTTTACGAAAATAAATTAAGTACTATCTGAGCCAAATGTTTCAGTTCCACACAAGGGTGGCTTCTGGTTGTATCTGGCAGGGTGCCACTTTATCCATTTTATTTCAAATACATTGTGAAACTTTTAATACAGTATATAAGTACAAATGCTATAAAACCGACACTGCTGCTAATTCATAATTGTCCTCTCCTTTCATTTCTGTGAATTTTAGAGAGTGGCTGAAAGTTGCACTGAATTCATTTGAACCTGAATTCTATCAGGCTTTGTGAGGTTGTAAAGAGAGAGAAGAGAGGTTTATCTGGACCAGCATTTTATCTTTATACTCAGTGTTTGCCTCGACTGAGTTGCTGTTGGACAATGTTCTCGTAAGTCTGTGGCTACCCAGCTGCCTGTAGTGAAACTTTCAGTTTAATATCTTTTGCCCGGAAAAGCAATTGCTGCACGAAAGAGGAAACGAGCACATAATGACGAACACAAGTGCAAACAAATCAGTTATTTAACTGTTTGCTGAGATTTTGTAATGACATCACTCCCTTTGTGGCTTTGCTTCATTAAAAAATAACAGTAAGTTTCATGAGTTGCTCAACAGTGTTGTTGAAAGTATCAGAAGAACACTGCTATGCCATCAGTGTCTTCAGTGTTACTGTTTCCTCCACCACACTTTTAATCAGAGAATTTCTTCTCGTGCCTTGTTTACTGTTGATATTTTCTGGCTGATTGGATAGGAATGACATTTTGACAATTTACTGTAGCAGTAAGCACTGTACAAACAAAAGGTGCTGATGAAAACTCGGAACCCATTATTATGTAAATTATGGCTGACTAACACAGATTCCATCTCCCAGTCACCATCATTGAGACCAGTTTTACTCAATGATAATAATTTTCATGATTGCAGTCTTCAGAGAGATCAGAAATATGCTTTAGCTGTTGCATTTATCTACTGCAGGTACTTGACCCTTAATTAAATTCTGAAACTTTTTTATATAATAAAGTAAAATACAGCTGACACTTCTATTCAAACAAAGAGCATCAAACATAGATCTACCAAATAAGATAAAGGTGTTTCAGACTTACCTTGCTGTAATGCTAGTAAAAACAAAGACTTCAACATCTTTTGAAAGAGAGCTTAAAGTTTAAAAAGGAAAAAAAAAATAAAATAAAATAAAAGCATACAGATGAGCAATTTAAATGTTGCACTTCAGTGCTGTGTTTGCTGAATCCTGGGCTTGCTCTGTAAAATAGTCTTGAACTTCATATTAAAATATGCAGGATTGGGGAAAAAAAAATCACAAATGAGCTTTGAGTATTAATAGGTGGTGTTTGTGTGTTCTCATATCTTATCGCCGTCATAAATGTAGAAAGGAAAATAAAATAATAGGTTAGTCAATGTTCCCCGCTAACTTTCATAATACAGTACTCTCCAAAATCTGGAAAATTGTGCTCTATAAAAGCAATCCTCATGGAAACAGATTAGAAGCTACTCAAGGGGCAGCACCACTGAGCTTGTGTTCTACTGCTCACATATACACAAATGACAAAACATTCTGTAAACACATCAGCTAATTGGTTTAATGTACATATATCTTCAAGAATATGTTCCAAAAACAAGACCAGGGAGAAGGGCTACACTGTAGAGAAAAAGGACGTGAGGTGTTTCATTTAATATTTTCATCTTTTTAAGACAGCTCTGCACCCTTTTAGTGGATGTTTAACTTCCTATTCTCTTGTTACTTTCCCTTCTTCCCCTCTCTACTTCCCGTCAGTTTTCCTCTCTCCTCCCCAGTTTCCCACCCAGTTTCTCAAAAGAGAAAATGGCTATTCCAGGTAAGCTGTTAGAAATCAGGCTTAAAAAGAGGTGGAGTGCTATAAAAATGGAGAATCAGTATTTCTTTAGACATAAGGCTTTGCTAAACTGTCAGTTCATAGAGCCAATGAGCTAAGAAAAGTAATTACTTAAGTGGATTTCATGAAGAGTAGAAAGATGATTGTGCCACATTAAATAACAATTGTATCCTTAATGATGTGTTGGACTATAATACAAACATCCTTCTACCATTATATGCACTACAATATACCTTTCTAATTACTCTGGTGGCTTCCTGTTCCTTTATTAAGACGCTATGCTTTCAGAGACTATGTGAGCATTATGTGAGCTTTTTTTATAAAAAAGCTACAGGGAGTGCAGCTGCATGGTCATTGATAAATTGGTTATAAATTACTGACATATATATGAATATAATTATTATTTTATTCTTTTTTCTTTCCTTCATGATTTATTTTTTTTCTTGGAAAAGATCTAATGAAATTAAATAAAATTACTTCTCTGGGTTTCTTTGGTATTTCTAGGTACGTATTATAACTACAGATAATTAATATGGCAGATTCATAACAACACAGCAGACTTAAGAGACAAATGTAGAATAGAGTAGATAATTTAGTATTGTTAGATTCAGTGATTTCTTGCTTATGGTCTGTGAACCCTTTGAGACCCTTGGGCTTCCTGTCAGTGGTCCCTGAAAAAGCTGTTTTGTTATCTGAGAGCTTAAATATGCTACATGGGTACTCCTGTCCACTAAAAATATTTTCAGATTGTCTGCAAGCTCAGAAAGATTGAAAATCACTTCTCTATTTCAGTGCTCATATTCTGTCCCTTGGAGATATAAATCCTATCAATCATTAGTTTCAATTTCCTTATGTTCTATCAGCATAGGGAGTTTACACTTGGACCCAGTCAAAGTTTGCAGACATTAATAATCCCTTTGGAAGAAAAGAAAAAAAAAAAAAAAAAGCTTGTTTATGTGGAAAATTTTCAAAGTATATAGAAGGATTGAGGAATAGGAAAAAAGTCATAAAATTGGAAAATTCTGGATTCTCCGTCAGAGTTTCACTTTGCTTTTACAGTAGAATATTTAATGCAGAAAGAAATTTAAATAAGTGAACACAATAAAATGTAAGAAGTATTTTTTTTCTTCTCTGTTGTCTCTTCGTGTACTCCTTTAACTCCTAAGTCCTGTTCATCTGCTATTAATGCCACATAGTGATAATTCTGTCTACTCTACTTCTATGCACACTGTACAACAGTCTCAAATCAGGTGGTCAAAGCCACGTCTTAGGAATTTCGTCAGTAAACTGGTAGAACACTGTCCAAGTTACTTTTCACTGCTGGGTGACCTGAAGTTAGATTAGGCAAAAGAGAACAATATTCTTCTTCTGAAAACCAGATTTGATCCTTTCCATACCATTAATACGAAAAATATCTGTGATCGAACACTTTGGTGGTTCTCAACAATATTATATACCCTTTGCAAAAAACTAAGACATTATACAGCTAGTTTCATATTTGACTGATCACACACTGTCAAGTTAAGAAGAAACACTGCCCATAATTTGGAATAAAACCCACTTACACAACTCATGTAATTAAAATAATTAATTTCCTACAACCAACTTGGTAGCTATGTATTTTCTCTTTAGTTCAGAATTCTTGCTGCTACAGTAAGAGCTCTGTGCTTAGATTGCGTGCTAGGCAGAATTATGGGAATCTTTAAAAATCCTCTGCTGTGCTACTGTGTTGGCTAAACTGAAGATTAGGCAATGGTCTCTGGAAAGCAAGCAGAGTGGCCCCTGTGATACTTCATTTGAACAGTATATATTTAGCCATATATTTCTTCTTTCACAATCAGTCACAAGAAGCCTGAGCGAAAAAAAATTGTTGCTGAGTAAAGCTACAACTAATTTTTGAGCTAGGATGAGCAAGTAGAAACTGGGAATAACTTTTCATTCTTACCTGGACACTGTTTCTTCTGCAGTTTCCTTTTCTCAATATTTACCAGAATTTGGTAAATACTTACATTACGCTTACCATGAGGTGACCAATCCTGTCTGTCCATTTTCTGGGATAGGACATCTATAGATCTTTTGCTTTGTTCTGAAACATCAGAAGTTACCTGCCATGGAGACTAAATTAAAAATAATAATAATAATCCTTTCTTCAAAATTAAAATAAAATAGTAAAAATGCATAGCATGTGGCATTTTCATCTGCCTTCTAAGGGAATAAACGTTGCTTGGAAAGGAATAAAAATGAGAAACTCAGCAAAGAAGGTTACATGTAACATCTGAGGGCTTAGAATTATCACAGCACACATCTTTCTGCCTGCTGCAGAGAATGGTAAGTCAGTCTATCTTAAAGTCTGGGAAAAACTACTTTCTCCCAAACTAATAGCTCATATAGCATGAACCATAATTTACATCTGGAACACTGAGAACCTTCTTCAGTAAGAAATGTCAACTACATTTAGGCACCTAAGTGAAAATCTTTGGTCATAGAAACCTTAGGTCAGAAACTGCATTTCTTTTCAGTGTCCAGACTTTGCTGGGACATTGATTTTGAACAAGGAGTCTAATATTCTTTCTTACTTGAAGATCTTGTACTTAGTAATGCTTCTGCCTAAGAAAAAAATTGAATTTCCCAACTTTCTCCCATGTTGGGGAACAACCTTTGTTTTCCAGGTGCATTTCTTGTCCAGATCACTAGCTGGAGGGAAACTGAGACACACAGGCATAAAATGACTTGCCTAAGATTGTAGGCAAGGTGCTGTGGAGGTAGGAAGAGAGCCTACATATGAAATCTGTATCTGAAACACAAGTCCATTCTTCTCCTGTTGAAAGAGGGAATACCATAAGCATCTGTGAATCTGATTAGCTGCTAAGGTTTATGGCCAGGATGGAATATGTTTTTGCAAAATTGACCCTGCAATACCCTCGGTGCTTAGGCAGTGCACCACACCTACCATGGTATGTAGATCTGTTTCTCCAGACAGACTGCACAGAAGCGTCCATCAGAAGAGTGTTCGCATGGTACCTCTTTGCTTTACAAACAAGCCAGTGGATTTTGTGTTGCAATGCTTAGAGGCACACAGCATCAGGCTGTGTAAGCTATTCACGGGGGAAATGGTGCTGAGATGCAACGGTGCCTGTTCCAGCAGTGCGTGAGCTTTAGAAGCTAACAGAAGCACAAAATCAGATTTGTTTTGAGACATTTCACCTTCGTTTTTACTAGAGTATCAGGAAGCAGATTGTTCTGACGCTGTGAAGGGTGTTGCCTGTTGCACGCAGTTGCCTGTTCCTCAGTGCTGGTCCTGAAGGTGTTGCAGAGGTTTCACATTCCACCTTGGAGTGAGCTGGACTTATGAACTGGAACTGAGATCAGAACTGGCAGCCAGGCCCATGCCAAATTGAAGTTTTATTTATTTGGTCATTTCATTGCAAGGTAGACACTGTGTCTGTGGTTTACATCTTTAAAATCAAATAAACTATTTATATATGTTGAAGAACTGTAGGACACATAGGCCTTATTCACTAATATTTTTATGGTTTCTTTACACTTGACAAGTAAAGAATTTGTGAAAGTGTTTTTTGTACCCAAATCCCACTGATTTCTTGATGGTTTGTGTGTGTGTGTGTGTGTGTGTTTTCTTTTTAAAATTAAGAAAAGGTATGATCTAGATTAGTAACATAGACTCAGCTCTCACTTTTCCTAACATGCAGCATGGACACTTCTGAAAGATTTTTTAATACTTTTTTTTTTTTTAATCTGAATACAGTTGATGAAAACTTAAGAAAACACCATCAACTTTTATCTATTTAACATTTTCGTGTTATTATATGAGGATACTTGTATGAATTTCAGGTCAGAGTGAAAATATAAATTAGATACTGTTTTTTTTTCCCTTCTATCCCGAAAATATTGATTTGTTTACAACACCGTGGAAAGCCTTATGCAAATTTTCTTGCTACACCGTATCCATTATACCTTAAAGAGAAAATAGGCTTATAAAAATTCTCAAAACAGCTATTACTTGTAGAAAAGGAAACTGAAAGGTCTACAGTCTCTCAAAGTGTCAATGTTATTAGCTCAGGCTTCAGCTTCCTCTAGCCTAAGTTAGAGGAAGAAATCAGAAGCGGTCTTTCATGGTGACAAATTCCTGTGAGCTCCAGATGAAGCCAGCAACACCACAAAAAGGCTATTGTCTGGGCTTATACTTTGGTCCTGCAGACAAGGGGGCTCCTGGATGTTTTCGCTTCTCCTGCTGAAAGTTCGTCAGGTTGCTCCTTCACACACCTTCATGGCTACACCACCTGCTGAACACATTGCAGGATATGTGAAAGGGCATTAGTAGTTTCAGTCTGCGTTACTGTCATCCTAAAGCACAATCTTGCCATGCACTTTGCACTGTGAGGGCAGGAAACCAGTATCTTTCCTAGTAATGACTTCCAGTTTACAGCCTTCATTTGTTATATTTCCTCAATAGCTGTTGTGTTGAGATTAACTGCATAAATGGTCTGCAGCTGGCTGTTATGAATTAAGGGAGTTTAATCAAAGTATTTCTAATGTACAGCATAATGATAATACATGGGGGAAGTACTATTTAAGAGATAATGATGGCTTCAGAAGATCACTGTTGTAATGTTTAGTGCATATGCCTTCAGCATTGAATTTGTTGTTGTTCTGAATATGCTTAATGGATCAGTGAAAAGCTGCCTAATGTGGGATTGTTTGATGGGGCTGACAGAGCTGGAATTAGCCCATTGCTGTTTACTGCATACAGCCATTAAGATTAATTGCTGCCAGATAATTTTGACTGTTTTTATCTTCGGGAAAAAGTGTCACTAATGGGTTTATAAATTGGTTCACTATTACTAATAGTAAGGCCAGTGTAACAGGAGAGGATGTCAGCAGCTAATTCTAAAGATAAAGGTAAAAAGTATGAAGTACTATATGACTTGCTAGTTTTAAGGGATAATGTTATCTAATAACAGACAGACTGATATATGATGCTCATTAATGCTATTTCCCGGGCTTTGGGTTGAACCTAATAGATGCTAATAAAGTCTTATTTGATGTACCATTAAAAAGCTCAATCTGTTTTCTGCATTAATGCGCAATGTTGTTTATCACATTTTCAGTGACTAAAACCCAAACCTTCAATCTGTTACATAACTAAACTGTATCAGGCTAGTTATACCTATTTTTGCCTTTGTTTAGAGACATGGAAAAATTTATAGGGCAACCACTATCCTGTATGTACTGTACGCAATTTGCAGCACTCAGCATCCTGTCAACAAGGACAATACTTCAGATTTTTTGTAAGGTATCTTCTTTTGCATATTTCATCACTGGTAAATTCTGCAATTCTGCAAAGAACTCCATCTAAGAAAGAAATTAATTTGTTTGCAAGTGTTAAAGAAATAGTGGTGTGATATGGGCAAAACATTGTCCAAGGAGGACAAACCCACATTAGAAGTTAATAGTCTGGTACACCACATACACATGCATGTGTAGTGCCTCTAATTTGCTATGTATTAAAATGAAAGTCCTTTGTGCACTGAGTCTCAAATATATCCCTTGTATCTAAGGGCATTGACAAGGGAGTGGGAAGAACATGCACTAAATAGATAGAAACACAGACAAGGAATGCTTAATGAAGAGGGAAAACCAATAACTCATGAGTAGTGAAGTTGTTCTTTTCTCAAGCAGAGATAGTGTAAATTATGAAGTTATTCCCTTCTTGAGTCAAAAGAGCATTTGTATTTTTCATTACCAATTTTTATACTGTGCTAAGAACATCATCAATGTTTTTGAAGGGCTGTGGATAGTAAAACAGCTGTCATCTAAAAAAAAAATTAGATCTCCAGCAACACCGGGAGAAGCTTTACGCACTATTTTTCCCTTTCAGAATGCTAGCACATGAGGATATTTGAGCAGCAAAAAGGAAAAAAATCTTGGATGCTAGGATCTGTATTTGCTCTTTCTACTGTAGTATTCCAGGTGGCATTTTATTTCTTTGCCATTAAGGTCATGAAGCCTTTATCGTGGTTTAGACACTTTTCCCATGCAGCATTCTCACCTTTTGCTATGCTTATGTCATTTGCCTACCTATTAGATGTAGGGGAGTGGTTGCAGTCTGAACATTCTTCCCTCTGTTTACGTCTGAGCGTTGCACAGTGCTGCCTGGACATATCTATTCAGTCTTGGAGGTTTTTTATGTTTGGATTCTGATTTCCTTCTCTCAGATATGCCCCACCACTGGCTACAGTATCCATATCCAATCAATCATTTTCCAATTAAACCTTTGTCTGTACACAGATCTAGCACTGTTTTGACTTAAATCGATTTAGAATCAGTTTCATTAATTCAGTACAAACTCTACGTAGATACATTAATGTTGGCTTACAAGCAGCTTATTTTGGTTTACTTTTAACTCAATATAAGTTAAACCATGCTCTGTCAGGCTTATATTGATTTAAAAGAGCTGACACAACCGATATCACTGTTTTAGCTACATTGATTTTAAATCCTGTTCTTAGTTAAAGCAATGCAATTTGCACATAGTTCCAAATTTTGCTCCCAAAAATTGTTGCCAGTGTTTGCAAGCACAGCCCTTTATAGATGCCCATTAGCCTCTCCTTTCTGTTGTTAATGATTCTAAATAATGTCTTGAGGCAAGTCTTGATTAGGTTGTTAACCAAGCACTCTGTGGCAGGCAATTTAGGATGACAGTTAACACAAAAATTATTCCAGAATAAGGTATGGTGTTGTTTAAATGCAGAGTGGCTGTACTGGAGCACTTCAGTGTAGAGACATTTGGACAGAACAGAATATCCCTCCCCTGCTCCAGAAGGGAATGGATCTCCTGTTAGATCCACCAGCCCAGATGCCTTGGGCACCTCACAGCATCTCAAAGGGTGAAAGACTGTCTACTTATTTGAAGGATACCTCCCTCTCATTCTGAGTTAAGAATGTTGGGGTGTTTTTGTGGGTTTTTGTTGTTTTTATTGTTTGTTTTTTGTTTTTTGGAGTTTTAAGTAATCTGCATAGAAAGTAAATGGTCAGTCAGATAGAAAAGGCAAGAAGGAAAGAAAGAGGGAGAGAAGGACATCTAAGGATGTTTTAGACAGTCCTCTCACAGTGGTATCTTATTTTGCTACGATGGTCCTCTACCTTGCAGATGCACCTGTTTTGGGTCATGCCACACATGCAGTGGCGTGCTTCCTAATCTGCTGTTTGGTACAAAGCTGTTCTGATTATGGATTTGCAGACACAGCATGTTCATCCTAAACAATCTTTTCCAAAACAAGCACAGATTTTGGACTGCTTACTGTAAAAGCAGCAGTCACTAAACTTACTTGACTGATTGTTTCTAACCCAATATCTGCAAAACTATATCTTGCAGAACACAGGGCCTGATCTTCCTTACAATAAAGCCAATCTAATACAGACAGGGCTTTACTAAGTTTACATAGTAGCACTAGTGCCAAGGAATACAAGGAATACAAAGAGTCCGTATTTATTGTGCAGTACAGCATAAATGTAACTTGATCATTTTTTTCCTGAAAAACTTGATTTATTCATTTACTTATTTATTTTTTCCTGTAAAGGAGGACTATCACAATTTATGTTCATTCTCAAACTGAGCACCCGAACTTCCTGAACTTCCGAGCTCACAGCTGCTTGTGGCAGTGTGTGAATGGCAGCTATCTCACTGGAGGAGGGCTTCCACATTGCAATCCTGGAGGAATGCTCAGACTCAGCACAGTCCCAGCCAGCCCCCCAAAGATCAAAGATGAAGGTATAGGCCTGTTATAAACTTACTCGAAGCACTATTTTTTTCAGCCATATATGTTCTATAATGTATGAACTGGGGACGATGGGCACTTTCCAAACTTTCAATTACTCTTCAGATTCAGTAATTCCACATAGTTGCCTGGAGCAAAACCATCCCCATTAGTTTCTTGAGCAAGAATCAGTATTATTGCAGGGCACAGCCGTATCCGCATAGATCTTGGGACACTGTTTCCCTGGTCCTTTGCACAGTCCCATGTCAGTGACTCTTGCATAATTAAAATTGCTGAGAATAGGACTCAACATCAGATCTGCATTGTAGTACCTACCAGGACCTGCAGGACACTATGAGATGCCTTACACAGGGAGTAGGCTTTTTCGGTAGCCAGTTTAAAGCAGAAACTTCACTAAGGTGCTTTACAGCACTGCCTTTCACTTTCCATTGACTGGATAGGAAGTCCTATGAGACTAAGTTCCTACCTTAGACACTTCATTTAGGTATCTAAATTTAGACACTGCAACGAGTCTTATAATTTTCTTTTTTTCAGAAAGATTTTTGGTTTGATTGTTTTCTTTCAGGATGAAATTCATCCTTCTGCAACAGCCATGTTCAGGACAGAGAACTCTTCTATTTCTTTTTAAACTCTCATTCAAAGACCTTATTTCAAAGCAGAGCAAACCCCAGATTAAGCCTCACAAAGTCCTGTTTGGGTTTAGTCATCCAGCAAGATCTCTGTCTTGGAAAGGATCTGTGCCTAGAGGGATGCATAGAGTTTAGTCTGACCCATTAAGCAGGTACAAGTTTGACCACACAGTCTTGTGTCTCACTTCAGCCTAGATGGTTGGGGAATTTGTCAGGCCCCTGGAAATTATTAAGTGTTACATTAATTGCTTCTTTTCACTTGCCACCTTCTTGAGCTTTTGCAGTTCATATTTTTGAACTTTTCTCAGCAGTCCAGACCATTAGGAATGTCTTTTTTATTTTTTTTCACCCATAGTAAAAGCAGCGGTTATCAGGTAATAACGGGATTTTTGAAGCTGAGGCATTAAAAATACCGAGAGTGGCAAAATGATTAAATCACAAGCCTTGCCAACATCATAAGATGTCTTTCTGTCCTTTCAAGACTGGTTTACGTATATCTGTCTGAAGCAAATTCTCAAGTGAAATTGCTTTTTTTTACGTATACACAGACTTACATGGATGAACCCAAGCCATGGATAAATGTTGTGAAAGCATGGGCTGATAGGTCCTGCAGCCATTCTATCTGTCAATGTCAAAAATCCTTTGTCTGATTCCTAAAATGTTATTTTATCACCACCCAAAGATATGTGGGGTGCTTTCCAAAACTGAAGTACGACTGTAGAAAGGGCAAAACTTTCTCTCCCTAAATTTGTGCTTGAAAATGATGTGCTGAAATTTTCAAATTGACCTAATTAAGAATACTGTGAACAAATGGAGAGATTTAACACAACAAATGAAATAAGTTGGATTCTAAAAAAATAAATTCAAGGCATGGCAATATTATCCTGAAATTAAACTCCTTAATATGGAAGATTGTCTCAGCTTCAGACAGTTTCAGGCCAATTCTTCCCAGACTGCAGCTATTACCTCAAAAAATTACATAACTTGCCTTTTTTCTGAAAATCGCTGGAGCCCGACTGGTGCTCCATTATTAACATCAGAGCTGTCAGCATCTCAGGGAGGCAAGAGAAGAAAGCAAAGCATTCCTACCAGCAGCAACAAAACCATACTTGCACTTAGAGAAATCTTTCTTCAATCCTCTTTACTCCAAGCAGAGAACTACTTAAAGTACAGTATGCGGAAGGTGGGATTCATTTCACTTTTGCTATCTAGGAGTTAGAAGCCTCTGTTAGATGTCTATAAGTAAAAGTCAGCTTGACTCCCTCTCTAGACAATGAGGAGAGAGAGGCACCTCCAGAGGGTGATTCATCCCATCTGAAGACAGGTATGGAAGAGAGATAGAAGGAATCACCCTTTGGAGATGCCTATCTCTTTCCAGTGACTACAAAGGGAGTCTGTGGTGTGCAGCTTAAATTTGACAGCTGAAGTTATGTGAGATGAAATCTAATCCTAAGCATAAATAACACAGGTGTAGCTTTACTTGCCTGTACTGAACAGAAAGTTATTAGTGATGTTACTGAAAGTGTTCTGCATTAAAAATTCACGTAGTGTTTGGTGCTTATTAGTGAGCATGAACTAATGTGATACAGTGTGTATAACTATACTGCTATGTCATCAATGTCTGAGAATCAGTAAAAGGTAGGAATGGCAAAATTATGAAGAGATCATGATTCCTAAGGGAACTTGGGGCCCCGACCAGCTTTGAGTGTTCTTGTTTCTCAGTGCTACTTGTTTATGAACTGTTCCACAGTAATGACAACCCTGGACATCTTTTACTATCATCTAAGCACCTTTTAATCTGTTCTAGATGATATCCTAACAGCACGGCATGTTTGTTGACTTTTCATACTACCAGATATGTACAGGATGTGGAACTACATTATAAAAAAACTCTTAAAAACTTAGAATGTATTTCTTTCACATGATGTGTACTAAGTCTTCAGGTGATCAAAGTACTATTCATTTTAGTTGTTTAAGCAGTAATCTGTGTGGCACCAATGGATTTATTTATTTATTTATCAATATCTTTATTGATGACCTGGATGAGGGCATTGAGTGCACCCTCAGTAAGTTTGCAGATGACAGCAAATTGGCTGGGAGTGTGGATCTGCCTGGGGGGAGCGAGGCCCTACAGAGGGATCTGGACAGGCTGGAGAGCTGGGCTGAAGCCAATGGGGTGAGGTTCAACAAGACCAAATGTCGGGTCCTGCACTTCGGCTACAACAACCCCAGGTGATGCTACAGGCTTGGGGCAGAGTGGCTGGAAGACTGTGTAGAGGAAATGGACCTGGGAGTGTTGATTGATGCTCGGCTGAACATGAGCCAACAGTGTGCCCAGGTGGCCAAGAAGGCCAAGGGCATCCTGGCTTGCATCAGAAACAGTGCTGCCAGCAGGAGCAGAGAGGTGATTGTCCCCCTGTACTCAGCACTGGTGAGGCCGCACCTCAAGTACTGTGTCCAGTTTTGGGCCCCTCACTGCAAGAAAGACATCGAGGCCCTGGAACATGTTCAAAGAAGGGCAACAAAGCTGGTGAGGGGTCTGGAGCAAAGGCCATATGAGGAGAGGCTGAAGGAGCTGGGAATGTTCAGCCTGGAGAAGAGGAGGCTCAGGGGAGACCTTATTGCTCTCTATAACTTCCCAAAGGGAGGTTGTGGTGAGCTGGGGGTCGGCCTCTTCTCTCGTGTCATTAGTGATAGGACTAGAGGGAATGGTTTCAAGCTGCGGCAGGGGAGATTCAGGCTGGACATTAGGAAACATTACTTCTCAGAAAGGGTGGTCGGGCACTGGAATGGCCTGCCCAGGGAGGTGGTGGAGTCACCGACCCTGGGGGTGTTCAAGGAATGATTGGATGTTGTGTTGAGGGACATGGTTTAGTGGGAGCTATTGGTGATAGGTGAACGGTTGGACTGGATGATCTTGTAGGTCTTTTCCAACCTTGGTGATTCTATGATTCTATGAATTGCTTACACATTGCTTCATACTAATCCCATCGAGTGTCAGCGGGGACTTGTGAAGTAGCAGCTCTTGACCCTGTCTCTCCTCCAGGTTCCATCCAGTGTCCCAGTGACACCAAAGCTTATTTCAGTTCACTCTAACATTAGACAGGGTTGTGCTGGAACTAATGAGGCTGGTGGGTGCTATGCCATAACATGCTGCAGGATCTATCATGATAGGGTTGACTGAGGATGCAAAGCCTTCTGAAAATGTGGCAGAAGTAATGGCACAAACCAGCATAACAGAAGATTAGGATTCCAGTGTCTAAGCTGCTCTCTGGCCTTTTTTTTGTAGAAGTGTGGGAATATTCAAATGGACTTTATCTGGTCACGGCTTTGGCTATATTAATGGAGGAAACCAAAGTTTAGCTTTTGCTTTTCCAGCCCCTACTAGACAGGACATCAAAAGTAGAAGCATTCAAAATACCTCTGCATCCTTATTATTTATCTTTATTAATATCTTCTTGAAGATAAAATTAGATAGACATAATGTTATGATTTTGGGATCAGAATTTTAAAGGCTCTTTCAAATCAACCTTGTCACCACCCAGACTCTGCTGAACTTTGCCATGGGCATCCATATAGCTAAGGTTTCACATCAAGAATTTTCCTCTGATTTAAATCAAATTGAGTAGAGAACAGAGGCCTTTTTATTTAGTTTCAAGAGACTTCTTTGGAAGATCTAAATTCAAGTATATCTGAGTATTTCATCACTACTTAGATGTTCTGTCAGCTCTGTCTTTTAAATCTAGGTATTTTTAGTATTCTTAGTGTAACACATGCATGAGAAAATACTGTAGCTGTGAAAGTCCAGATTGTGCAATCTACTAACCTAGAAGGTACTGTCACTTTTATGTGCCCTATATTTTATTCATCCATAACTCAAATAAACGCAGATTTTTATTTTTTTTTTAGAAATTTATCTTTAGCCCTTGCCTTGCTTCCCAGTCCTCAGTGTTTGGAATTTGAGAATCAGGTCATCTGGATAAAAGCTACAGTATTTACTTGTATGCTATGCATCCTCGGTAAGCAGCACTACGCAAATAAATTGCATTTTACACCTTCCTATAGGAAAATTTTCAAAATATTCCAACTGGATGGATTTCGCTTCATTGTTCATAAAGATATCAATTTGTTTTTCATGGTATTCTTCACCTTAGGCAAATAAAACTAAAATCAGAAATTTATATTTAAATCATCCATCTAGAGAGAATGATTTATAAAGTGCCACTTGGAGAATATTTCGGTCTAAGTTATCTAATGGTTTTCTAAAATTAGATGCTACTTTCAAAAATCAAAACTGTTAGAGTTCTTAACATAGCACCTTTTTAGAGAGATTATAACATACACAAACATCTGGGAAAAATTCTGGAAGAACAAGTTGTGTCAGATTTGAATGTGTTTAAAGCAACACATTAAAAGTACTGGCAAGGTTACATTTGTAGGAAGAAGCAAATTGGCTGAAACCCTGACCCCACTGAAATTAATGAGATTTCACCCTTTGTCTTTACTATTCAGATATGTCCCCTGTGACCATGACCATGAGACAGATTCTTGCACAAGGACATTTGAAATGGTAGGCTCTGTATCTTGAAACAGTAGGTACATTTGGCGTTTCTGTGCTTCAGCATTTCTTGCAGTCAGCGCACAATATGTGTCCCAGCTTGAAGGCTTCTAATAGTTGATAAAAGATAAAAATAAATGTTGCTATTTACAGATCCAAAAAATTCTTCAGAGCAGGAGTGAAAATGTTTTGACTGCTTCATAAAACAAGTGTGAAAAATGGGCAGTGAATAATTTTGAAAGGGTCAATATTAAATGTGTATTACTGCTGATAAATCCCAGCTAGAAATTAGAGCAAACTTAAATAAAAAATAAATAAAAGGATCAGATCTTCATTCTGCAGACTCAGTCTAGTCTAGTTTCCTGTATTGGAGTGTTGTGTCTTCAATGCTCCTGTCTTTTATAAAAGCATATTCTAGTATCTCCTAAGATTCAGCAATTTTTATGGGGCCACTACTTCACTACTTTCTTTCAATCACTTGATTTTATAGGGTCAAAAGTCTACAATACATTCCAGGATGCCTCTGACCCTTGAAAGCACATTGCACGAGATGTGAAGGCAGCAACTAGCTTTTGCCTGAAAGCAAGAGCCAGGTTGCCAGAGAACTTAAAACTACCACAAAAAAATAGAGATGGCAAGATTTGGGGAAATCTAGGGAAAGAGGACAAAGCTAAGAAAGGAAGAACTGAAGGAGATGGTTGGAAGGACACTATGAGAAGTGCTCAGGTCTCACTCTATGAGGCAATACAGCACTAACTACACTGAGAAAAACCAATCGGGCCATAAAAGTTGAAGCCAGTAAAATAAAAATTGTGAAAGAAGAGAGGGTTGGACCCAGGAAGACAGAAATGGACAAGGTGTTAAAAAGCATTTAGTAAAGTGTTGGCTCAAGGACTGCCCTGTCTTTCCCAAAAGCAGCAGCAGCTGCAAGACCATCTTGGCAGGCCCCACAGCCCCCATCAGTGTGTCTTCCATCTGCCTATCATCTGGTACTGCAGAGGTTTTCAGCTGCTGTGGCAGAAGCAAAACTCAGTTTTGGTTCCAGGCCTGCAGAGTCCTGGCATTGCTGGCTATCAGAAATACCCGTCATTACTGAATCTCTAACAGATTCAAGAATGATCTGGGGCAGCTACCAGCAAAAAGACTCAATCTTTCACATTAAAATAAAAAAAAAAAAGTCAATTTTTCTACTGATTAGGAAATGCTCACTGCCTATGGCCTGCAGCTTGGTGGTCCTGGCTTCACCTCATGCCCAACTGAAATCACGTGAATAGGATATTGTCTTCAAGGGCACAACTTCTGTCTGTAAAGTCAGTCATATTATGAAGTAATCTGCCAAGGACCTTCACTGATTGAAATGCTAATGTGTAAAACCCTTTGCTAGCTACAGTACAACTGGGACAAGGCAGTGTGATTTGTTAGTAGACAACCTATCACTCTTTTCTTAAGTGCTTCAGTAAAATCTGAGACAAAAAAAAAAAAAAAAAAGGATTGATCAAATGTATTTGGATTTTCTGCAAGATCTGGGGGGGGTACTCCAAGGTTGCATACCTCTAATACTGTTTTGTATGCTAGTGTTACAAAAAAACTGTGTGAACACTGAGCTGACCATGGTTAGGGATGGCACAAAGATAGCACATTAAAGAAGTTTACAAATACCTCCAGAAGAGAAGAAAGTGAGGTGAAAGGACAGCATGGTAGCAGGTGAAATTCAGTGAAGGCAGGTTAAAGTATGTGCAAAGAGGAATAATTTGAACTACAGAGAGCTCTGAGTTTAAAGAGCGATGAATTTAAAGAGAAGCAAATATAAGTTAATGAAAGTACCTTATGAAAGTGAAAAGTGGTGTTTGCTGCTGAGTTGTTTGCTGAAAGAAGTTTGGCATCCCAGAAGGCATCAAAGAAGAAAAGAAAGTAATGATACGGAAATTTCTATACTGTTGGTATATGACAGTGGCATAGAATTAGTGGGCAAACCATCTTTTCAAGAGATATTCTCCCGAAAAGAGAAAAATGCGTAGCAGAAAAATATAGAGATTCAAAAATGTTTGTGAAAATCATTAAAAGACATGATATAAGGAAAAAGGAGTTTTTCAAGAAAAGGTTATATAGCTAGTGCTTTTGTACATTAACCTCCTCTAATGACAGGACATCACTTTCTGACCAAGTAGTTACCAGTGTACCAGTAAAAGATTCTGGAAAGTAGAGGTAAGATATAAAAGTAGTCTCAGCCCTGGACAAGCCCAGCACAGCAATTCTTATGTCAAAACAACTTGCCATCAGCATTAAGTTCATGTTTTGGCTGTATGACAACTCCTGTCCTTGCTTGGATCCCCTGCCTAAACTCTGACCTCATTGCCTACAAGAAACTTGACAGAGGGGCGAATTCTAAGAGACGCTCCAGCTCTTACAGGTTTATAGGGATCAGGTAGAGGTGAGGATACCCCTAAACTTTCTGATGGATGAAAAGTTGCACCTTCTCAGGTTGAGAACATGCAATGGAGTGTGACTTCATAATTGACCAAATATGCCAAAAGCTTATGTCAGCTTTGGTACCTTCCTAGAAACCAAGATCCATCAGACAGGATACAGATTCACAGAAAATCAGATTTTGTTAGTTCCGGGGCTCAAGGCACTTGTTTCAAAATTCACCCCACCATTCTTATAGAACAATCAGGCACAAGGATACCTCTTCACCAACAGGTAAAGTTGCATCTGGTCTGCTCTTGCAGAGAGCTCTTCAGGTATTTTATAGTAAGCAAGATGATGTTTAGGGTCAGGATTTTCTCTGTATTTCAGGATTGGAATTGGACAGATCTAGAGCTTGCATCCCTCTGAATGCTTACTTTTTACTTAGGCCTGTCCTGGATGCTAGGCTTACGGGGGTAATGGACAAATTTGTTACCGAAACAACATGCAGTTTAAATGATGTAGACTTTCTGAACCCTAATACAGCCACTGTACTGCACATGTGACAAATACAGACATTGCCACATAGAAAACCATGGTCAGATGTTAACAACCCCTTTCCTGACCAGTGTAAAACAGTTGCTGTACTATTTGTGTTCCCATCATTGCCAAAATTCCACCATGAAAAAAGCTTTACCATCCTTTAAATTCCTAAAGATCCTAATAGATCTGAGCCCCAAACTCATGAACATTATGTATTTAAGTTTTAAGCATTGTTGCACATACATATCCACATAGAAGTATGAATCTGAATATCAGTCCAAAGACCATTGAGTACATTGGCCCATTCAATGCAATTAAATAAATCCTGGACAAGAATGCATCTTTTCATTTTTATTTTCCTTTTCTTAGTCAATAACAACTAGTAACTTACTTTGTAGTTTAGAATGTTATTGTCTTCCCTTTTATTCTCATCTGCAGTAATTTTTTTCTTAATTCTGCTCCAGACTCTTTCTTCTTTTAAAGCCTAATTATTTCCTTATTATCTGTCCATGCCACCTCCCTCCTCCCCATTCACTGTGCTCAGTTTCTTACCCTGTCATACCTTACTGGCAAATTCTTATCTTCACCAGTCTTTGAAATCACTTACTCCTCACCAAGTACTTATCACTTTATCACTTCTTTGACTGCTTTTTTTGTAAGTCAGGCTGCATCAATATTGATAAAATAAATGATCTTGAGGCCATTCTCTGCACTGAGAAAATCTAGCACAAAGTAATATTCATTTACACTCCCTTATCTTCTGAGATAGGCTGGCCAGAGCCAAACACCCAGAAGTGACCTTTGCTAATTCCCAAATTCAGCCCAGGAACTGTTTGAAAACTGAATTACTCAGGGCAAAACAAAACGTATCAGAAACATTCAGACTTTCTGAAATGGACAGCCTGGTTCTGGTACCATCTCTAACACTGTTAAATTTACTACCACAGCCATATTCACCCGCGGCAGAAACAATATCTCAGGCAGTAATGTAGATAACAGCTGATTCTTCTGGTTTGCAAGAACTATAATTCTGAACCAGAATCAAGTCTGTTTTTTTCCCCTATTTAAACTGATTTCTAGTTTTGAAGTTTAGTTGTTGGCTTCTCGGATGCTGATAACTCTGAAGCTGCCTGAAGCCGATCCAGCTTCTCTGCTGAGCAGGCAGTATATTATTTTTTGCCATAAAGGAAACAACTTTGAAAGGCAGCTTGTTGACTGTGTAAAGGATGGATGTAGAGGACTTGCATTCAGAGCCAATGCTTTTCCTGCCATCTTCCCCAAAGAGATGTTAAACCTGGAAACCAGCAGTTTCATAGGCAAATTCTAGGCTTAGGCATAATCAAATAGTCTCAGCACAGCAAAATTACTGCACATCAGCGAGGCTGTGGCAACTGTCCACCACAAACACAAGATAACGGGACATACATTAGTCCACAGTGAAAAGGGGCTAACCTATGCCAAATTACTCTGAATATGCTACGGGCTAAGAGCATTTGCACAGGCTATTATTGAGACTGAGCTGATGCATGGCAACAGTTAACCAGAGTAATTTGATCATGTGTCTGGTCTCAAAGACGAAATAGACTCTAAATTGCTAGTATGGCATATAGGAGACATAGCGATGACATTCTGTTGCATTACCATCTGACCTAACATGAGAATAAAAGATATACTCCCTTCCACCACTATTTTAACACAACATTTTTACCAGCCTGAATTATGAAAACAAAAAAAAAAAAAAAAAAAAAGCTATATTTAAACCTACAAAATGCAGTTTATTCCACTTTGATAAGGCATAACTTTTTTTAGCAATTGTAATCTGTAACATTACAGCCTTAGGAGGTAATTTACTAAATAGGACGAAATTAGCTGATTTTTGGACCATTTAAAGGAACGTTTCTGTTGAAAGCATATAAAATGTATTAAAGTAATCTCCAAAGTCTTTGCCCCTGCTTGAGATTTTAATTTACTCAGAGCTAATAAATTATCCCCTTTCAGAAGCTATTGAAAATTTTCACTTACATCCTTTTTAAAACTTAATGTGTTCAATTGAATCCCAAGCAATTTTTACACACGTACACAGCGCTTGAGGTGGTCACTCCACCAAGGTGAAGGCTGAAAAGAGGTTAGATTAGCACTAACTCCTCTGCCCTTTGGGACTGCCGGGTGCTATTAATGAATGTGAATTCCCTCCGCCCCCAGAGCTCTCCCTCTTTGCACGCACTGGTCTGGCTGTCGGGTAATTACTTTTTCACAACTGCATTTAACAAAATGCCGTGTTCAGAACCCAGGCCCATTTTCTCTCCAGCTGAAGGATGCGGCTGTAATCAGGGTAGGGAGCTGCAGATCTGGGTCACCCCAGCGCTTGGGTTAGCTGGGACACAAAGGCTTGCTTCATCTCAGGCAGGTCTCCGTGTTACAGTTGTGCACTTATCAGAAATATTTTTTCAGGCTATCAATTATTATATTTGAGCATCGCATCCTGGCTCTGGGGAGCCCTTAGCAAGCTGTAGCAAAAAATCAATCCAGTTTTACAACTTTTACCTTGGCACAGCTCCAACTCTTTATCTACCTCATGCAGTTATTTAAAGATGCGGTGGCTATTTTTTTTTCTTCTGGTGCAGAGATATATTCCCAGGTAGGACTTGCCCTTGTTGTCTGTAATACCCTTTGCGTGGGTGAGTTTGGGTGGGGTTACACTGTGATGCTGTTTTGGTGACAATCAGGGCACCCTTGTCTGGCTGGGTACGATGCACCCAGGTCTCCCAGGCATTGCGTGTTTGGTGGCAGCAGCCTTCTTATTTCAGCAAGCCTACACGTGTCAGAGCCCACTCTCCTTCAGATTGCTTTAAAATTGCCAGCAGCTGCAAGTAATGGCAACCGAACATTTCTCCACGTTTATTTCCAGCTTTATTTTCCCAGTGAGGACCTGACCTGGGAGGTACCGGGCCAGACTTGCCCTCTGCATGCGCGTGCACAAGGCAGCTTGGCCTACCTTCACCAGGAGGGGTTATGGATCAAAGCGGCAACCTTTCAAATGCAGACAGCTCTGCTCTCTCAAAAGGTGACTGCCTCCCAGATGGTAGGGAAATTTGGATCACAAAAAACAGTCTTAGATATTACTGCGTCAGTGTAGGCTGCAAAAACAGACAGCAGATGCTGGTCTTCAGTGGAGTTATGAAGGAATAAGCATTAAAGAAGAAAATCTATCTTAGAGCTATACTTTGAAGGGGTTTAATGTTTATTTTAGAAGCAGACCCAGTTTCTATTTCCCTATTGAACGCACATGCAGAAGCTCACAGAGCCACTAATCAGATTGCATGGGTTTCCATGTTTCTTATTCTCCACTTTTCAGCTGAAAAATGTGTTTTACCACTTCCCTTTACAGTCATTTTATTAAATTCCCTCACAGCAGTTAGCTCAAGGGCTGAGAGACATCCTTTCAAATACAGCATGCAAGCCAATAAAGAGCAAATGCTGGAAAGCCCAAAAAGTGTGGGTTTGACTTATTCTGCCTGCACAAATCAGCCATGGACCAGATCACAAGAGAGACTCTGAAAGGCCATGGCAGCACATGTATCCACATTCTCATCAGGTGTGGATGGCAACTAACTGCTGCTTCCCTGTGTGGGAGAGGAACTGTGAACAAAGTGGTCTGGGGACTGCTTGCTAAGGGGGAATAACTGTTTTACTTGACTCACAACCTGCTCTCAGAAAGGTTTCACCCCTCAGCCCATTGGAGCCAGCACAGGCAAACTTGTGTGTCCAGTAGCAAAGGCTATGCAATGCAGCAAGACCAAATCCCTACCATCTCCATAATATGGTGTAATTTAGTTTTGCGTCATTTAACAAATTCCCTAAATATATCTCAGTTTGTGGAACCGGTATCATAAGCAAGGTAACTAATGAGGTTTTCCCTCCTCTCAAGTACCTTGCATCTCTGAGTGTGTTTTAATTTGGGCTCAGTAGTGAAGTAGGAGATAGCTTGATCAGTCTTATTGAGAGTGCTCCCAACAAACGGGCTGATAGTTTTGGTTTCGCTATTTCATTGTTAGATTTCACTTCCCTGTATCTCCTTCAAATCAGTATTTACAGCATGTCAATGATGTCATGTTGGTACTTTTCACCTATTTAATTTGATAAGTTTTATTTATTTTTTTTAGCATTGCTTAAAGTCTGTAGCATTAGGTATTTGACTGTATTTCAGGAGTGTACGAGACACTTCATCTGCACATACTAAACTTCTAGGTTCTTTTTACAATAATAGATGCTAAAAATATATAAAATAATACTATTGAAAACAAATTTTCTTCTGTTTTTCTCTTCTTATGGGAAAAAAAAATACAAACCAAGTAAAAATTCTAACCTCATTGTAGGCGAAGTAGAACTAGATGGTTGGAGCCATTCTTGCTTACTTGTGAAATCAAAGTTTGCAGGGAAAACCAAGAGGGATTTACATTTTGTGACTCATATTAAGAAAAAAATCAAAAAAATCAAAATTTGGGTTCAAGCTTCTGATTTCATTTGCCAGTTAAGGTTGGAGTGCTTGCTGGAACTTTCTGTTTCCTAGCTTTCGTTGATTTCTGTCATTCAAGAATCATGAAGTAAATATTTATTAACATGGGAACCCTCCTCCCTTCCTGCCCTTCAGATTTGTGCTTCTTATGCTAATGAACTTACTTTAACAAGGGAACCACATTCCTCCTGGGCCTGCATCAGTTCTGGTGCCAACACATTAGTTATTTAAATGTAGTTTTATATTAATTTTTTATATTGTAATGCATTGTTCCCTGCAAATATACATGTAGTGGGTTTTCAACAGTAAACAATACACATTAAAGATATCACTAGCTGAAAACCTTTCATCTTTCCTTTTACTTCCTGTGATGCTAATGGCCATTTCTTGCTCTTGGTCTCCAAATTTTCTCAGTTATCCGCTTTCCCTTTAATGCTCCTTTTATAGTGACCACCACCAGAGAGTTTGGTTTCTGCTTTCTGAAAAAGTCTATTGATGCAGATAAAGAGTTCTGAAACGATACATTTTCCATGTGCTTGGCATTTGTCTTTAGTATCCTCAAAGTACAACATAAAGCTTTGCAGTCTGAATTTTTTAAGCCATCGAATGAAACAGGAGTTCAATTATTAGCAAAGCAGAGATACTTACTTAGGAAAATATATGGAAGGAAAATATAGGAATTGTACCATGCCTTCTTACCAATCAAAAAGAAAGATACACTAATCAAATGCCTTCAGATGTATTTCTATGATGTGTATGAAACATACCATGAGAAATGGTGTTGCTTACCAATTTGGTGAAAATGACAATGACTATTCTCTGCAAGGCAGGGAAAGTAATGTATGCAAGTGAAATACTTCTAGATTGAAAAGTGGAAACTAAACTCCATGTATCATTTTGCCAGAACTACCATTTGTCTCAGTAGTATATCAAACATGCAGGTCTGAATGAGCCCAAGATTCTCCATTTTGGGTCATTAAAAACGATTGGATATTTTGGGTACAGGAGTGGATAGCTATTGTACAATTTGACCACAACATTATTTTGACAGTGTTCTCCCAACAGTCCTAAAGACACACAGACATGAAAACAATGAACTATTAACTGAGGTGTATGTAAAGCATCATTTTATGAGCCTTGGTGCTAGGGAAGTAGAAGACAGTTGATGAGTCCCTAGTCATTGAAAAATGCTTCATAGTTGATTCAGGGAGCTACAGACCACTGAGTCTGACTACTGAAGCAGGTAAATAAACGAAACAACAGTAAAGGAGAAAATTATTAGATATCTAGATAAATGTAATGTAAATATCACAGGAAGAATCAATTTGGCTTTTGTGAAAGGGAGTCCACTCTCACAGATCAATGAAAGTTCTCTGAGGAGTCAGAAAGGTCATGGGTGATGGTGACCCAAGGATTCTGTACTTACATTTTGAAAAAGTATTCAATGAGGTCCCTTTAAAAGAGATTTCTGAAGAAATTAAGCTTTGTGGGTGAGAGAGAAGGCCCTTTCATGCATTATTAACTGGTTTAAAGAGAGGAAAAAGTAGGTGGGAATAAATGGTCAGTTTTCACAATGGAAAGCTATTAACATTGGAGTCCTCAAGAGCCCTTGGTATGAGTGTTATCCAGTGTCTTAATAAATGACCTCAAACAGAAAGCACACTCAGGTGACAGAGTGCATCAGTGACACAGAATATCTCAGGACACTCAAAAGTGGTACTAATGGCAGGGTATTTCAGAAGACTTTTTGCATATTGACTGGTCAATGTTAAATGAAATTAAATGACTTTGAAAAAGTAATGTACACATGGCATGGAATAATGAGAGTATATAATGGAATACTGCTATGAACTTACTACTACTACTATTACTACTACTACTGCTGCCACTACCACTATTATGAACTAACTCAGTAATGATATGTTGGAGTTGAGTATGGTTTTCTGCAAACATTAGTTCAGTGATGAGAAGCAGTTAAAAAGGTAAATAAATCTAATCCTGAGTAGTGAATACAGTTTAGCTTAATAATAGATTTTGTGAAATTTAGGAAAAAAGTGGGAGAGAGGAGAATATTAACAGCAGAAATCAGTAGGATGGAGTAGCTTATTTACAAGGAGAGGGTTTATAGCCTAAAACTCTATCAGCAATCTAGAAATCCATTTGGAAAAAGAGAGTAGAAGCATTATGTTTTATAATAGGAGTACAAATGGTCACCTACAGAATATATTATATGCCAGATTTAAAACAGATGAGAAAAGCACTATTTTTCTCCACAAAGTAATAGAATTAATTGGCAGAAGATTCTGAGAAGCCAGAAAAATAAATGCATCAGAAATGATAGTAGAAAAAAATAATGGATGATAAATCCATCAGCTTCCTAGTTACATAAAAGAAATTCCTACACTGCTCATTACTCAGTTCTTGGAAGGATCACTTTACACTAAACTTTTCTCCAGTTACACGCCAAATCCCTTAAATAAAAATAATACTTGACAAAATGAGGCTTTTGTACAAACAAGCATCACTACATTTGTATTCCTATAAAATGAAATAACTTTCATTTTCCAGATAAAATGTTTTCAGTATTGCTGTGCACTATCATTCAAATTAATATTAATTTTAATATTATTCGTGAAGGTACTGAAATGCTGATGTTTATCTGCAGAAATTTTGGTTGTTTTCCATAGATGATCTGGTTCCCTCCTGCTAAGTACACAGGACACAAGAAATCTGCTTCACATAGCAGTTCAAGGCCTTGTATATTTCCAGCAGGCTGGAAGGTGGGATAGGGTAGGTAGGATTGCAGTTAATGTAACCTTGCTTTTGGAAATTGAATGCTAGGAAATTATTGCACTCCTGCACACTACATTTTAGATCAGATTCACAGCAACAAACCCAAAAGTGACTGGGGCAGGGAAGGCAGAAAAAAGAGCTGCTAAATGCCACATGCCAATCAGCGCACATCTGCTAATGAGGTTGATGTGTTTGAATGGGACAACCCAATCTGCATTTGTCACAGAAGTGGAATATTAGCAATGTGAATGCTTTGAGGGATGGATATATCTCAGCAGGGTGGCTACCCCAGTCACAACCAGCTTGGCTGCCAGCCCTAGCCATGCTACCTCACCCTGGAGAAGATCGTCGCAAGGCAAAGCAGAAAAGATGGACTCTTCCAACAAGCCCATGCCATTCCCCACCTGGACCCTTTCACATTCACGGAGTCCAAGAGAGATTGCATGACCTGCAGCAATATAGTTTTCATTTAAGGACTGAGTTTCCTCCCTGCTTTGTTGTCATTTTGTCAGACTGTTTGTTGTTGAAGCTGAAAAATTGTTTTCTAAGTATCCCGGATCTCTCTTGCACTGTGAATTGTGCGGCAATTCTCAATGGGGCAGATTAACAGCAGCGGTACAGCTTTGACTTTTGTCCTGCGAAATCCCCAAATTAACAGTCTACATCATAACAAGCCAGTTCCTAATGAACACTGCTTGCTTTTTTTGCCTTTTTGTGTAGTTATTGCTGTTAGTGTTGGGGATTATTTATTGTGACAAGAGTAATTCCATTTCTTTTTGTACTTCTTCAGTCGCCAAAAAGAATTATTTTTAAATCTGCTGCTATGACTTTAATGTGAATTGTGTAAAAAAAAGGTCAGAAGGAAAGTGTTGAAGGAAGTGGTATGCTTGGTTCTTATTTGTATTTTGGATGAAAAAAATAATAATTGCACAAGGAAGTTAAGAACAAAAATATCAGTTATCTGTTCTTGACCCTCAGTCCTTCCCATTTACTTATCTCTTCCATCACCCACTAATCAATTGACTTATCTTACATTCAGATCTCCCTCAATGGGCTAACAGCTCAGTATTTCCTATAGACAGAAGAACCTGAGATTATCTCTGTGCTGCTGCAGTCAGCTGCGACAAAGCTTCCTATTGTCTTTTTATAGAAGTTTATAGCCTCTGGCTCAGAAAGGTCAGATTTGTTGTTGTCTGTGTACTGGCATGTGAATTTATGAACATTCAGCTTTGAAGCTCAGTGTTAACATTCTCGCATTTCCTCTTCACATGATGGCATTCACAGTTTTGGAGCAGAAGTTGCACAGTGTAGCACAGAATAATCACATGGCATTCATACAAACTAGTACAGAGAAGAACTGCTCTACCTATACCTGAGGAAGTTAGCAAGGATGGGATGCCTTTGCTGAACACAGAACAGGAAAATCTGAGAAGAAAGAACATACGAACTTGAATTATGACGAACTCCCAATATTAATCTTTGTTTACAGTAGCTTTTGTCAATTAAAGCAGTGAATTACTGCTGACTTCTCTCTCTAACACAATAGATTTGTTTATTCCAATTAATAAAGCACTGTGTACAGAGGAATTTTTGGATGTAATGTATCTAGCCTTTCAGAAAGCTTGTGATAAAGTCATTCTATGAGAAGTTATTAAGTAAACTTGATAAACAGGTAGTGACAGATAAGCCTTTTGGTGGATCAAAAATTGGCAAAGAAACAGGAAGCAAAAGCATTATTGGATTCATCGTTTAACCTTATTTTCAAAAGATCATTAGCAGAATACCCAGAAAGTGTTTTAGAGCTGCTGACATTCAAAATATAGCTCTGAGAACCTGACAAAATATATTTCTATTAATATTGACATTTGTGTATTAACTCTTTAAAATGTGAGCATGTCTCTACTGCATCTGACTAAAAGCCATTTGTGCTAATATGCTTGGTATCCTTGAGTGTGTTCATGGCAGCTGAAAGGAGACTGATATATGATTAGTACAAACATAGACTAATGTCTGTGTCTGTGATGCCACAAAGAAGGTGTCCCTCAGAATACTCTTATAATCTCTAACAGCTTGTACGATTATCTATTTTGGATGTATCTTCTATAAACATATTCTATAAAGATAGTCACTGTTGCTTTCTAAACCCATGTAAAATTTCTGGAATTCACAAACCTCAGAAGGAATTTCACAAACTCTGTGCAGCCTGAAGAACCATCTCATTTTGGCATTATGAACTGGCCATGTGCTTATTTCCTTTAAAACCTCTTTATTCTTCTATTTGAAAACTCAAGGAATGATCATTCCCTGGTTAATCACTCTCTGTCACTCATTATTTTATCAGCTGCTGTAGTATCCCCCAGCTAGGCAATTCCTTTCCAGGCTGACAAATGCCAGGCTAATTAATCATTCCCAGTATAGAAACTGTTCCATAACTTTGGTCACTCTTATCACCTTTCTCTGAAACTTTTATAGCTTCACTATGTCTTTGTCGAGGTGTAGGGACCAGAAATGCACACAGTATTCAAGATGCAGATGAACAGTAGAGTAACATACCTGCTAATGGCGTTCACTGGTTTGTTTGTATAGTGATGTCTTAATACATCCATTTTCAGTATTCATTTTTTGATTACTGGGCACTGAGTTGACTTTTTTCATTCTTATAAATCTGGGATCTCATAGCTGGGTTGTATTAGCCAATTCAGAACCCTTCACTGCATTTATACAGTTTGATTTGTTTTATCCCAAGTGTATCACTTATTCATCTGCTCCAAAATTCATCTGCAGTGTTATGCCTTAGTCTCGTAGAGTCCTTCTGCAGATCTTCACAGCTGACCTTTGTTTTTTCTTCCTTCAATAACTTGTATGTACATTTGTATGTTACATGCAATTAATAGAAATTATATTTCTCATGAGTTTACAGTGATTTTTTAAATGTTTTTTTTTTTTCATTCAAATGAGAAAATAATATATGCAAGCAAGAAAATACATTTGGAGGAAAAAAACAACCAAACAAAAACAACAAAAAAAAAACCCAAAACCAAATACAAGCTAGCCATGTGGAAGCGTGAGAAAAATATAGGTCACGTACCTTAGAAAAGATCCAATCTTCAGAGTCAAAAAAGTCATAAACTGCAGCTTAAGGAAGAGGCTTAAAGCAGTATGTATTTTGAACCTATTAACTCTTTTGGTGTGATCCTTAAACCACAGATTAAAATCTGACATTGAGGAGACATCATAGCCATTTTGCCACATCACTCATTGCTCAACATGATTATTTTCAGAGGTGGTATTAGTAATTGTCTGAACTATTGTGCTTGCTTTTTCAATTAATCAAGTATTTGGATTAGATTTAACTTTTCTTATAGTCACTACTCTCCTATACGAAGGATAAAACTGTCAAGCCTGAAGTATTCTCTTAAAGGAAATGTTGAGGGGCTGAATCATCATTTTCCTTTTTGCTTTTGTTTTTTGTTGTTGCTTGGTTGGTTGGTTTTGTTTTTGTATTAGCACTTGCAAGCAAAATGAAGGACTTGATTTAAAATTCAAGGTCAGATCTTAGGAGGTGGTGGGCCTTGCGTATCCCTGTGGCTTCATTGAGATCAGTGCACTTCAGGACTCGTTCCCAAAAGTGGATTTGATGCATTGTTTTTTGTTTTGGTACAGCTATGCTATGGAGTAATCTGCTAAGAATTTACTGACCTTTTGGAGAGTACTTCTGGTTTCATGTATTTGTCATTGTTTTCCTATGGCCTTATCAAACTGAGCGTGTTATTTCATTGTTTGTTAACATATATCACTTCATAGCTTAACCATTTATACACAAGTCAGAATGTAGACTGAAAAGTATAGATACCTTTCCTGAAACAGTACTATAAAAGAGTTCGTATATTTTGTCCACTTCAGCCCCCACCCAAGCCTCCGTTAAAAGAATTATCCTTGAAATAATTCACAGCACTGGCATTAAAACCGTCATCATATTTCAGGGTTAGCACTGTGGTGAAATAACTTCTCAGCAGGCTGCCGATCCACAGTTCTTTGCTTTCTGGAGATTTAAAAAGGGTTGGTCGGTTTGGCTGGTAGGCTTAATCAAAGAAAGTTTAAGCTCTGCAAAAGTTGGTGAGTCTGCCCGGCAGCTTCATCATACCCTGTGTCTCCTATTTAGAAGTAGTCAGCATATAGAAAACATAAAAAAAAAACCCTCACCTAGGCAAGTCAGTGTTTTGGCATTCATTAAACCTTTTCAGGAAACTCATTTAAGTTAGAGAGGGGTAATGCCTCTAAACTTGTATTTTTCTTCCTCGTGCTACTGGTGTGCAAATTATTCCCACTGTGGATAGGGATATTCTGCAGACAGTCTCGGTTGCTGGCTATTGATTATTTGCTGTTGGTCTTACTGGTATTTTCCATGATAGTTGCTGCAATAGGCAACTGTAAGATCTGATTGACCAGTCTTAGGGAAGAAGAGACCAATAAGAAGACACGTTATTGAGACCAATAACGTGTGAGTAGACTTTCACATCTCTTACAATTTAAAACATTTTGAAGAGTTCAGGATTATTTCCTCAGAATACTTATGCCAGATCCATGGTGCTCTGTGCAACAGTAGCAGCACGAAGCAGACTTAAAGTCAGCTTAGTCAGCTATATGAGGATTTCTCTGATGTACAGGAATACTGTAGTAATACATGGTTGGTGGTTTTACCTTTTCTCTCACTGCAAGATCCACTTCAACAAAAATGGATGATACTGCCTTCTGGAAAAGAACTCACCACAAGTTGCTGTGCCCTAAGTATTGTCCACTATCAGAAGGCCTTCTGTGGTTCTTAATATTAACAGTATCTCAAAGTGGCCTTAAAGATACTTTAAACTGCCATGAAGCCAAAGGTCTACCCAGGATCCTGAGGTTCAGAGATGTGCTTCCTTTCCAATCATTTTTCCTAGAACTTGTTCTATATTACCTCCTTTTCTGAAGACATAGCCCAGTGATTCTAGTTTAGTTTTACACCATGATAGTAGGCAGACTTTTTTCCATCATCAGTGGAGATGGAGAGTGATTTTGATTAATGACTTCATTGTCCCCAGCCAGCAAGAGACTTGCCTTTTTAAGGTTTGCATCAGAATGGATGCTGAACACTGTAAGTCTCTAACTGGCAGTAGCGCTCACCTGCTGAGAAGTGAGGAAATTAGTCAGGAAAAAAAAATCAGTCACAAAATAATACTGATTTACTTTAACTTCCATTAGAATATCATTCAGTGAAAAAGTTTTCCTAAGCTTTCCTAGGCTTTTTTTCTTTTAAGACTGTACATGCAAAAGAAAAATGTTTATGAGAATCAAAATTATCAAAAGGATCAAGTAAATCCCCACTTAATTTCTCATTTGGTACTTTTGCATGTTTATTTTTCAATGCTGGAGAGAATGAAGAGGGGGGGATAGATTTTAAGGGATATTAGCCTGATTATGATTCTATGATCATGTGAAATTGGTAAACTTTTCAAAGATTTCTGTCAATGTGATAGTAAAGTCTGTGATTACCTCTGTAGAATCAGTAGGATAAAAATGAATGGAAATGATTTCTGAAAGTACTGTCCAGTTTGTCAAGAAGAACATTGTGTCTTGCGTCCTTTGAACAGCTTAGTGTTTATACTACAAGTTAGTCAGGCTTCTTTCCATACCTTCTGCAGACTTATAAGTAATTTCTGTTTAAGTATACATGCAAATTGTGAACTGTTAAATGTAGGTACTTCTATTTATATATAAAGTATGTTAATGATTACAATCCCAATAGAAAAAGTAACAATGAAGAAGAAGGGGCCTACAAAGTCAGTCAACAGCGAATAGAGTTCTTAATTTCTCTTTTTCCTTCATTGTTTCTGTATTACCTGTAAATATTTGTCAGTTCAGAGAATTTAAACTCAAAATTTTGGAAAAGCATGGAATCCTGTTGAAATTGATTTTCTATAGATTTAAACAACAGTCTTAATTCTTTTATGATATGAGATCCTCAAGAAACTATTTGAAAGGTATTATGCTGAATCAAGTGCTGTTTTGAAGCAGCCTCAAGTCAATGAAATCAATACAATTTTACCTAGCTCCAGTTTTCTTCCATTGCATTAGAACTGGTAAATCATATGGCCATTGTTTCCAAGAAAGTATATTTTACCTCTTCCCTTTTTCTGAAAGCTGAGTAAATTTTTCTCATATTTTAATGAGCAGTTGTTGCACCAACTTGGTCAGATTTTAAGTAAAATCCACCAAGCTTGGAAAAATTCGATACACTGAGAAAGTACAGGCTCATGGGAATTGTCATAGTGGAAAGAAAAATAAAACAAAAGCAAGATATTTCTACCCATTGGTTTTAGCTTTATAGAAGCTGCAGAAATACTGCTTGCAACGAGCAAATAGAAAATAATTCTTCCCAAGACAAGTATTTACTTTTAAAACCCTTTTGCCAAAACATTGTTCATACTATGCTTAAACCCACTTCCTTTCCATTACCTTTTCTTTATTTTTAATATGAAGAACTTCCATTCTGAACTTTTCAGTATTACATTGTAATAATCAAGTTTCCAAACTAATATTATGCTGAAAAGTTGACACTTCTAAGTTTAGTATTGCCAATTTTTAACATTTCATTTAATGTCTCCTTATTTATACTATAATCAGAGTAAACAGAAGTTTATTCTTCCATGTGTACCACAGTATGCCATTTATTATGTTGCATATTTTTTAGGTAGTCCTTCTTCCACTAAACAGACATTGTTTGCATTTATTATCCCACTTCACACTGTTTTACTATCTATTCTGACTGTTTTCATTTTCCTTCTCATTTTCCTCATTCAAAGCCCAAATTCCAAACACTGAATCCAGTATTAATTTGAAGCTGTATCATTGATTTATGCACAATATTTTCCATATTCTTGCTCCTTATGGATCCTAAAATGTTTTGACTACTGTTGTTCATTCAACATAAAAAAATATTGAATGCTTTTGGAATATTCTAACTGAACTAAATTGCACTTTTGTAATTGTAATACTTAGGTCTACTTAGACACAGACTACTTTCCTAGTCCAACTATAATAAAACAGTGGCTACAGAATTAATAAATAATGTAAGAGTGATTACAGATTTCTAAATGGAGATAGAGGAGATGTCTGTTTCGCATTTAATAGGAACAAACCAAAAAATGTGGGTAAGTACCTTAACATTTGGGAAGAGAAGCTGAAATGTTTCCAAAATTTCTGAATTCACTGCGTTTGTAAAACTGGCTGGGGAGTGAGGCAAAAATGGGATTTATTTCTTTATTTTTTGTAAGGTTCATTTAGCAGTTCTGCTTGAAGAGTCTTCCACAATCTTTGTGCACTTGTTCTCCTAATCTTAGGTTGGGCAAGAACAAAGAATGATTTTAAAAGATTTCAAGCAGGCTTGATTGAAACTTTAAATGTTCCATATCCGCAGTGACTTTCAGGCAAAGATAGAAAGTCAGTATATGTCACTCATCCAATCCGTATTTCTACAGTTGGAAAAAAATCTTTATTCAGAAAGACTTAAGAATTTTTTGTTTCTCAGTTAAAGTGCAATAAATGTTATTGTGTTGATCTACTACAATCTAGACTTATTGAACTGTTCTTGAAGAGAAACTGATCAAGTTATCAAATTCCACATATTTTTAGGCCTGTCCTGTAAATTTTTATTTGTCTGGAGGAAATTGTATTCTTCATATTCTTTCTTCAGATAGAGGAAAAGGTGTTTCATATAGGATGTAGACACTTTGGTGTCAATAATAATAATAATCTTCTAACATTTCAAAAAGTCATACTAGTTAATAATAACTCACATGACTACGGGAAAGCACACTTCTTCCGTATTAGTTCTTTATCTATGTTGGACTACTTCACTAGCGCTTTTTCCAGTGCTTTTACAAAGCAAAGCTTGTTGAAGTCTCTGACCTGTATTGTAATGTAATACTTACTTGGTTTCTTTACTTATTGGAATAAGATGGAAAAGTCCATACATCTTCTGCAAGAAAAGCAAAAGTCAGTCTGTCTGTATTTCACTCCAGCTCAGTATGTGTCTACTACTCTAGTGTTAGTCAAAACTATAAAGTAGTTGAGTATTCACAGATGTCTCACACACTATTTAGACAATGAATGAATATGGCTGAAAGAAATTCTCTGCTGTGTACATTATGTACTTAAAGTCCATTGTCTGAAGAGTAAGTAAGGTGATATTTTGTATTTATTTTAAGATGTACAATATTAAATGTTATTAGATCTTTTGGAGGACTACAAACTACTCTGCACCATTTCTTCAAGTAGCATCTCAGGTACTATATACACTTTCCTTGAAAAGGAAGGAAGGAAGTAAAATTGAATTGTTGGAGGTTGCTGGAGATGAGCTTGTATGACCTTCATACTAACTGTAGATGATAGAACCACTGGGAATATGATTAGAAGAACTATGCATAAGGTGAGAGATATTATGGAGAAGGGAAATAGCAGAGAAGATATTTTCAATGACACCCAAATGGTTGCCATGTTTTTACATGCAGGGACTAACCACACAGTCTGTCTGAGAGAAAGTTTAGACAACTTTTATTATGGAGCAAAGTTTCACTAAATGATAATTAAACTTGAAAAGTAAGGAGAAAAGAAGGGAGAGACAGGAAGGTGATAATATGCACATCCATACATAATACACCATTATCGGCAGTTAGCTCATTCTATTGTTATAGCATGTGAAAGTCACAAAGAAGACAAAAAGAATGTTTTGCTATCAGTGTCGAAGATGAACTAGTGCTAAAATGAAAGAGTTGGAATGTCATAATCATTTAGCTACAGGGTTTATCCAATTTCTACTTCTAAATGGTGATTGTTGACTTCCAAATTGTGGAACAGTCTACAAGGTCAGTGTTCCGTTCACTGTGTTCTGCTCACTGTAGTCAACATCTTGACATTGTGTAATAAGGATAATACAATCTTTCCAAATATAAATATCTAAAGGCATCATGACATTGATCCATCGTACAAATAAATCTACAAAGAAAACTCCTTGGTTGTTGTAAGCTGTCTGTCATGATGCCAACTGAAGCATTGCTTTTGCTAATCTTGGTGGTATGTATTTTGAACTGCACTTAAGTCACTGAGACCTAATGTCCAGAGGTGGCTGAAGCAATTCAACGGGGAGTCTCACTGTCTTCCATATCATTAGCAAGGTTATTCACCCATTTCCTTGGCAGCCACATGATAGGAAATGTTGGCTGTTGAGTCCATGATGGAAGACAGCTCTTCAAACAGACTGCTTCTGGGACCTTAGAGCTTTCCTGCTCCTGCTGGTAGGGAAAGGTCTAGGGAGACAGCCTTGGGGTAAGACCTGCCTTCAAAGAATCTTCTTGTAGGTTTGTTTTCTGGCAGTTGTTCCTATTAAGAATAAATTCCCATTTCAAACTCTTCTATACAATCAGTTGTGCTTTCTACACCCTGCTACCTTGATCAGAGGGTACATTCCTAAAGGACTTACAAGTAACAGAAATGGAGGAAACACATTGTGATAAGAAGTTTGATTTTTGATGCTTAAAAATTACTTTCTGAACCTGTTTGAGGCTCTCAGCTATTAGGGTAGCTTTCTTTCATAATTCGTTTGTAGGAGAGCACAGCTGGAAGAAACTCCACCTCATACAAAACTTACATTTGTTTTTCCTTATCTATTATCATTATTATTACTTTTTCCTGTGGTTAGCAGATGTTTCTTTAGTGTTTTGGCATCCCTTGTAATTTGCATATTTGTTAATTTCACTAGAAGAAAACTCAACATACTGTACTACAGCATGTACTTTGAACTTAGCAGATATGCACATTGCATAGACTATACAAAAAGCTCTTATCTCTATGATATATTGAGTGTACAAAGTTAGCACACTTTTTAAAATTCATTTATTTTGTGTTTTTTTTCTTCATGCCATGACTAAAAAAAAAAAAAAAAGATTATGTAGAGCACAGCTCATATCCAAGGAGGAATCATTTTGAGTCTAACATATAAACTCATAGCATTCAGACTGTGGCTATGATGAACAAATCAGTAATTAATTGGGCATTCATTCCAGTGACCTGTCAGCATTCAAATGCTTTAATTAGATGGAGAAATGGAGGCAAGTAATGAGGGCCAAATCTGTATCCTTTTGAATTCAGTGGCAAAACATCCACTTGCTGCAATAAGATTTAGTCCTAAATGCATGACAGCACGCTATAGAAGATGTCGTCTTCACCAACTGTGGTTCAAGTGTATAATGCTGATAATGTCACTGGCATTGTATCTTTCGTTAAGGAAACAATGATGCTCTTAGGAAGCTTTTTGTCTGCTCATGCATACAAAACAGGCAATTTTCATAAAGTATTAATTGCAAATTATCTAGTATAAATGAGGGTCCCAAAAAGAAAAATCTACTTTATACTGTATCTGCTGTTTATTTCATTATTAGTATTCCTCTTTGTTTTGCTTATGTGGCACATCTGAAAGGAAATACCATATCCTGTGTCAAGTAATCACACTTTAAATAGGCAGGTGTATATAGACCTTCTGCTTTTATTATATTCTCGAGTTTTTTTCATAAACATTCAAACATATGTATCTAAGTGTACACTAGAAGCATGTCTACTTACATTTTTAAGCACATTTTTACCAGTTTAAATTTAAACACAAAGATGAACTACATTTGAAATTATCGCACTAGACTAGGTTAAACTACTAGTGACATATTTTGTGTTTCCTTTGTCTTTTGAAGGTACTGTTTGTAACTCAGCACATTTGTTACTGCTTAGCTAGTGTTAACTTTGCACTTAAAAGCGCGGGTTTGAACTCTCTCTTGTGAAAAATACAGACCAGTTTTGAAAAATTACTTTTTGATTCAGACATCCTTTCAAATTAAATAGCCTTCTAATGTACATGCTATGTAATCACCTTCACGGCCAAATGCAATTCCAAACTGAGGTACCCACACAAACCTTGAATGAGGAACGTCCCTCTACCACAGAGAATCAAAAGTATCTAAATCAGAAGGGAGCATATAAACAGGAGGGAAGTGGCTGTTTATGAGGGTGGATAGTGACAGAACAAGGGGGAAAGGTTTTAAACTAAGACAGGAGATGTTTAGGTTAGATATTAGGAGGAAGTTTTTCACACAGAGGGTGGTGACACATTGGAACAGGATGCCCAAGGAGGTTGTGGATGCCCCATCCCTGGAGGCATTCAAGGCCAGGCTGGATGTGGCTCTAGGCAGCCTAGTCTGGTGGTTGATGTTCCTGCACATGGCAGTGGCATTGAAACTAGATGATCATTATGATCCTTTTAAACCCAGGCCATTCTATGGTTCTCTAATTCTATTGTTCCATGATTCTTCCCTTGACTTTTTATCTTCCTGAATGGTAGAAACTGCTTTCTCATTTTGCAGCCTTAATCTCTTCATGGCCATTTTATATAATTTTTCTTCTTGTTCATATACTACTCCCTTTCTTCTTGCCTCAGTGTCTTTTTATATTTTTAAATCTGCATTCAACTTTATTTACAAAACAAAAACATATAATCTGTCAGCCCTTGCTTTGCAAAGCTAAGCTTCTTTCAGTCTGTCAAATGTATGGTTTCTGTTCCTTTGAACTTCCAAGTGTGTTTGTCTTCACTGAACACAGGTGAACCAAGCTGTATACAGTGTTACAGATCAAGCCTCAACTACAGAAGCATTAGTTCTTCTCCATCCCTACCAAAAAATACCCCAAATGATATGTTTGAGGATGATATTTGTACTTTTTACAGCCAAATCACACCTGAGTTCACAGGCCTGAGATCAACTGAAATACCCTTGGCATTCCCATCTTCTGTTATTTCAAAATAATGAATTGTCATCATACATCAGAATATATCAGAAATTCTTGTTATTAGTCCTGAAATACACAACTTTGCAATCTGAGCCTCTTCCCTTCTTAATTCACTCAGTTTTTTCTATGTTATATTCTGATCACTCTAAATTGCTGTTTCCAGTGCTAATTTGTAGGCTGTTTTCACTCTTCTTCAAGAGAATGACACAAGTCCTCAACGTCACCTCACCATATGTCTTATGCAGTTCCCCATAGACATGGCATTGAAGTAGAGTTTGTTTCAACTAGATTTTTCCATAAGCTCTGTCACAAAGTATCCTAAAGACAGAGATGAACAGATTTCATAAGATCTTCCAAACAGCTAAGTCTTAAGAAATTTTCAGTTTCAGAATAGCATTTCAATGATACCAACACTAAACTCCTGAAAGAAGGACATCTTTCTTATTTGTATGGACTTGTTCCTACAACTCACCTCCCTATCCTTCCCCAGGATTTAATGAGTTGGTTTTTGTTGGTGGTGGTGGTTTTTGTTTGTTGGTTTTTGTTTTGTTTTGTTTGTTTGTTTGCTTGTTTCTGCCCTTGAGTGCCTCTTACAGAAACTCTGCTTTGGTGAGAATCACCTTGGGTGCCAACCTCAGTTTTTTTGAGGGGGAGGGGGCTTTATTTTTTCTGAGTCACCAGTGCAGCCTTCTCTATCTGGGCAGTTTTGCAATGGTTTTCACCTTGTATTGGTGTTGAGGGAGGGAGGGAAGGAGAAAGGGGGGAGGGGAGTGGAGGGAGAGGGGAAGGGAAGGGAAGGGAAGGGAAGGGAAGGGAAGGGAAGGGAAGGGAAGGGAAGGGAAGGGAAGGGAAGGGAAGGGAAGGGAAGGGAAGGGAAGGGAAGGGAAGGGAAGGGGAAGGGAAGGGGAAGGGAAGGGGAAGGGAAGGGAAGGGAAGGGAAGGGAAGGGAAGGGAAGGGAAGGGAAGGGAAGGGAAGGGAAGGGAAGGGAAGGGAAGGGAAGGGAAGGGAAGGGAAGGGAAGGGAAGGGAAGGGAAGGGAAGGGAAGGGAAGGGAAGGGAAGGGAAGGGAAGGGAAGGGAAGGGAAGGGAAGGGAAGGGAAGGGAAGGGAAGGGAAGGAGAGAAAATCATCAAAATGTTGCTAATGTGTTAGAGCTGAGTTATCTGGTGCTGCATCATTCTCTTCCACCTCAACTGTTTTAATATCTGATTTTTTCCATCCATGAACGTATGGGGGCCAGAGACAAATCATCTGGATTTTTAGAAAGCTGGAAGATTCAATCACAAATTCAGTAATAGCAACAGCATGAACAATTCTTTCCATTCAGCAAACATGTATATTTGCACCTCTTATTCTGCAAGATGAATACTTCCACATATCAGTCAGATTCCCACTTTACCATGGTTCCAAATCATTTTTTCTGTGGCAGTTGTTGCTGTTCAACCTCTTCATAGCACTGAATATACCCAGGAAGATTTGCCTTCCATTCATGTATACCTGATTGAAAGCAGTATGATAATTCACTCCTGTTTAAGGCATGAAAATATCATTCTTGATAGGTGCTTTAGCCCTACCAGACGTTATTAGACCCTACTTCTTCTTTGCAAAGGTTGTAAAATGCATTAAGATGCAGTGGACATATAGAGACATTAAAAAGGTAGAGTGATCTCTTCTCAAACTTTGCTCTGCCATTGGAGCAACTTGTTTAGGGCAAAATCTAAGACTTTGTTTAAAAATAGCTATCTATTTTACACTTTTGGTTTTTAAATTCAGCTGGTACAACTGCACAGCTTAAGGAAAATAGAATATGCCTGAGTCTTCAGACAGTCTGAAATGAGAAATGGGGATGATCAGAACACCTCTGTCTTCAGAGTGATCTCACCTACGGTTGCTTTGTGGATATTATGTCCTTAGTTGAGTCATCCAATATAATAAATTTCTTCAGTTCTCCACTTAGTATACCTTGTAGGATGGCCGCTAATCAATATATGAACAAATTTAGCAATCATTGCAACTAAAATATCCAGATATCTGCTTTGACTTTACCTCAAAGATTGTGTTTAGAAAATGGTCTCTCATTTTGGACTTTTGATACATGCACATATATCGTACTTGCCAGCATCATCACTGTATATATAAGAATGTCAATGTAGGAGATACACAAACATATTCTTTACTTACCAGAATTACATGTTTATATCCTAAATTTACAGTACCTAGTCCATCCTACTTCATTCTTAATTGCAGGTGTTACAACCAAGAGATCTGAGGAGCCTACTTAATGAGCACAAGTGGCACTGGATATAAAAATCTATTCTTCCTTCAGAAATATAAAGGACATGCTAAGTTACAAAGTAACCTCAATACTATAATAGCATCCAAGTGCAATGAAGGCTCCCAGATATGACCAAAAAGAGGAATTTTCTTTGTGAGAACTGTACTACTTAATCAAAACACATTCCTATTATTTTGAACATCTGTCAGAACTCTGTTTCTTCCTACCTCTAGCAGTGTTTGCCTGAGATTCCTCACCCTGCTAGCAGGTGTTGATCCAGACGGGAAAGCTCAGTGGGTCTTTTTTGCTGACTCAGTAACAAAGCTGGCTCATTGTTCCACCCAGACATAAGAGAAATAAGAAATATGACAGGGAGAGTGATAGTTTTTCAGTAAGCATGTCCTGGGGGAACAAGACATAAGGAAAACCAAACCCAAGGAAAAGTTTCAGGTTTTCTTTTCATAGCAAATACTTTCAGGATGATTTTTACGTTAATAAGGGCGGTTTATTAATGAAGAAATCCACTTGCCTGCACCCAAACATGCATGAATATTAGTCAATATTCTTTTTAATAGCTTCTTTCTTTTACATGAATGTCTATCAGCCACCCATAATTCTCAGACAACATGTCTGCAGCCAGCTTTTGTGAACATGTTAATTAGGAAGTCTGTACCAGCTGAGTTTCTAAGATGAACAGCAAATAGCATTTGCTCATGCACCCTACCCCCACAGCAGACACCCAAACAGCATGGTTTATTCAACAGAAATTGTACAGAGTGAAACCAGGTACATTTAGAAACTCAGAGCTGTAACACAAAACTATAAAAGCTGCCAACATCAAGAGCACTTAAGTGCCACACTGGCACTCGCTGACAGATAGTGGTCTCAGATCTTGGGTTTTTGTTGCCATGGGTAGCAAAAATTGTTTGTTTCATATGATTGCAAAAGACCTATTGGACACCAGCACACAAAAGTAAATTGGAGTGTAAGCAGAGAGGTAACATGTTCTGCAGTCTCCCACAGGCAAAGAGGTAACCTGTCACAGAACATATGACCATGAATTAATTTTCCCCAAGATAATCACTTGGTTTTAGTGACAAAATTTGGTATCCTAAGTTATCTGCCTCAGTAGAACGCCTTTGCTATCTGATTTTTTGGCTACTAATGACATAAATAACATCTTCCAGTGATGAGGCCTTTCCAAGTTCAATAGGATTGTTGGAAAAAAAAAAAAAAAAAAAAGAAAAAGAATATCCAATGATTGTTTTGGAGAAATATCGATAGTGTGTATGGAGAGTTAATGGTGGCACAGCTGGGCTGAATATGCTGCGGTCATTGTATATGTGCTGAAGGAAGGAGGAGATATTTTACAGCCTGAACGAAAAAATGTCTAAGCTTTGCTTTGCAGCTGCTCATATTAAGGCAAGATGTGAACTTAAAGTATGATCATTATTTCATGGATGTTTCTGCCTAAGTTATCTGGAGATAGTGTCACGTTGATGGGAGATGTCTATTGTACTAAAAGACTCCACTCTTGGTTCACTATACTTAGGAATATGTGTACTATAATAATAAAGGGAAGGAAGACGAGAGAAGCCTTGTCCTATGTTCCAAGCAATAATACCTGACTGCAAAGCTCTGCAGTTTGTGAAAAAAAAAAAAAGGTCATGTTCCCAAAACCAAAAGCTCAAACCTAATCTAAAAGTACTAAGCAGGGCTGGAGAAATAAGAGCAGTCCATTCACAGACAGAAGTTATTTGCTGCTGTGTTATAATCTTTTCTTCAACAATGGATGCTTTTGACAAAGCAGTACCCTGAGCAGAGCTTTCAGATTTCAAAATAAAAGAGATAGAGAATTTGGGTGCTTTGCAGTGACACGTTCATGATTTGCGAGGAGAGGCTTCAGTGGCTTGTTGTGTTTGTAGGGATAGAGGGCAGTGGCTACATAGGGCAGCACTAAAACCAAGCCATGCATTTGGAAATGGGGCTGCAACTCTTCTAATCGCCCGCTTGAAAAGGAAAGGAAAGGAAAGGAAAGGAAAGGAAAGGAAAGGAAAGGAAAGGAAAGAAAAGAAAAGAAAAGAAAAGAAAAGAAAAGAAAAGAAAAGAAAAGAAAAGAAAAGAAAAGAAAAGAAAAGAAAAGAAAAGAAAAGAAAAGAAAAGAAAAGAAAAGAAAAGAAAAGAAAAGAAAAGATGGAAATGTGTTGTCTGCAAGATTTAAGCTTCTCTGTCTCAACTGCTACTAACTTCTGACCTCCTAACCTTTGTAGCAGTATCGTTTTCACTCCTTCTCTTCCTACCTGCTTAACACATGCATGCACACACACACACATGTATATACATACACACACATACATGGTCTGTCCCTTTTAGCTACGCAGCTTCCAGCCCCTAAGGAGGTGTCCCCCAGAAGGTGTGTTTGTATTAGGTTTATCTTTCTTAAATCTAAAATTGTTCCCATGAACAATATGGGTATCAGAATTACAACTGCTTGACCATGCACAAGTACTAGATTGTTTCACCTTCATTACTCGTAAACTTTTATCAAATTAACATTTTGAAAAGCCATATTGTTCATACCTTTAAATTACTATTGGTTATGTCAAAGAGGCATGTGTGTATTCTCTTGAAAATTTCAGAATTTTATCGTATGAAAAAATAATTTCCAGTATCAGTTATGCTCTACTGCAGTTTTTTACATATTCCTTACATCTGTCACTGGTTCTTGGATAGCAGGAAATGTAAAAATTCTCCATAAAAACAATGTGAAGTTCTCTTTCCTTCATACTGAAATGGCACACTAGTGGACACAACTGTTTATTTTTCAGTTTTTAAACTAAACATTTAAAACTATTAATAATTTAAATTATAAAAAAAAAATTAAAAATCTTGGGGGCAGGGATGGGAGAATGACGTGTTTAGAAAGCTATCATCTCCTCTGTAACAATGGACCTAATATTTCTCCCCTGGCACTGATAAGACTACGTTCTGGATTGAGTTATAAATAATTAATTAACACCCAGCAAGACCATCAATACCCGTGTCATGAGAAATGGCAAGAAAATCTCAGAGCATATTAAGAAACAGTTTTGTCTTCATACATTGTAATATTCTTATATATGTGCTTGAAATATCTGTCCCTCTTACACACACAAACATTCAATCTTTTTCCATCAGCATGGCAGCAAATTCCTGGGTATGCCTGTTCGGACTGCAGCTGATTGGAGTCTGCACATTGCCCCAGCTAGGTTTTGAGGGAAATTTCTGGTGAATCGTGCACTTTCACGGGTTTCACGAGTTGTTTTATTTCTTCCACTGGGACTTTTTGAAATGCTTTTTTTTTTTTTTTTTTTAATGTAATCTGAATTTTAAAAAGTGTTCTGAAATATAGAGAAAGCCTCATTTCCACATCTGAAAACAAGTCAGAAGTTGCAGAATGGTAACATGAAAAGAACCTCAACTTTTGTAGGGTACTTTGCATTTTATTAAGAATGTGAAAACTCTGAGTGAGAATAGGACCATTTTTGTCTCAAGAAGTCTAAAACCATTAATTAATTTGTGACAAATGCACAATTTCTTCCTAGAAATTAAGGAGTGTCCACAGATATTTGTTTTATTTGTTTGCCAATTTATCTTGGAGGCTCTGGTTTGGTTTAGTTTATCTATTTCTGATGATATTAATCTGGTTAGGGACTTTATTTTGATTTATTTTGCTTTTCTCTCTGTTGTGTAGGGAAACATATTATTATAGACAGTGTTTTGTTTCCTTTTTTTCATAATGCTAATAACAACATTTTTCAAGAAGGAAAAAAAAAATAAAAAATTCCCAACATTCTGATTTACTATTTTCAGTGACTTACCTGGACGCTTTGCCAAGGATACCCAGAAAAGAGGACACCCTGGTTTCTGGAAAATGGTCACGGTGTCTACTGCATCCTCGTTAATACAGCAATTCCTTAACACAATGACAGATAAAAGAACTTTCCTTTTATTGAACTAAATGCTGGTTTTACATAAAATAGACTATAATTCAGAGTCTGTAATGTCTACCGAAAGGTTAGACTCGTTACCATCCAAATAGGCTGAGCTAATAAAAATTATATTTGTTACAATCCAAATAGATTAACCGGCCTTAAGGGCTTAGCTATGTATCACACTTTTCAATTTTCTTATAATTAAATTAACATAAAACAGACTTGACAAATAAATGACTGTATCAGAAACAGTTAAGCTCTATTTAACCAAAATAACAGTTATATTTACATATACAGCAACCTGTGTCTATTTTGGGAGATGTAAGAAGCCTATCTAGTTAGCAACCCCTTGCGTGCCTACTGGCTGCTGGCAGTCTTTGCCCCAGTCCTCCTCTGAGGCACGTATACTCTAAAAGGGTTTGCTGTTGAGCTTCTGCACTCCCTGTTGATCCCTCCTCTATGAGATACCTCCTCTGATGCCCTGTCACAACTAAGCAGTGTCCTTGAAAAATCTTCATGTGCAGAGCTTAGATTTATTTGTTGTGAGTAGCACTTTTGCCTGTAAAGATTTCAGTGGGATTACTTGCGTTTGCCCAGAGAAGCTGTGGTGGCCCATACCTGGAGGCACTCAAGGCCAGGCTGGATGGAGCCCTGGATAGCCCTGCCCACAGCACGATGTTGGAACTTGATGATCGTTAAGGTCCCTTCCAAGCCAAACCATTCTATCATTCTGTGATAAGTTAGGCATATGTGTATGTCTTTCCAGGATAGCATCTCTGGTATCTTCACTACTTTTTCCTATCTATCCATACATTTGCTATCTATGCTGAAATAACGTCGACAGTAATGTCTTCTGGATGACTGCAGGTTCACACTTCAATAGTTTTAGCAGCTTGTTGATGTAGACTGCCTGGTTTATTCAGCAGCACTGATCATCTGAAAAATACTCTTGCTCTCCATAAACTATGTCTGTACCTATTAACTTTTTGGCCTTCTTTTCCTTGTTCTTCTATTCCACTGTAAACCTCAAAACCATAATATTCAGAACCTTAACTTTCACTCCATCTCTTGTTCACCTCTAGAAGGAAAGAAGACGATACAAATACCACCCTAGCTTGTAGTCTCTTCTGCGGTCAACTCTTTGGATGAAAGACCACAGGCATAACCTCAGTGGTTGGCAAGGACACAAATATAAGACAGTCAATCAGGACAGTCATTTTTGCTCTTATTTCACTTGAGGGGGTGTGTGAGTGTGTGTGTGTAGCAAGGGAAGGTTTTCCCTTGAGGGTACCAAGTGGAAAGCTTTTCACAGAGGTTTTGTTTCCCTTTCTGGCGTGAATAGTAAATACATAATATGATCTGGAATTGAGGAAAAAGTTTATGGAGAACATACCAGGTGTCTGTGACATAGGGCATGTTGGACACGGTCGTGTTTTTTCGAGAGCTTTTTGTGCCTCACTTTCACACAGCAAATGAAATAATGAAATTGATGTGTAACCTGGTTTTGCAAAAGCTCTGAAACTCTAGCTGTTATGCTGTAATGTGTGTGTGGTTTGGCAAATAGTAAAGAGAATAGTTTCCACTTTCCATAAAGCCATGCAAAATCCACTTAAGTTTCTTAGGGCTTTGTACTATAATTAACCATTCTGAGAGTGTTATTGTCTGAGGACTGTGCTTTTAAGCCCCTTCTCCTCTCTGTAGGACCTCACTCTGAGTAAAGAACTTCAAATAGAATTAAGATCAGAAAACTGGATACTTAAACGCTTCTTTCACCACGGCTTTTCTGGTACCTATTTTATGAGCAATCAACTGCCTATTGCAGGAGTTATCAGTGTTGCCTCTCGGATATTCACCCTAAATTATGATTGTACTGCATAGATGTTCACTATAAATATATCAGTGTAAATCAGGTAAACTTGCCTTAAAAATAAAGAAAAAAGAGAAACTGGTATTTTAAAATGCAGCCCTAGAACCAGTTAGCATCATGCTGTTGTGTCAAGGAGTTGAGTGGCAATGGCTGAGAAAGAGGTCTCAGATTGGATATCAAAAAAATGTTATTCATCAGAGAGAGGTGGGCATGGAACAGGCTCCCCAGGGCAGTGATCTTGGCCCAAAGCTTGCAGAGTTCAGGAAGAGTTTGGACACCACTCTCAGGCATAGAGTTCGAATTTTGGGTGACCCTGCATAGATATAGGAGTTGGACTCAGTGATCCTTGTGGGTTCCTTCCATTCTGTGATTCTCAGAGGCTGCATGACCTCAACAACCTGCCTGATAATCAGGGACTTGCACTCCGATGGGTGGGAGGGGAGCAAGATCATTATTGTTTTACTTTAGACTTCCTTGGGGGTTAACAGAACTTGTGAAATTCAGTTCTCCAGAGTGTAGTCTTCGTAGCTTTTCTCTCTGCAACTCCGTAATAAGCTTTACACATAACTCTTGCAAGAAACAAGGTTGGAGCCATTCAAACACAACCCTAAAAGGAAACCAGGTGACCCTAACAAACCCCATCATCCTGCAAGTTATAGTTAAGCAAGTTATAGTTAAGGATCAGCCTGGACCACAGTGGAAAAGTGACTCCGTCCTATGAAATGGAGGGCTGACAGTTCCCTAAGTTAAGATTCAAAGTGTGTTTTTTGTTATTTTTTTCTTCTCTATATGTAAGCTGGCATGTGTTTGCACAGTTTGTCTTCGAATCACATTATGCAATAGAAGATTCAGGGAAAGTGGCAACTTAAGACAGTGAAAGGGCTATTGCAGTATGGACCTCTCAGAAGATGTTTTATAACACTTCATTCTCGCTTGCCAATACAGGATTTACAAGGCCAGGAGAAAAAAAATAGGGGGAAAAGGGAAAAAAAAAAAAAAAAAAAGCAATGGGAGGGGGGACTGTGAAACAATTCATCTTTTTTCCTCTACAGACTGAAAGACGCTGCAAACTGTCAACCCTTTAGGACTTATTGCACACCATTTCTTTTACATGCTACCCAACACCTACCTCTAAACTAACCGTGCTTCTCTACCTTCACCTTCACTGAAGCCCAACAGTTTCTGAGCTAAATGCAGAGCAGTGTGATATACACAAACTTAGCTGCTCAGTAGCTGTACTTTGACTTCTGAGGTATCATCTGTGCTCCCTTTTCCTCAGCTTTATGTATTAAAGCTTATTTTTAACTAAAGCTATGATCCTAAGCTTCTTCACAGTCTCAACTAAGCTGTATGATTCATGTTTCAAAGCCTAATATTTCAGCCTCAAAAGCAGGATGAAATGCTGTCATTTGAGTTTTTTAATGACTATGGAGTAGTACATGCTTTTTCAGCCCTTCCTCAAAGGCTCCAAATTAGAATAAAATGAATTTCCACAGCACATGTAAGCCAATAAAAGGAGTATAGCAAGAGGAGGATACGGAGCTGGAAGAGAATAGCATGGTACCAGGATTTGAGCTGAGTTTGTAGTGGATAATGATAAATTATGTACAAATATTATTACTATTATTATTACGTATTATTATTCTGTGCCAGCACTCTTCACTGGTATGTCAGTCCAGAATGCAAAATTCTCCTATTTTTCCTCCCCTTTGCACAATCTGAATAATGGGACTTATTTTGTGCAAGTTTGCCCCAGGGTTTCCCTTCTCTGACTGGCAGATAAATATGCTGCTATAGTCTTCTGCTCTTAGTCTGTGGAGCCACCCAGATCCTCTGCTGTGATGCTTTCTGTAGCATGATACTCATGTGGAGCTTTACAACTGAGAGGACAAGTGGTCATGGGAGCTTAGCTGCTAATCCAAAACCTCAACACCAAAGGGCACTCTCTTGTTGGCCTCAGTGTGCTGCCAAATATGCTGCCAAATACTTCTGGGAGGTAGGGAGGAAAAAAATATGTCAAAAGTTTAGAGAGGAGAAAAGAATGGGGGAAATGGGTCAAGGAAGTCAAAAGGAAAAAGGAAAGTGGAAGTGAGAGATCATACTTAATAATAACAGTGCTTTGGAAATAAATTGCAGTAAGCGCGAAAGAGCAAGAATGAGATGGCTGTGCAGTGAGGATCTGTGAAAGGGGTGGAGACCAATGTATTGTCACCTCCATGAAAAAAAATGCAGATGAGACTTGCACAAACCTGGAGGCAGAAAAAAAAAGAACAAAAAGATTCCAGACTTTCTGAAGTAAATTGGCGATTTAGTCCGTGGCATCCCTTCCTGTGGATTTCTCTTTCTGTTCTTGTCTCTTCGGCACAAATCAGGGGTTGCCTAATTACCTACCTCAGCATGGGCAGAGCTGAAGAGAAGTCTTTTTGGTTTGTGTCTTACCATATCTCCAAGAACCTGAAGAACCAAATTTTTGATGATGCAGCAAGCAAAGAACAGGATTGTCGTATATTGTCATCTTATTGACATGTATTGTCACGTAGATGGGCTTTTGGATGGGCTGTCCCAAGGAAAGAAATACTGTAGCCAAAGGAGTGGCAGAGAGCTGCTGTAGTCATTTTGTCACTTGACTTGTCCTTTTTATAAACAATCTTAGAAAAACAGAGAATAGCTCTGAATAAATGGCATCTAAAGTACACACGTGGGCAAAGACATTTGATACTTCGATAATATCCCTCCGGAGTTCACAGAACTAACACATACAGTCCCGCATCACTGCAGAAAACAAAACAGGATGGGTGACCAAACGGTCAGGGTGTTCCTTGAATTCTGCATCTGATGTAATCACGGTTTGTGAACGTACAACACCACTCTTATGTTTCTGAGGTAGTTTATATGCCAGAAATGAGTTTTCCCAGGTTGTGTTGGGCATCAGGTTTCTATGATTACCAATAAAATCATAAATATTTGATACAACAAAGGCACTAAGGTGACAGTTGCTTTTTTGAGTACTGTAGCATGCTTTTTAGCAACTAAGTATTTTTCTCTACCATGTTACAAGGAGATAGAAGTCACAGTTAATGAAGGATAAAAAGATCTACAGGTTTTTTGTAATTGTGTGGAAACATGAACATATCATGGTTACAAGAATAAGCTGTGTGAATTATTTACTGTGAGAAACACGACAAATAACACTGAGTAAAAATAATGCACGCTATTCAAATGCACTATAAGCCAAGTAGAAAGCAGGTACTTGCATTTTAAAAGTTATTGTATTCGTGGCTTCATTTATTTTGGTGGTGGTAGAATGTAAAGAACAAAATAAATTAGAACCAAAAATGGAAAAGATGGAATTAATATACAGCAGGGCTGTGAATTATTTGTTTCTTTTCCCAGAATGCCCCTTTCCAGCTTATCTGAACACTTAGCTATGTTTATTTCCATAAAGAATGCATTTTATTTTGAAGGAAGCTAGGATGTGCTTTTTAAAATAAAGCAAAAACTTTATTAAATTTCAAAAGAAAAGTAAATAGAGATGATTTGGAAAGCTTTATTCATTTATTTGGGCAAACACTGCTAAAAACATTTAGGTGCACTGCGTGTTTAAAAAGTAATAAATAGCTATTGTGCTTACTTCATAAACTTGTCAGAGTGTCTTCATTTTATTTTCCTGAACAAACTGAATTTCTGTACTGCTCATCCCCAGCCAGTTAATAAATACATCACCCTAAAAAGTGCTGTGGTATTAAATTTACAGCAGATAAAATATGGATGAAGTTGCTGTGCTTCAGGTACGTCAACTGTGATTTAATATCTCTGACTACCCTTATGAGGAGTAAAAGATTACTCGGCTGCTCCAAGAGCAAGATACTGACCTTTGCTCCCAAGTAACAGCCACTCAGCAAATAGTACCAAATGAAGAAGTAGAATAACATATAGATTTGCCATAAGAAAAAATTGATCTAAATCCATATATCAAATCTGCTGATCAGAGCTCTGCAGAAAAGTACCTCATAATCTGCAGTGTGGAATTGCAAAAACTTTCAGTGGGAAAGAAACTGTGGGTTTTATTTTAAAATAAAAGATTTCTTGGGGCAGAGGGTTTAGGTGAGTTCTATATTTGTATCTGTGATGTCTGAGGACATCTATATATCACTTGAGACATCTTCAAATATGAAAATACCCATTGATCTATTAGATCATAAGCTAGTGATTTAGCAATCAGTCTCATCCCTGTTTTTTCCTTTCCTTCTGTGAAATAATGGAGAAAAGTATAACATTGTAAGAATTTCATTGGAACTGCTCTGAAAATGAAGGCAAAAATCCTTGGGAAATCTCATAATAGTCTGATTTAATCTGTGTCTTTAAAAAAATAGGAATAATAATTATATCTAAAGGTGATAAAAATCCCCAGGAAGAAATGTTTGTTTGCAAAGAAAAAAAATTCCTGTGATTTACATTTTCCTTTCAAAAACAGTGCGTGAGTGAAAGGGTGCTGCTCTGCACTTCAAAGCAAAAGAGAATGAAAAAAACTCCACAACAAAGCCAAAATATGAAACAGACAAATCACTCTGCTGAATACTTTTTAACCTACGGTGGCACTTGTTAACAAAGCTACTGCTGTATCTGTGGTAAAGATTACCTTTTCAATCTTTACATGTGAAAGTAAAATAACAAACTTCCCTAATTAGTGCTGATTAGTGCCACTTAAGGAGATAGAACTTGGTTTACAGTGCTAAAATCAGCAGATTTTCACCAGTTTAAAAGCCAACCAGTACAGATGAGATTATTCCAAACCACTAAAAAATATTATTTTCAAACCTTCTTTCTCCAATACATAATTTTAGCTTGATCTAATAATATTTATGCTTAGTATTTTGAGTTATGTACATCATATAACTCGATATCATCAGTGATTTCTGGATCCCATGTGTTTGTGTCCATACAAATGAAAGCTTTGTTCAATCCCCGGTTCTGCAACATATGATTTTTAATAGGCTGAATTTCTGTCCTGAAAAGGTGATTTGCTTAACAAGCTCAACAAAAATAACGGGAAATTTGTCTCAAATGTCTCCTGTGGTTGTGTTATGAATGATAAGCCATTACTCTAAAACACTATTGATGCTTTTTTGTGAAAACTGCATTTCTTTACGACTGAAACTTAGAAAATAATGTGATTTTTAAAATCTGGAAGTGGTGACATTTGTTTGAAGATTTTTCTTGGGCTTTTCTTTGCAATTAAAACATGCTCTTTGCCATTAAGATGCACCGGCTTGGTTGAATAGGAATGTGCATCCTGTGCATCCTGCCCATCTTAGCCCAGATGTTACTCATTCAAACAGACGTCAGCCCATAAACCTTTCCAAACAAGTGCTTTCTCCACTCTGATTGCACAATGGATTTGGTTGGGCAAGATGACATTTTCTTGAGTGACAGATGCGCAGGCTGCCGCAGCACCATGGACACTCATAATGTCCTTGCAGAGCAGCTGCTCCTTATGGATTTTATACTGTTTTCTTTGTGTTTGTAATAATATAGGGGGGGGAAAAAATACCCTTTATACTTTGGGGGTTAAAAATGCACACAGCAACAAGAACCAAGAGTTACCAGAAGGATTTAGAAAGTCTAATCCAGGAATGTGTGGGCACGATGAACCTTTTGATGGCACATCACTTCAAAGAACATAAAAGAATTTTACTGGGCATTTCTGCCCTGCCTGAACTAGTAGCAAAAAGCAGGCACTGGAGGGATCACAGGAGACAGAGGGAGAGAAAAAGGAAGAGGAAAGAAAGGATCACTGGCACATAATTTGAGGGGTTGAAATTCTGCAAAACATATGAGTGGTTTCTAAAATTTATAGATGGTTTCTAAATACTAGTTATCAGCATCTTGATTTTTAACAAGCAGGAAGAGACCAGACTGGCTTCTTTTTTTTTTTTTTTTTTTTTTTTTTAATGCTGTTTTTATAATAATAATTGAAATAATAAACAGTAACATCTGCTATTAATGCATATTAGTCTGAACGCTAGAAATTATCACTGGACAGCTCATTACAAAATGGATTTCAAATTAATTTCAGGCTACAGAACCTCAGGAGAGCCACTAGCACACCAAAGTAGAGGGAGGTAAAGGCAAGCTCTTCTCAGTATCCCTTTAATGTCTTTGGCCAACGCAGCAGTATTTCCCCAGCACAACCAACGTGGTGTCAGTGACATCACGCCACAGCCCATTAAAACATTCCTGAGCTCAGATGTCTGCAATATAAGATTACTGAGCTGTTCTTTGCATGCCGGAGAACATGACACACCACAAATATTCATGGAAATCACGTGAATATTTTCTCATTGCCATTTGAGTGTCACTTCAGATTGCTAATCCCCAGCTTTGGTCCTAACCTATTACAGGTTAAACCCTAGCCCTATCATAAAATCCCATTTAATGTGAAAATGAGGAGGACTAATGTTGAGAAACCTGTGCTACCTTGCTGCCACAAATAAGATTTTTTTTTTTTCAGTTGCGCAGTTCTTTTTGGGCTGCCATGCTGAATTTGGCCCAGCCTTGTAGGTGATGTGAAAACCATCCCTGCTCTCCTTAGTGATCCTATGGAAGAAGGCACTTAACCCTGAGAAGCAAAAAAAAAACAAAAAAAAACCCACCCATAAAGCTGGTTGAAATGCTAGCTGCTAGCTGCTTCCCTAGGCAGACCAAGTTTAGGAGATATGACTTGCTGTCTAGACCCTGCTGCTCATCATGTCAAGACAGACATAAGAGCCACGGCCAGGAAATATCCTGTGTTTATTGTTTTGCTGGTACCTAGAGTGCACCTGCCCTGTGGCTAATGGGGTTCACTTTTTAAATGCATCAAGTGTATGAATGAGCACTTTTTTGAAAAGGAAAGCTGATCTAAAAGATGAAATAACAGAATCTGTTAAGAACATTACTTTCTCAGGGAATGACATTCGATCACTCCTAATATTCCTACAGAGTAAACTGATGACTACTGCATGGAAGGTATAGTCCAAATCTAAAGGGCTCTGCTAGCATGCAGTGAGTAAATAGGTCAAGTCTAACCATTTTAAGACCTGCAGTTTTATTACTGCTCTCCAAAAGTAATAGTGAACCTGATATGAAAAAGACAGCTTTGATATCATTTTCTAATTCTTATAACTTCCCCATAGGATAGGGGGCCGAGGGTGAAGAGTTGAAGGGGACAGATGGAGCAGCTGGGCATGGGTTTTGTTCCTTTAGCAGTTACAACAAAAATTGAGAAAAAAGTATTCTGATAAGAAACCTGGAAATCAGAGTTGGGGGCTTCAGGGCACCCGGGGAAACAGATAAAAGCACATATACATGGAGGTGAAAAGAGCTGTGGGTTAAGGACACAAAAACAAAATAAAAGATCTTGTGAGGGTTCAAGGACATCTAAGGGAACAGGAGCAATGAAAAGTATAATACAGGCTGGAAAGAGCAAAAAGGGAGCAGGGAAAAACTAGACGTCTAGGAAATGACATTGGGAAATGTGGTATCAGACGTAGCATGGGTCGGCTGGACCAAAGAAAGGTGCAAAAACCAGTTTTGGAGGTTGTAAGAAGGATCTGAGGAGTCAGGGATGCAACAGGGGGTTTTATTAGCAGAAATCATTCAGCCTGCTCACCAGCTCTGTGAGATCTGGCCACAGCCCCAAGGACATGGAGTCTCATAATAATAGCAGAGAAGCCTATGAAGAAAAGCTCCTGTTTTTCCTCCAGCTCAGATTAGGTGCTTGGTGTGCTCTGCTTAGCCTAAAGCTGCTTCTCTGTGTAAGGACAGCCAAAGGTCCGCAGGTGGCTGAAGACTTAACCCAGACCTCATTCAGCAAGGACTGATTAATAGTGTGGTCTCCTAGACAGTAGAGAACCGAGGACTGCCCACGCAGCAGCAGGGGGTCAGGATTGATTCTGCAAGCTGCTGAGCACGCCTGGGAGCCTCCAGTGCACCTGAGCTGGTGAGCACTCAAATCCTCACAGAAGTGATTGGCAGTTGCCGGATGGTGTCCTTAGAGAATAAATGTTGCTGAATGTTCCTTCACCTCCTTATTAGTATCAAATTATACCTGCAGCTGCCCAAGAATTTTTGACTCTGTCCTGTCCCATTCTTAATCACTTGCTGATATATCTATGTGTGCCTGTGTGTGTACAAGAGGTGAAAAGCATATTTGTTTGTTTCCTTTTGAATACTGGGCCAGGAGACTAAATTAAAGGTGGGGGGAAGGGAAGAAGGTTTCACAAATATTCTTGCAAATAAAATCTATTGATTTACTTGGCTTTTTGCTAATTCACAGAGATTTAGAAGAATAAGAATTTATTCACATAAATGTTCACAGACAAGCACAAGCAGAGTAAATCCTACCATGAATAAATATTCATGGGAGTATTTGCACTGGGAGAACTCCCCTGGCTATTCTAAAAGTCTTTTTTTTTTTTCTTCTTATTTTTCTTTTTTTTTTTTTTTCTTTTTTTTTCCCCCCGTACTGTGGCTGGAAAGGATAGAATTAAGTAGTTTCAAGGAGTGAAAAAGGAACATGAGGTTGTAAAGTTGCAAAGGAGTGTTTTTGCTGCTACCAGAGCCAGGAACAGCAAAGCTGAACTCTGGGCAGGTGACTGCTCTACCTTATGACTGTTTAGAATCATAGAATCACAGAATATCCCCCAGCTGGAAGGGACCCACAAGGAACATTGAGTCCAACTCCAGTCCCTACACAGGACCACCCCAAAATCAGACCATATCACTGAGAGCGATGTCCATGCACCCCTTGAACTCCAGCACTTGGGCCATGCCCACTGCCCTGTGCAGCCCGTTCCACGCCCACCGCCCTCTGGTGCAGCCCCTTTCCCTGACCCCCAGCTGCCCCTCCCCTGACAGCTCCATGCCGTTCCCTCGGGCCCTGTCGCTGTCACACAGAGCAGAGCTCAGCGCTGCCCCTCCGCTCCCTGTGAGGAGCTGCAGCCGCCATCAGGCCTCCCCTCAGCTCCTCTGCTCTGCGCTGAGTGAACCGACGGGCCTCAGCCGCTCCCCATACTTCTTCCTCTTCAGAACATTCACCATCTTTGTAGCCCTCTAAGCCTTGTGAGGCTGAAAACCGAGGTGTTGAACATGGCACAGATAGCTTACTTGGCCATGTGGCATAAGTCAGAACAAAATCTAGATGATTTTTTATTAGCTGCCCTAGTGCCAACTTCCCCCGGCCACAGCAGGGGAGATGGGCATTTAGGAAACCATCATTCAGTTAATCCTTGACTTGTAGGCAGGAAACCTCCATAGGCTCTTTAATAGGCTCTTTAAGCAGTTGATGGAGAAGGTAGTGAGATGGTTGTCAGAATGAGCACCAGGGCCAAGATCTTCACTGCCACGCCACGAGGGCACCAGTAGTTGGAAAGCCTCCTCTTTTTTTTTTTCCTGTACCACGAATCTAAGATTCTTGCTGGTACTGTGGCACATCTCCAACAGCATACTGCACAGACTTGCTCATAACTTGTAACTGGAGGATTATGAGTTGAATGCTTTCTGGCAGAAGAGAGAAGTGATCCTGTAGAGCTGTGCTGCTATCATTCCTGTCCTCTGGGGAGGCCCCTGATCTGGGGCCCTCTAATGAAAAAACAAGTTGCCATGAGAGTGCTTCAGGTTTACTTGGCTCTCCCCCCAGAGCACATATGTGCTCCCTAGGTGTTGTCAGTCCCTGCTCAGCACCTTGAGAGCATAGTCCACTGCTGTGTTCACCCTCTGATGGAAATGGCAGTGGCTGGAAGGACGATGTGAGCCCGAAGTACTCTCAGCTAAACTCCAGTGTAGCCCTTGTAACTTTTCTGCAGGCATCAATGAGGAGCATGCCTCTCTTGGAAAACACTACTTCTTGTCTTCTGGGCAAGGGGAGTAAATGCAGTTCTGAGTTAGAAGCACTTTTTTTGTATTAGCAAGAAGCCTGCTGACATCGTTAGGTGGTTCTTAAAGTGTATTTTCATAGAGAATTGAGAGGATTTTGAGGTCAAATACAAAGTCATAATGAGACCAAAAATATTTGCAACATTGACCACGTGCCTGAAGATCTAGCAGCATCCCATGCAGTGAGGTACCTTCCTTCTGTATTTTCAGTAAAAAAAAATGCCAAAACTGAGAACCAGTGCTTACTTGACTCTGTTAGCACTTTTATTTATTTATTTTCTTTCCAGTTTCACCCTTGATGTATCTCCTCAGACTGTGAGCGGGATACATAGTGCTTCATATTCCAAGTGCTGAGGTCTATCTATCAAAAGCTGACTGGAGTGGGTGGTGAAATACAGTAGGAGGTGGCTAGCTACACAGTTGTACTATTAAATTACTGTCTGTCCAAGGAGAGTAATCTCTTGTTTCAGCAGCAGGTACTACTACCAGAGACTGTAAAAACCTCAAGCACTCTGAAATAGGCTGTCATATGGAGCGCTATAAATTACATCAGTCAAATATTCCATCATTCATTCACTCCACAGGCTTATACAGTGGGATGAATAGTCCGCTCAAGGGAAGAAAAAAAAAAAAAAAAAGAAAGAAAAAAAGGACACCAACTTTCTGATTCCTTTCCTACCTTTTCTGTTTACTTTGTTAGGGAGTTTCAGGGGCCATTTTTCTGGTGGGCAGTCTTTATAAGCCATAAAATGTAATTTTCTGTTTGCATAGCTGCTAGTTTCAGGGGCCACATGGGCTACTCCCCAAAATGCAGCAGAGATGAAGGATTTTCTTTTTCTCAAACTGCAGCTATTGTTATCCACCCTTTTATTAAGAAGTTTAAACAGTGCAGCATCAATGACTTCCTTTTCATGTTTGTGGAACAGAACATTTGGCAGTAAGTTAAAATCCTTAATAAAATATGAAGGCTGCCAGCACATGCCAGAAGTCTCTCGGAGAGCATATATGAAAAGTTGCTTCTAAGATGCAAATGTCAGTAATACGGTAAGAAAATTGCAAAAAGGTATGAAAGTCACTAATGTGACATGAAAGAACAAAAGTCTTCAAATTATGTGAAAGTTGCTGTTCCGATATGTTATCCTTATTCTTCTAGTTACTTTCTATCTTATCTTATTAGCAACTTCAATTTCAAACTAATCTTTGATAAAAGTCTTATTATATTAACAGTTTTCCTTAAGTATCAGAAAATTGTATTTCCAGTTGCACTGAGAGAAGCGTGACCTCATTAGTAAGACTATTGTATCAGGGTTTTTCATTCCTTTAGCTACAGGAAAAGCATGCATTCCTGTAGCCACACTTTCTGCTCTCTTAGCTTTATGAAGGCATGGCACAGACTATGTGTCTCATGCAAGGCCAACAGGAGACTCAGAGTAGGTTTGGTTTGGAATGAAGATCTCCATCACCTGTACATTCCCTGTCCACAACACTAGCTACAGAGCTATCTAAAAATACCATGTTTAGATGGAGCCCAACGAATGCCTTAACACACAGTGAGATACAACGCATGTCTGAGTTCCCCATTTAACAGAGAATAGGATTTAAATACGTATCTGAGCATGCAGATGCTCTTTTATTAATCCAGTATAGACAATATTCTGTAAATCTCTATTTCTTTCCACCAAAGATGAGTGCCCTTGCTGACCCCCCTGCATGAACATGAGATCTCATGTGTGTGTAAGAGCAGGGCAGCACAAAAAAAGAGTTCAGGATTATCTAGATGTCCTTGCCTATGGTAGGGGTTTAAATCAGTTGATCTTTAAGGTCCCATTTAGTCCAGATTGTTCCATGAGTCTGTAATTCCATCATTAATACTTTACAGCTATTTCTGATCTCTACAGACTAATGCCCATGGAAGTGTTCAGGATGAAATGATCTAGAGCATGGACTTTGGACTTTATGGGTTAAATAATTTGCAAGGAATTTTTTCCACCAGTGGTCTTCTTTCTTCTTTTGTGGTTGCAATGTTCTGTGAAGGTTAAGAAATAACATGGTATTGCTAGTTCTAGCTGCTGAAGTCCTGTATTTCTCCCATGTAACTCGTGCAAGCAAAACACCAGGTCAGGCATGCTATGAGAGGGTCAGGATGCTAACTATTAGGAGATGAAAACATGAATAGATGACAAACATTTGTAGTGCAGATTTCCTGCCTCCATATGTCCGCCAGACCAGAACTCTGTAGGCTGTGTGGAGGTGTCTATTCTCCCACAGTGCAGTACTCAGTCTATATGGCTAGCTTGCAGAAAGATACCTTTCACAAGTGAAATGCTAGTTGAGCACCACATGGTGAAGTGCTGTCCTGAGGTGCTGAGTGACATTAAATATTGCATCCTATTAACAGTTTCTCCTAATATTTGATTTTGATAATAGGAAAATGCAATTAAACACTATAAATGCGCTAGTTAGATATAGGTTGACTGTTCCTAAGCAAGAACCTATAATTTGCCCCTAACAGACCCTTCTTCTTTGATTATTGGTCAGGAGATAATGCAGTTTGAACATTTAATAACAGTTTGGATTTACTGCTAAAAGATGAAGTTATTAGAACATTGTCTATTAAGGAAAAAAAAAACATCTTTGAAGCTAATAATCAAAAGATTAGAGAAAGGATATCTTTTAATTAATTTCAAACTCTGGATTGAGTATTAAATAGAAACATGAAAGAAAGATTTCCAATTGGAAGTGCTGGTAACTGAAGAGTCTCCTCTCTCTTGAGGATTACCATTTAATTTTAAACATTGATTTAAAATAAATGATGGTACAGTCCCCAAGGAAAGATGTATTTCAGTTGTAAACATAAGAGTGATGTATAATAAATGAAATATATAACATTCTCCTTGAGGAATTTTCCTACTTTATTGTGCAATCATGCTATGGGAATTATTTATACCCTTTAACTTCTAAGACAAAAGCTATCAGGTATCTTTCTGTAATCAGCTTTTCCTTTATTTACGTATCTGCCTGTATTTACATTTTTGAGCATTCATCTGTAATATCATTTCTTCTATTGCTGACACTTGAGAGGGGGTGTAATAGATGAGGAAGATATAGTTTGGATTATCATTTGAATGCCAGGGGTCTCAAACCAGTCCTGACCAAGGATCTCACCTTACAGGAAGCCTCATAAGTCCTCGCTCCCACAGGCAGTTTTCTCACTTATTTCATCAAAGCCCATGCAGCCTTTCTCATTCATAACTGTGTTTGTTTGCCAGCTCTTTGTTGTGTTGCAGTGCTCCTGTTTTCTGATTTCTCCTTCCTAAATATTAAGATATATTATACCCCAGCTCTAGGAGAAGCAGCTTTTCCACTTCATTTGTTTTGTGTCCTGTCAGCATCTAGGTGAACACAATAATTAATTATGAATAGTCGTTTAAGTACTTCTAGGGAATCTGCTTTTCCTAGGTGTTTCCTTTTGTGTATTCTCACTCCACTATATTTTCTTTTTCTTTCTTCTTTTTTCTTTTTTAGCAAAAATGTGACTGACAATTTGTGAGACAAAAGCTTACTTTAAGCAGTTTTCTATTTAGGGGAGGTGCGTGGATGCCTGGTTGATTCAGCTCTGGAGTTCTGTTCCGAAGATTTCAGGGCTTACATTAATCCAACTAAAGGACAAAGACATGTTTAGTGACCTAGCTGTCCAGTTTAGACTTCATCTGCTGATCTCCTAAATTTCACCTTTCCTGAGAGCTTCTTGGCTCCGAGTATGAAAAGACCAGCACTCCCTGAGATGACTGAAACACAACACAGGAGGTGTTTTTTAAACCAAACAGATGCTTCCTAATGAGGTCTGATGGATCCTGCATTCTGTACGATACCTAAGTGTGCGCACACATTCAGCTGGGTGACATCTTCTAACTCTTCTTGATTCCTCCACAATCATTTGTAAAAGTTCAACATTTGCTCTTTCAAAAGGCAACTACTTGTTCCTTGTAGCTGATTCACAGGGAAATTCTTTCTCTCAAATTCACTTCTGGGAGTCTTATTTTGATGATTTGGCTACCTGTTTGTGGACTGCAT